>WNGS01167416.1:0-22103 GCA_020271785.1 Procambarus virginalis | reverse complement strand
CCTCAGTCCACCACCATAAACGAGGCAAAATAGTTAGGGAAAAGTAAGAACATTATATACGTCTTTGTATTCATATCAAATTATGGCTATAGCTCGAGTTAGAGATCTTTTAATTTCGCTTGGACTCTGAGTAAGCACCCTCATCGTATACCTGTCTTCAATTTTCTTCTATCAAATCAAATCACAATCAGGAATCTAAATAGCATTTAGCATCAGTCAGTAAAAGCAGTCACTCAGGTAAAGTCAGTTGGCGTTTTTACTGAATGTGGGGAA
Organism: Procambarus virginalis; assembly: GCA_020271785.1. Lineage (NCBI taxonomy): Eukaryota > Metazoa > Arthropoda > Malacostraca > Decapoda > Cambaridae > Procambarus > Procambarus virginalis. The sequence goes on along the minus strand of WNGS01167416.1, from coordinate 21,830 downwards.
CACAACTTCTGGAGGTAGCAGGTAGGTGTTTTCCACTACTGAATGAATATATATGTATTTTTAGATTAACTCAGGAGCTTCACCATTACACACACACATCTGGGATGGAGGTTAGAGGTGTAACTGAGAGGATGAGATAATGGCGATGATCATACCCTAACCCCCATCCATCCCAATTCCCCACCCTCCCACCCCCCATCCCCCCATGCCATACCATCAACCATCGCTCCACCCTTCCCAGACCCGTGTGTTGTGCAAAAGCCTTTTAGATTATTTCTGACACATGTTGAGTAGTGAGGCAGTTAACAAAACACCACTAGGTTAAACAATAAGTAGTTAAAGGCGTAAACCCCTTTATAATAATTTTATTCTTTATTAAACACTTAAGAGTAACGCTCATCCGTTGTAAGCTAGCCTCAATATCTTTTGTTTGTTTTGAGTTATTCCATAAACATTTTATTTTATCACTAATCCAATAATATTACTAAGCGTTTTTCATCACAGTTAAAGTTTTCACTTTCAAGCTGACTAGGTAGCCTAGTAAAAAGGTTCTACATACATTCCAACCCGAGGCAGACAACATCAGCAAACACTGCGGTCAGACCTCAAAGCCGCCATTCATTATTTTAAATTTTTTTGGCCTGAATGCCTAGGTTTAAAGACCCCGTTCTCTCTCTCCCCGATAGGTGAGCAATGTTTCCCACATAGAAATTCCAAGCATTACGCTGATAGTAAAGTAAACATATCATATATTTCGTTCTGTTGCTGCTTCTGTTTACTTAGCATTAACAATATTTCTAATTCATTTAACATTTAAGAGTAATTAAAGCAGTCATCGAGTCAGTTAGTCAAACGTGTGGTAGTGAACTGAAGACTGCATGAGGCTATCAGGATAGAATACTTTTTAGTTCAAAGTTCACAGTCCGCCTTGTTGAAATAGCTTTTTACCATCAGTCAATGTCAGTAAACCTATACTGAATATAGTAAAACATTTTCATGTTTAAAGTAGTTAGCACACCATACTGTGAGAAATTAGTCTTGATATTATATATATTTATATTAGCTTGTTCATTATCACAGAGTTCAAGGCTTGCTTGCTTGCTCTAATACTTGCATCAACCAACCAACCAAATGTAAACAGCAAGGACCTTGAACCATATAGTGCTGTGCCATTCAACTGGTTAGCGAGGCTTCTCACACAAGCTGACAGCTCCACTCATCACCAGTTTTCACCCATCATTACCGCAGTAAAAAAAAAACAGAGACCGGTGCTATCATAGCAGGAATGAATAAGCAACATTAGTTTGAAGCATGTATTTACACCGCTTCTCTCTCGGGCTGAGTCATTAGTGAAATATCCGTCTTCAATTTGCTAGGACATAGGATCTACAGTTTCATCAGGTTGACCTTGTGCCATTAGCACTGTGTGTCACTGACCCTCCTTATCGAGATGAGTGCGCGCAACATTAGCCCAGCCAAAACATAGACTGTTAATATCATAGCAAGACAATGACACAGTGTTCAGCACTCTTAATATTTTTATTCAAGCACTGATAACATATCATAATGTAAGATTTATATATTTATTTATTTATTAACATTTCATATCAAGTGTGTAGATTTAGTTTAAAACATAGGGGAAACACGAGAGCATGAACTAATTGGGTTGAGATAAGAGGAAAGGCTTTGCGGAAGATAGAAGAACTGAGGAGACATGTTCGCTACCTACAATTCTAATATTTCTTGCAGACCTGACCAGAAAAACAGTCAGTCAGTCAGTCAAAAAATTTTATAGTTTAAAGTTTTTACATCTTAAAAAAGGGGACTACCAGTCGTCACTTTTTCTTCTATCAAATCAAATAGGCATGGCAACTACTACCACATGACTGCGGGGGAGCGAGCATTCGAGCAGTGCACCTCTTGATGTCTGTCTGTTGGGTGACTGGGTTAATGACCACAGTATCCCACACCATACCTGGTCCTGCTCCTGCATACCTCTCCCACCCTACACTTAGTAATGTAATGTGGAAATCAACTTTTTGTCTGATGTCCAAATAACATTTTTGAAAATGTGAAGCATTTTTAGCCCTAGCTCCATTACATCCAAATACCAAATAAAATAATACTGCACGCCTGTTAGTTCTTGTTGGGGTGTTAGCGCTGTCTGTCCGTCATTCTGTCCGTCATTAGGATCAGGCCTTCGTTAGAGCTCGGTTGTGTCTCTCCTTACCGCTGAGTTGTCACACAGCACCACCCCTCTCTCATCCCCCCATTAGAGCTCGATCCAGCAGGTGTCTAATCTTCACCTTTAGTAATTCTCAATGGAATAGTCGGTGTTTTTTTCAACAGAGGAACTTAGTTTTTAGTTTTAAAAATACTTTCAGTTGATAGCCGTTAACTACTTAGGAATGGAAAGACCGATTGTTCAGTGTAAAAAGCTTTTTCTCTTCACTTGTGCTAAGTGAGCCAAACAAAATGCGGCATCACACTATTAACAAGGTGAGGCAATACAGAACAAAGAAAATGTAGCAAAAACGCTATTAGTTAAATAGTTAAAGCATGATGCAGTGAAAATCAGTAAAAATAAGAAGCAGTCATGCTTCAGTCAACATTGCTTCCCAACAATCCATGCTTTCAGTCTTCTCATATTCACACAGTTATTGGAAAGAAAGAAACTGAACTGCAGTTATAAAGAATTTGAAAGTTTATAAATATATGAAGTGTGAAGCAATGCTGGTGGAAATCAGTAAAAATAAGAAGCAGCGATATGCATAAAACATATCCACGTCCGTAATTAATACACTGAGAACTTTCTTAAAACTGTGCACACGGAAAAATCTGGTCACCAAGCATAACTCAACACTATGGTGCAAAAACTTTGCAAAAACTGCCCGAAACGCATTGCGTAATAGTGGCTTTAGGCATTGTATGTACTAGCTCTATCTATAAATCGATCAATTTATGTAAAATCACTTGTATGTATGTACCTTACCTGAGTAAACATATTTAGTTATTTATTTATTTATTTATAACTTAAGTTGTGCTGCTGCAGTTGTAACTGTTTAAAGTGGAGCTTTAAACATATGGAAGTGTCTGTCTCGGTAAAAAGATTAACTTAATAAACGCTAGATGGTGAAATTTAAAGTAGTGTATTTTGCAAAATATAACATAGATGATGTACTTTGTTAATAAAAGTGATCTCCCCTTCCTAGGGAAAACTAAAATACATAACAAAACTTGCTATAACAATTTCTCGAGGGAACAGATAGGATGGAGTAAAGACAGTTTATTTATTTATTTAACACAAGAGGCCCATGCAGTAGTGAAATATAAATAATACTGACTAAGATTGTGTCAATGAAAATAAAGATGAGCACAGATGTTTTGGAGTGCTATTTAGTCGAGAAATGATGGAAAGGAGAGTGAGAAATCTCATTGCCTAGTGAGAAAATGAGGAAGAGAGTATGAGGTGAGTGGTTAGATCTTACAAAAAAATTAGAATTTGTAAGTCGTGATCACGTCTTCATAACTTAACTGTCTTCCCAGCATTGCTTGGTTCATATTTCGCAAAACCTTTCCTCCTCACGTTACCTATTAGTTCATGGACTAGTGGCTCACCTTTGTTAAAACTCATCTACACACACGACATGAACTGTGAAAAACTAAATCTATTCGCATTACGGTGGAAATGAATGAAAGCCTGATCTGACTGTATAAATGGAGGAGATCCAGAAATAAGGAGTTAGTGTGATTTATATCGCAGAGGGTTAAGAAATGATGTAGCGATGCTCTTCTTGAGCATTTTTGTTTTTGTTTTTGTTTTTTTAAAAGCTGAATGAAGCATACTATAGTTATGAAACATTGAACGAATGTAAACTCAAGTATTTTCACCTATTTGATGAATAATTTTAGTTAAGGAATGTGAAAGTTTTGTGTCGTGTGGGTGTTTGTTAAAAGTTAGCAATATTATGAAACTGAACAAGTGTATGAAGTGATGAACAGCTTAAAGATTCCTTATTCGCTAGAAGAAAATACTAGTAATAGTTAAAAATCCATGTTATGTGTTTTGACTGTCTATCTATCTAATATCGTATTGCAACTTTTTTTTGTCTTTGTTATGTTTTACATTGCTAACAGTGTAATGCATGGAATTTATATGTGGTGAACATCCCCTCCTCCTCTTACTGCTCGAAGATATTGGTTAATGTATTTTATGGAATATGACTCCTTATTCAAATCCTTTTTAAAACTAGATCCATGTTGAGCTATGCCTTCTCTCTCAATTTAAGTGTATGTTGGTGGAAGTTTTTTTTTTTTAAACTAAAGACCTCCTACTGAGTAAAACTGTGAACAAAATGAAACTGATATATGTTTTTACTACTCAGCTATTGCTGCATTAGGCATTTTATGGTATGTTTTACATTGAAAAAAGAAACACACACCTCCCTCATTAATGAATTTAACTTAAAGTGAAAAGCTATTGCATTGGGTTTGCATTGAATAAAAAAAATAAACAATATTTTACCTCCCTATATTTCGTTCTTTATACAGAGAAAAAATAACTGGATGAGATATGAAAACAGAAGTTGCATGTTGTGAGAGTTTTGTGTGGACTCGGGAGATATAATCACCACATATAAGTATCTAAAAGGAATGATAAGCTAGGTTAAGGTGGATTATTTAACACAAGACATCCATGCAGTAGTGAGATTTCCTTTGATGCCATGAAACTTAATTAAGATGTGCAAAGATGTATCGGAGCACTATTTTAGTCAAGAAATGATACAAAAAATTGTGTTTATTGACTAGTGAGAGGCAGAAGAAGAGACTATGAGGTATGTGCTGTGATCACATAGTTAACAAAAAATACTAGAATTTGTAGGTAGTGATCACGTCTCCCCAAACTCTTCTGTCTTCCAGCGTGGTGTGGTGCATATTTCAGTCTTTCTTCCTAACTCACCTCTCTTAGTTCATGGACTAGTGGCACACCTTTGTTTAAACTAAATCTACACACGATATGAAATGTGAAAAACTAAGTCTACGCTCATTATGTTTGATGAGTTGAACCTTAAAGAAACCTTATTTGCTAGGAAAACTTGTAATAGTTTAAAAGCCTGTGAAATAATGTGTATTGTATGTTTTGACTATTTAACTAATAGCATTTTTGCTACAGTTTCTTTGTTCTGTATTGCCTCTCCTTGCTAATTGTGTGATGCCGCATTTTGTCTGGCTCACTTAGCACAAGTGAAGAGAAAAGGCTTTTTGCACAGAACAATCAGACTATCCATTCCTAAGTAGTTAACAGCTATCAACTGAAAGCATTATTAAAACTAAAAAATAAGTTCTCTGTTAAAAAAAAACGACTATTCCATTGAGAATTACTAAAGGTGAAGATTAGACACCTGCTGGATCGGGCGCTAATGGGGGGATGAGAGAGGGGTGGTGCTGTGACAACTCAGCGATAAGAAGAGACACGACCTAGCTCTAACAAAGGCCTGATCCTAATGAGACAGAATGACGGACAGACAGCGCTAACTTCCCCAATAAGAACTAAACAGACGTGCAGTAATATTTAATTGGTGTTTGGATGTAATGGAGCTAGGGCTAAACATGCTTCACATTTTCAAAAATGTTATTTGGACATCAGACAGAAAGTTGATTTCCACATTACATTACTAAGTGTAGGGTGGGAGAGGTATGCAGGAGCAGGACCAGGTATGGTGTGGGATACTGTGGTCATTAACCCAGTCACCCAACAGACAGACATCAAGAGATTCCCCGCAGTCATGTGGTAGTGGTCGTCATGCCTATTTGATTTGATAGAAGAAAAATTGAAGACTGGTAATCCCCTTTTTTAAGATGTAAAAACTTTAAACTGTAAAAATGTTTGACTGACCGACTGTTTTTCTGGTCAGGTCTGCAGGTGTGCAAGAAATATTACAATTGTAGGTAGGAACATGTCTACTCAGCTCTTCTATCTTTCGCAAAGCCTTTCCTTCTTTCTCAACCCTTTTAGTTCATGTTCTCGTGTTTTACTTTTTGTTTTAAACTAAATCTACACATGCGATATGAAATGTGAAAAAAAATAATAAATCTTACATTATGACATGTTATCAGCACTTGAATAAAAATATTAAGAGTGCTGAACATTCTGTGTCATTGTCTTGCTATGATATTAACAGTCTATGTTTTGGCTGGGCTAATGTTGCGCGCACTCATCTCGATAAGGAGGGTCAGTGACACACAGTGCTAATGGCACAAGGTCACCTGATGAAACTGTAGATCCTATGTCCTAGCAAATTGAAGACGGATTTTCACTAATGACTCAGCCCGAGAGAGAAGCGGTGTAAATACACGCTTCAAACTAATGTCGTTTATTCATTCCCTCTGTGATAACATTAGTTTATGTTTTTTTTTTCCCTGAGGCAATGATGGGTGACAACTGGTGATGAAGGGAGATGTCAGCTCGCGCGAGAAGCGTCGCTAACGAGTTGAATGGCACAGCACTAATGGTTCAAGGTCCTTGCTGTTTACTTTTTGTTGGTTGGTTGATGCAGGTCTTTGAGCAAGCTCTGTGATAATGAAGAAGCTAATTTAAAATATATATAGTTTCAAGACTATGATTTCCCACAGTACGGTATGCTAATTACTTTAAACTAGAAAATGTTTTACTATATACAGTAAAGGTTTACTGATTTTGACTGACTAATGGTAAAAAGCTATTTCATCAAGGCGGACTGTGAACTTTAAACTAAAAACTATTCTATCCTCATAGCCTGATACAGTCTTCAGTTCACTACCACATGTTTGACTGACTGATTCATTAACTGCTTTTACTTACTATTAAAAGTTAAATGAATTAGAAATATTGTCAACACTAAGTAAACAGAAGCAATAACAGAACGAAATATATGATGTGTTTACTTTACTATCAGCGTAATACTTGGAATTTCTATGGAGAACATGGCTCACCTATGAGGGAGAGAGAGAGAACAGGGTCTTTAAACCTAGGCATTCAGGCAAAAAAACTTTAAAATAATGAATGGCGGGTTTGAGGTCTGACCGCGGTGTTTGCTGACGTGGTCTGCCTCGGGATGGAACCTTTTTACTAGGCTACCTAGTTAGCATGAAAGTGTAAACTTTAACTGTGATGAAAAACGCTTAGTAATATTTTTTGGAAAAATGTAAATAAAATGTATAAATGATATACAAATGATAAAAAAAATGTATATGGACTAACCCAAAACAAACAAAAAATATTGAAGGCTAGCTTCCGACAGATGGGCATTTAAGTGTTTAATGAAGAATAAAAATTATATATAAAGGGTTTTATGCATTTAACTACTTATTGCTGTTAACCTAGTGGTGTGTTTATGAACTGCCTCACTACTCAACATGTGATCAGAAATAATACTAAAAGGCTTTTACACACAACACCGGGTCTGGGAAGGGTGGAGCGATGGTTGATGGTATGGCATGGGAAAGGGGGTGGGAGGGGAGTTGGGGTGGATGGGGATGAAGGTATGACCATCGCCATTACCTCGTCCATCTCAGTACACCTCTAACCTCCATCCCAGATGTGTGTGTGTAATGGCGAAGCTCCTGGGTTTAATCTAAAATATTACATATATTCATTCAGTAGTGGAAAACACCTACCTGCTACCTCCAGAAGTTGTGTTCCCCCATTCAGTAAAAACGCATACTGACTTTACCTGAGTGATTGTTTTTACTGACTGATGCTAAATGCTATTTAGATTCCTGATTGTGATTTGAGTTGATAGAAGAAAATTGAAGACTGGTATACGATGAGGGTGCTTACTCAGAGTCCAAGCGAAATTAAAAAATCTCTAACTTGGGTTATAGCCATTATTTGATATGAATACAGAGACATATATAATGTGTTTGCTTTTCCCTAACTATTTTTTTTGTGCCTCGTTTATGGTGGTGGACTGAGGAAATGTGAAGTGGGGAATTGTCAAGTAATTTATAACTGTCACCTGCATGGGAGGAAAGTGAGGGCGACACATGATACCTTCTTAACATGAACACAGTCCACTCCTGCGTGGGCCGTTAAAGGCCACACACCGTTCCTAAGTGCTCTGCTACCATATGGTGAAAACCTCGTGAATGCTGCTGCTGCTGCTGCTATATGGTGGTGTGAGCTATGCTACAATGTATTGCTGTTATTTAATGCTGTAACGCCTCAGGCTTCAAAGAGCCGAGCTGCACAAATGCTTGCTCCCACACACATCCATGTGGCCATGTGAGGAGTCTGGCCCTAGCTTCGGTATTGGGCAGACGTGTTGCCTTGGCGCTCCAGCAGTTGGTGCTTGTTTACCAGTTTGGCCGGTTGGGGGCGGGTGTGTCTCTGCCCGCCTGTGCTGACGTGGAGTTACGATGGAGGTCCCTCTCCCCCCTGTCGTCTGGGCTCAGTCTGTGGGACTCGAATTTTCTGTGTGGGCCGATTACCCGAAGATTGGGCTGGCTTGTGATTTGGTATCTGTCCCTGTGTTAGCAATTTATGGGGTCGAGAAGGTAACGGCCCGTCGGACGATAGTGAAATTCACGGAGGACATGGCGTATCGCGATTTTCTCCGGCGATATGAAGGGCGGATATTACCCCTGCCGGATGGTGCGGGCACTGTGACCCTCTCTGATCGAAGTGGTGCCCTCACTTACGTCAGTGTGCATGAGGCTCCCTTGGAGTTCCCAGAGGGTCTGCTCCGGCGGTATTTCGACCGGTTTGGCGCAGTGGTTAGTGTGCGGGTGAATGTGGTGTCTTCCAGTCCACTTAAGGGTGTGAGGACTAACATTCGCACCCTGGGCATGAGACTCCGGGCGGATATTCCGTCCTCTGTGCGCCTTATGGGGTACAACGTTCGGGTGTTTTACGCCCGCCAGCCGCGGACGTGTTATCGTTGTGGCCTTTTGGGCCATCAGGCTGCTGACTGTTCTGCGCCTGCCGTTGCACCAGTGAATCTCTTCAGTGAGGAGGATTTTCTGCCGCTTCCTGTGGGGGATGATTCGGTGCATGTGGACGTCTCTTCGGCTGAGGAGGTGCCCTCTGTGTCAGCTGTTGCTCCGCCTGTTACGCCCCCTGTTGTTGTCGCCTCTCCTCCGGAGGTTGTGTCCTCGCCTGGTGCTCAGCCTGCTCCGGCTGGTGTCCCTGAGCCTCTTCCGACTGCCGTCTGCTCGGACCCCACGTCTTCCAGTTCTTTCTCTGCTGTATCTGTCCTGGTCCGTGCACCCTCGCCGTCTGTTCCAGCTGTGCTGGGAGCTGGGGTGGATCCGGCGCTTCCTCCTGTGCCTGGCTTGGTGTGAGAGAGTTTGATTAGTGGGAATAAATGAAATTGGTATAAGGAATTGAGCTCGGAAAATTTTTAAGAATTTTCTTTATTCTTTAACCTTCATTCCTGTCGTTATATTCAATTAGGTCGCCTGAGGAAGGACTTGCTTAGCTAACACACCAGTGTAGTAAGCAGCTCATTCCTCACTTTGGGACCATATATGAACAATTGACTAGGCGCGAGCAAATGCCGAGACCCCAGTGAAAATGAAATCACCTCCACTAGGTTGCCGACCTTCGCCATTCGCCGAAGTGAATCTAACGAGTGCTCTCACAACACAGGAAGGCTCTCACAACAAAAATTTATTGTTGTGTGGTGCCGTATATTTGGTCCAAAACTCAGAATCAGTCTCAATTTGGTTAGTCGAGTGTGAAGAACACTTGCATAACATTATATTGTGTGGGGTGTAACGAAAAGACAGTGTTAAACATAACAACTTAGTTTATTCAATAAAGTACTAACTACTACAAAACAAGAGGAAAATATCAATGACGTTACTCGAAATCCTTCCTGTGACACTATTAATGACAGCTAGACACCAGCCCCTCGGACTGCATAATGAACTAACTCGATCATAAGCGTGACCACAGAGGAATCAACAAGCAAGCAAGAACTAACAGATCTATAATCACAATTACAACAACTGACACAGTGGGTTCTGAAACACGTCTCCAGTAACCTCCTAACTGTTCTACGCCTCAGTGCAGTCTACACCTGCAATGGCGGTTGCAATGCTATCAAATCAGTAGCCTTTCAATGACAACAATAACTAATGGGTTCACTGGCAACTCCAGCACCCTTCCTCAAATTAATCCTTACATTAACACTCCGTCCCACGGACGATCAACAATCAATAACAATAACATTTACGTTCATAATAAAATAACATTTACGTTAATTTAATAACTCTTACAACTGTCACTAGTAACGCGGAAATTACACAACACTCTACCCGGTATACCTGATCAACCAGGCTGTGACTCATACGTCAGGCTGCGAGCAGCCGCGTCCAACAGCCTGGTTGATCAGTCCAGCAACCAGGAGGCCTGGTCGACGACCGGGCCGCGGGGACACTAAGCCCCGGAAGCACCTCAAGGTAAGGTAACCCGTCGAGCATTCAGTGAGAAAATCCCATCAATCCCTGTACTCATAGACAGCTGATTAATCTCTTTACTAGTTACGTTAATTTACGTTAATCGGTTACAATCACTCAGCGATGGTAAACTCTGATTTACAATGCCCAACGTGCTAAGAGAACGGTAATCACACGAGATTACCTTTAGAGTAATTAATTACTATCCTCAAGATCAATAATTAAATAGTTAAATACGCAACTTTTCACACTGGCTCAGCAATTTACATTACGGTATGAATTCCGTCTAAGCCTTCCATACTCAAACCAATTCAGGTGGCTAATAACAGTAATTAGGCACCACGTTCACGTTATTCTAAAACGACGTTACTCCTCCCACGAGTCAATCAAGTGCCGGTACTTCCGGACAGATAAATAACGACGTTACGTTAATGGAACAATGGAGCCTTCGTGTGAGTCGATCAAACAAGGATCGAGGTTAGTTACTTTGACTTTCTGAAACACGTCAATTTCCCGGCCCACTGACCGTTAATTACGACAGACAATACTCTAATTCTTATCTGGCTGATGGCTAGGCTCCTTGAGACTGCCGTAGCTGCTTGCAGGAAAGTAAATTAACCCAAACGTATTCTACGTTACTCAAATTGTCAAAGAACAAATTCTCTTAAAGCAATGGGCGTTCCCTTGGTTACGTTATATTAATTGCCTCGCAATCACCTCACTGAATACTGGACTTCGATGTCCTACCAGATAAACAGGAGAATATAAAACCCAAGTACTCGTCTACAGCCGAGTTCACCCACGACAATGACAAATCAAACTAACAAATCACAGTGATTTACGTTACAAACCAGTTGCAATGACAATACTGCAGAACCTAGTAAAATAACATACAGGACATGAACCCTCTAGAACACTGCCCCACAATGACTTTACTGAACTACAATCACATACGATGATTGCTCAACACTAGCAACAACCACCATCAAATAACAACCCCTTTGCAATAACACACACGGCAAGTACTCTAATTTCCAAGTATTAGAATACTGTCCAACACTTACTGTTGCAAATGACCAACAGTGTCCTCAATAACCTTTAGAACACAGGTCCACAATTTGCGATCACCACAGTAAATAACACAATAACACTGGACACTGTGACACTACGATTATATATATATATATATATATATATATATATATATATATATATATATATATATATATATATATATATATATATATATATATATATATGTCGTACCTAGTAGCCAGAACGCACTTCTCAGCCTACTATGCAAGGCCTGATTTGCCTAATAAGCTAAGTTTTCCTGAATTAATATATTTTCTCTAATTTTTTTCTTATGAAATGATAAACCTACCCATTTCATTATGTATGAGGTCAATTTTATTTTATTGAAGTTAAATTAGCATAGATATATGACCGAACCTAACCAACCCTACCTAACCTAACCTAACATATCTTTATAGGTTAGATTAGGTTAGGTAGCCGAAAATGTTAGGTTAGGTTAGGTTAGGTAGGTTAGGTAGTCGAAAAATAATTAATTCATGAAAACTTGGCTTATTAGGCAAATTGGGCCTTTCATAGTAGGCTGAGAAGTGCGTTCTGGCTACTAGGTACGACATATATATATATATATATATATATATATATATATATATATATATATATATATATATATATATATATATATATATATATATATATATATATATAGGGGGGTACCACCTCTGGTGCAATTATAGGGATCCACAGCCTCAGAGAAGGGAACACAGAGCATTCAGGGAAAAACTTGCCATTTAACTCTGAATACATAAGGGTGTTCGCTTCTCCTACCACCCCCCTTTTTTATGGTGTACACTTTATTATGCAAGGTTATACAGTTACATATCTGATTGTATACAAAAAATGAACATTAAGAGGACACAAAAATAGTTCGCTTCCTAGAGGCTGTAGATTTCCTCGAACTCCTCCGACGTTGGGCAGGAACCGATGATGCAGCGAGCATTCCCCCTCTGGATCGCGACACTGAGGCGCTGAAAGAGAAAACTTGCCGCTCTAGGGTCTCTTGTGGTGTCAATGAGCTTGGAACCTAGATCCTTAAGAAACCTTCTTGCACTCTCTCCCCATGGGCCTAGGGTCTCAGACCCTATTGGAACGAAGTTGTACCGATGATCTAATTGCCTGTACTTGGCTGACTTGTCTCTTTCTCTGTGTGTCGCCGCGGCTCCTGCTGTGCCGGCAGAGAGGTTGATGTATGTAGCTGCCAGGGTGGATACGCAAGTATAGTCCCATGCCAACTGTCTGCCACCCTTTCACGGACGCAGTGTGATTCCATCTGGTCGGCCGGCAAAGCTAACAGAGTCACGGTTCAGAAGGTTGCGGGGCTCTCTCTCCGCTGGACACTGGGCAGAGGCAAGGCTTCTTTTAATGATGTTGACTTCATCGTGTCAAGTGTGCCAACCACCAGATTTTCCACAGTGCAGGCCATGCAATCCATATTCGTCAGCATCTGCCTCGCCGCAAATACACCTATGAACAATGTGGATAGGGGCAGCAAGACGGAGAGCGACTGCAATACGGAGCTCCTGCGGATCAAGACGTGTGCCTGTCGCAGACATAGGGACTGCCAAAAGGAAGTCCCCTGCATGGGGAGCCTGTACAGCTGTGGGGCGTGCACGATCACTGGGGGTTGTTGCTGCCTCCAGCAAAGCTGTGGCTTCTTTGTCTGCAATGGGGCTGTCCCAACTGGATTGTTTCTTGGCTTTCGGCATGGCTGGTCTGAGTGCTGGGTCTGCCATGGCACCCCATTTCGTGTCGCATTCCGTGTAGTGGGGGTCCTGTATCCCCACTACATCACTGAGGGTGTCAGGTAGAATTTCCTTAACCAGGTCATCTGATGCTGAGGAGGAAGACAGGAAGGCTGGGACAGCAATTTGGGTGGCGGAATATATATTATATATATATATATATATATATATATATATATATATATATATATATATATATATATATATATATATATAATTACTACTGACACATGTAGCCTACAGCTATCAAACGTTATTGGGAACACTAAGGAGATCTCGCACTCCTTACATCACATGGGTGAGTGATTTATTGATCCCGCATGCCGATTAAACACTACCGAGTTACGTTACTCGAGAGAGCGACAGCCTCGTCACTCACCAAATTCTACCAAAATTACGTTAATACTGCAACCACAATATATATATATATATATATATATATATATATATATATATATATATATATATATATATATATATATATATATAAATCACACTTGTCACGGCCCTGGGAACAATACAAGAAATTAAGGCCACACTGTGGTACACTCCACAATAATCATTGCCAGGAATCACTGACGTTACACACACACTAACCTGAGAGCTCAGTGTTGGAATTCCACACCTGCAAGATTACACATGGAAATGATATCACTTCGTCCCACGGACGATCAGAATGATTTAATTACCACAATGGAATAATATAATTATTACATGGACATCCTCTCAGTCCTTGGCTAATCTATGTATACTCTGTTCCCGTGTGTACCCACACACACACACACACACACTGTACGTCTGTGTACACAAGACGTAAGTCCCTCTGGACTGACAAGATGACAACACCGGGTGATTATCTCCTCGTCCACACTTCACTTCACCTCTGCAGGTGCTGTGTGACAATGTGACGGAACACCTGACTTTCGAATTCAAGCTTTAGAGATTACTAATCACCAGAAATACACACATAGGTACTTACTCATTCCTACTGGCGGCTTACACACCATTCCCATACATCAGGCACCCCGCTACAGGTGGCTGGCTCGCTCACAGTGGTGGTAGGCGGGCTGGTACCTAACGTGGTATCTTACATACACTTGGTGCACACACGAACCCCTCCCATTCACAACACGGGTCGGTTCGCACCCTCGACCCACCGATGAAGTGAAGCGTTCGTACCCAGGTGACGCGCACAACGATAGCATCTTACACAAACATGGGAAATCTGCCTTAAAGCACTGACACGAATTTCCCGTTCCCATCGACTGCTACAGAGCACTAGCAAGTCTAATCATCACTGGTATGGGATCTACGAGTCTGTTACTGCTCGTATGCACATTACCCCACAATCCCAGATCACAAGATCTCCTCTGCCCACTATACACTGTCTTTCTCCCCTTCGAGCGACGACTCAGGCCGGATTCTGTGACGACCCCTCGTCGTAGATGAAGCAGGAGGTGAAGCAGTTGAGTACTCAAGCCACCACGACGCCCTATACTCAATTTGGCCGAATTGAGTACAGAGAGCGTCTTGACAAAGTGGCGGCTCTGTTCAGAATGACGCATACACCGGCGATTCCCGCGTCCTACTCGAAATAACCAATGAGAGGAAGGCATACAGCGGCCTACCCCTCTCAACCAATCAGCGATGGTGTAGCAAGGCCCCCTAGGGCAACTCCAAGATGGCCGACCAACATGGCGGCTCAAGATGTTTACTAAGATGGCGGCTGTTTCCATGACGACGACTGGCTAGCGCGCGGGAGGCCCACAGCTCACCCCACGCCTGGGGCCTAGCTTGTTTCCCGCGCAAAGTCAAGTCTCGCTCAAGCCATACAATGAGATGATGCTATCGGCTCTAGCACTGTCCACAGACGTGCTACCCCGGCCAGGGTAACATTTCTGGACTGCTGGTGACTGGGGCTCTCACATGAGCCCAAACACTAGATGTTTCGGTTGCTGGTTACCAAACTTAAGTCCGCACACTTAACAAGTGCACTTAACAAGTGTACTGGCAATCACAGGCATAAGAACACTATTGTAAGTGAGCTGGTGAACCATCCCCTCACATGGTGCCCCATGTGGTTGAGGATGCTGCCGTACTGCTGCGTGCGTCGGTTCGCTCGGCTAGTGTTGCGCGTGTCGCTGAGTCTGCCTCCGGGTCTGATGATGTGCGGCCCGAGCCTATGCGTTCCCGGCGTTCTTCTCCTGCGTGGACTGACGTTGGCGACTTCGACGAGTGTGGTCCTTCTGGTGACGGTGGGGTGGCTCCGGTTGTGGTGCACACTATGGTGGTGGCGGAGGTGCACTTGCCTGAGGATGTCAGTGCCGGTGTTTCGGCCTCCCCTTCTCGTCTGGTGTCCGAGGGTCCTGCTTCAGGTGCGTTCCCTGCGTCGGATGGCTCCGGTTCTTCGTGGGGGGTGGTTCCCCCTGCTGAGGTTGGTGGTGTGCAGGGCGGCCTGGTGATGGTGTTGAGAAAGGATGCTCGCTCTGGGAGTTCTGTGGCCCCTTCCTCGTTACCCGTTTCCTCGGCAGCAGTCATGCCGCCTCTTCCGTCTCCAGCAGTCTCTTTCGTGTCTCCTGCAGTCTCCGTGGAGGTGCTACTGCCTCATCGTCCGGCCCCTGCTCCTGTGCGTGCGACGGCGAGGCAGTCTCGGCAGCCCTCGTCCGCTTCTCCAGTGTCGTCTGCTTCCTCGAAGGGCGTGGATGGCACTCCCCGGCCTCGTTATGCGGCTTGCGTCAGTGACCTCGGGCGTTGGCCGTTGCCGCCCGATCTGAATGTTCCTGAGTTTATGGTAACCCCCCCTTGGCAGCGGGGGATCAAAAACCCTACCGACCTTGAAGATTTGGTCTGGGAAGCTTACAAGAGGAAGTATCCTTACGATTTTTTCCCGGAGAAGTACATTTCTCACATTGTTCCTTGCAAATGATTTCTGTGTATTCTGTGTTTCCTGTTGTGTGCATGGTTGTGGGGTGCGGATGGGGTGTGTGTGTGAGTGGGTGGGGTGGGTTTTGTTTCCCGGTTCCTGCGTGCTCCGGTTTGTGTTGTGGGTTTTCTTTGTATGGCTGGTGGGTGGGTGTGCGGTTCCTGTGCGTTTGTGTGTTCGGTTGTGGATGTCGTGTGTGCTTGTTTATGTCATATTGTGTGCCCTTCAGGCTGTTGGCATGTGTTCTTTGTTCTGTTTTGCCATTTTGTTTTGCCTTTCGTTTGTTATGGCAGATCTGTTTCCTTTATTGTTATTATCCTCATTATTGTATGTTTCTCGCCTCTCCGTATGTGTTTGAGGTGTTAGTAGGCTTGTTTTGTGTGTATTTTGTTCTGGGGATTTCCCTTATGTTTGTCTTCTGCTGTGTTTATATTTGTGTTATGTTTGTATATGGATTTTTGTTTTGTGGCCAGCCCTTCTGGCTGGTCTTCTCTTGATTTGTTCCTTTGTCCGTGTACGTATGTGTGCTCTGTGCTTTGTACCTTTGCTCTATGTTATATTTGTTTCTGCTTTTATTGTAACTTATACGCATGCTTGCATGTAAAAGAAAAAAAATGTGGCCATGTGGGCATGTGGTCATGTGATGGTGCTTGGCATGTTCCGCTCTGGAAGCAAGGTAGGGAGGGGTTGGACCTGCTCCCCTCTTTACTAAAAAACAATTACGGGTCATTGACACACTCGATTTGCTGCTAAGACACCCTACCGCGAACACAGTCCTGTCTGACGTGAAAACTAATCGCCGACATCGGAGACCGGCTAAGCTACCAAAGAAGTAGTCTTATTAATATTATTATTATCATTGTAAATTGCTTAAGTGTTTAATAAAAGTATAAAATTATATAATGTATTTACTTTTTACATCGTTTATGGTGGATGCGGAAATGTGTAAGTGGGGAATTGTTGAGTGATTGATGACTGTCCGGTGCTTGGGAGGGGAAGAGGGGAGGGTGTGACACACTACACCACCTTAACGTGAACACAGACCAGTTGTGCCTAAACCTTCAAAGAGATATCCCGCACAAATGCTCACTCCCACGCACACACACACACACACACACACACACACACACACACACACACACACACACACACACACACACACACACAAACCATGTGGCAATGTGGGCATGCGGGCATGTGGGCATGTGGTCGTGTGGTGCTGGGTACGTACCGCTCTGGAAGCAAGGTGTGGGTTTGGCCCTCCTCTACTCCCCCTCCCCCCTCTTTACAAAAACTATTACGGGTCATTCCCACCCTTCATTTGTTGTTGTAACCTCCTACCATGTACACTCCTCGACTACGACATGAAAACTAATCACCTGTGGATGAAGATATTTGAGACCCACACCATAGGCAGAGAATTGGTAAAATATATACACTTCACTACATGAAACAGACACGAGAATGAGAGACACGCGCTATCAGTCAAAGTTACCACCCGCTCCCCTTAACCTCCTTCAGGTCCCCGACCCCTAACCACCTATCTTTAAAGCTCGGTCTCCTACCCTGGTCCAGCCATGTGGAGGGGGGTCACTCTATGCCCTCAACATATCCTACATACTCTTATTTAACTATATATCTAACACACGACTAACTAACGGCACATACTCATACATATTCATCAACTTCTACTACTATTGACCATCTGTTCAGATCTCCTCTTCCTTTACTTACACTTTTACCCACAGCGACATACAACCCCCCCCCTCCTCCACCACGAGATACACACCCTGCCACCCCTTGCGTCACACAACCACCGTACGACACGTGACACGCGCTGCCACGCGCGCTCGGGGTCCCCCTTGAACCCTTTGAGACTATGGATGTGTGCAACACCTTGGCAGGGGCCTAATTGGCTCACCTGCTCAGGTGTTGTGAAATGTCATAGTCTCGATTTACCCTAATCTGAAAGACAGAAGATCTCGTTAAGATATGATAACCACATACAAAATTCTCAGGGGAATTGGCAGGGTAGACAAGGATGGATTATTTAACATGGGTGATACACGCACAAGGGGACACAGGTGGAAACTGAGTACCCAAATGAGCCACAGAGACATTAGAAAGAACTTTTTCAGTGTCAGAGTAGTTAGTAAATGGAATGCACTAGGAAGTGATGTGGTGGAGGCTGACTCCATACTCAGTTTCAAATGTTGATATGAAAGACCCCAGTAGGTTCAGGAATATGTACATCAGTTGATTCATGGTTGAGAGGCGGGACCAATGAGCCAAAGCTCCACCCCCGCAAGCACAACTAGGTGAGTAAAACTGAGTGAGTACATGAATATGAATTAGAGAACCATCTATAGAAAGCACAAAAGATTTCCAAACTGACGTGAATCAATTCTTTGAATCTGCCACAAAAACAACATGTTCAAGGAAGAAAAATTCCAGCTCTTGTATTCATTAAAAGGGAAATTACTTACACTGTAACTATAAAACAATGTCAAATTTCACCATAGATCGTTATGAAAATATACAAGACCTGAAAGTTATCATGTAAGAAGGCTTATGTTTAAAGACGATAACAATTTCAATATCACAACTGCAAGAGATTAATTGGCTTATTCTGATAATATTTCAGACATGAGATGGCAAACCAATGATGGCATTTTTACTTTACCAGCGATATCTTGCTCTTGCACATTACGTACTTCACAAAATGCTAGCCAAATTGTTAACTTAGATATGGTAAACAGAACATTTACCTTTTGAAACCTTTCAATAAAACACTGTTTTGCTGAGCATGCTTAATATCCCAAAAAAAAATCCTTGTAATTCAAGCGAGAAAGATTCTTCTTGATCTAGACCGGGAAAATATATAAGAAACAGGTTCCAGGCGTGGTCACTGAAGGAATTACTCACGACACCACCGGCCATGCTGTATTGGGCAGATTAGTCCAATTGCAAGTCAGGGTTTAGTACGCACTCAAAAGTATATC
The DNA here is from genome assembly GCA_020271785.1 of Procambarus virginalis. NCBI lineage: Eukaryota > Metazoa > Arthropoda > Malacostraca > Decapoda > Cambaridae > Procambarus > Procambarus virginalis. The sequence continues at coordinate 2,631 of WNGS01167416.1, read as the reverse complement.
AATATTAACATTAAAAGTTTATGGCTTTAAAATCTGTTACTAGTACACGTTTCCTATTATTTTTTGTTTCATTATTCTTGTATTAATAGTATTTTTTTCGTTTAGCTACTTTAAAGTTTTCCAACTAAATTTGCAGTTTTATAGGTATCAGGAGCATATTTTTTTTTATTTATTTATTACTCCTGAGTGTTCTGAACTATACATTTACAAGGTTTTTATTTAATGAAATGACAGTATGGTTTGATGCACCAGCCTGTTGCATATACGTATTCCCACAATGTTGAGTATTTTGGGCGGTATACAGGTCGATAATTGTCTGTTCGTGGAAAAAGAGCATCTAATTAGAATTAATATATCGTACCACTTGTTTGATAAGTTGTTCTTAAAAGGATTTAAGATAACACATAGACACGCCACATCTCTTTTATGATGGAGAGTCTGCATGTTGAGTACTGTGTCACGTATTTTACCTGGCTCCTCACTAGGAGTGACGCCCTATCTCAAATTTCGTCGAAAACGTAAGGTAAGTCCGTGGACAGGAATCCTAAATTAGTGGCGAGTTCTCAATTGTAGACCAAATTTTGGAGTGGTATAGTTATACATTCCTTGTCATCTAAGTAATGCGCTTCCCTCAGTAAACAATCCAGTTTCCTAACGCTTTTGTCTAATATTTTTCACATGTTTTGTGAAGGACAATTTTTTTCATTTTTCCTCTTCCAACGTGGTAACTAATTCGGTTTCATATCAGTGTTTTCTTCTCTAGATTTATGACGAGACGATATAGTTGCTGCTTCCGTTGTATAGCCAGCAGTTTGGTATTTATATAACGCACCAACAACTTGTCACCATCGTCCACAGGATAAAAATGTTTTAGTTTTCAATTTATGCAATTTATATCTTTATTCTTGTCTGTTGCAAAAGTCAGTGTTTAATTATCTGCACTAGCGTCTGCAAATTTGCTTAAGGATTTCATCAAAACTGATGTTTCACGAAAGCAATCGAACCACGCTGCTCTTGGGAATACTCACATCTATGGTATGATTATATCTAAGGGGAATTATTTATTCAACCAGTCTGGAAGGCTCGATTACGTGAGTAGTTTTCAATGAGGTGCAGAAATTTCCCATTAACTCCAAATTTCTTAAGCTTACTTATCAGTCCTTTATTCAAGATATTAACAAATACTCTAGCAATATCCAAGGCTATAAGAAATGTATTCTTGAGTTGCAGCCAACTGTAGAAGCAGATAAGATGTGCTTTAATTCTATCTAACACAAAGATGCTTGCTACTTAGTAGTTCATTTTTATGAAGGTGCTTTTCTAATGTCTCAAGAAGGATTTTTTCAAATATCTTTCCAACTTCTGATAGCAAGTATATTTTCTGATGATATCTTGCTTTGTTTTTTTTTTCCGGTCAGTAAGAACAATGGCCATTTTCCATATGTGTGGCCAGATTTGTTGGTCAACGCTATTTTGAGGACACACAAACTGGTCATGTTGTGCATGAGAGCCGACTCAACATGACGGCGTCTGAGAGGAGTACAGGCAGGAAATATTTTAGAAGAAGGTGCCAGAATTTCTAGAGCTTCTAACATGACAGAAAAGAGCATTGTTTGTGTCTGCAAACTTTGCACTTCTTGTGTTCTTTCTGTCATTAAGTGTACGGCAAGTTTCATTAAAGTTTTGTAGAGGATAAGAAAAACAGGAAATATAATGAACGCTGGCAGCATTGGAAACAGGAGGAGCAGTGTGATTAATAAAAAGTGTGAAGGTTTGTCGAAAGGCGAGTTTTGTGTCATAACGACGAAGGATATTTAGTAAAAAAATTTGAGATGTGATATGAAGGGAAAGCGGAGCACAGTCTTTTTTGTGCTGGGAGTTGGTTCAGTATAAAAGAAAGCTATTTCATTTTCAGTAAATGACCAGCTGATCAAATTTAAGGCATAACCAAAGCGAGAGAAAGACTTGTAAAACAAGAGAAATTTCAGAGCAAAAAACTAAGGGTCACTGATATATATATATATATATATATATATATATATATATATATATATATATATATATATATATATATATATATTTTAAAATTACAACACAATTACAAGAACACACAAAATAACGAAAACCTGTACATATCAAGTAAACCAATGAAGGAACAGTACACAGGAACAAACGTCTGTACACTAAACAATAACAGTAACCGCAAAACAAACACAAGCGGTGAGCAAATAAAAACGCATTGAATCAAGGGGCTAAACAGTACAGGGAAATAATTGCTAAAACAGTACATGGAAACAATAGGCTAACCAGAACATATCTACATAGCAACACAGAACATGGCAAAGAAAATTACATGAAAATATAAAGATAACCATAAAGTACACAAATAACATTAAACACACCTATACCAAATACATAAAACAGACACAGACGTGGATAGAGAACCACGTGCACAAAACCACACCTACCACTCACACAGAAGAATAAAGGAGCAAAGGACCATACACTCGCTACCAAGGAATACGACATAAACTAAATGAGAAGAAATTATGTACACACACACTAAACACACCCTAAATAACAAGACAAACACACTCATACCCACCCACACAACAACCGCACACCACACAG
>WNGS01167415.1:30761-39509 GCA_020271785.1 Procambarus virginalis | reverse complement strand
GGAGTGTTCACTATCGAGCCCGAGCAGCTCCCATTGTTGGAAGGGGTTACCCTAGAGAAAGACTATCAGATATAGAGTGACAGCAGAAGAGGTAATGAAACAGTTGACAACTCTAGATGCATCTAAAGCAGTAGGACCAGACAAAGTATCACCGTGGATACTAAAAGAAGCGGCGCAGGCCCTCAGCGTGCCTCTGGCGATGATCTTTAATGAGTCACTTATGTCGGGAGAATTGCCCAGTTGCTGGAAGAAGGCAAATGTCGTGCCGATCTTCAAGAAAGGCGATAGGGAGGAGGCACTTAACTATAGACCTGTATCACTGACAAGCATCCCCTGTAAAATACTGGAAAGAATAATTAGGCTACGACTGGTTGCGCACCTGGAGAACGTTAGGTTTGTGAACAAACATCAACATGGGTTCTGGACAGGGAAATCGTGCCTAACAAACCTTCTGGAATTCTATGATAAAATAACGAGGATAAGACAGGACAGAGATGGTTGGGCAGACTGCATATTTCTGGACTGCCAAAAAGCCTTTGATACAGTACCGCACATGAGACTGCTGTTCAAACTCGAGAGGCAGGCGGGGGTAGGGGAAAGGTCCTAGCATGGATAAGGAACTACCTAACAGGAAGGAGCCAAAGAGTTACGGTAAGGGGCGAGAAGTCGGACTGGCGAACAGTAACAAGTGGAGTACCACAAGGATCGGTACTGGGACCAATTCTATTTCTTGTATATGTTAACGATATGTTTACGGGTGTAGAGTCCTACATGTCGATGTTTGCGGATGACGCAAAGTTGATGAGAAGAGTTGTGACAGATGAGGATTGCAGGATCCTCCAAGAAGACCTGAACAGGTTGCAGAGATGGTCAGAGAAATGGCTATTGGAATTCAACACGAGCAAATGTAAAGTTATGGAAATGGGACTAGGAGATAGGAGACCAAAGGGTCAGTACACAATGAAGGGGAACAGTCTACCTGTGACGACGCGCGAGAGAGACCTGGGTGTGGACGTAACACCTAATCTATCTCCTGAGGCACATATAAATAGGATAACGACAGCAGCGTACTCGACACTGGCAAAAGTTAGAACATCATTCAGAAACCTAAGCAAGGAGGCATTTAGGGCGCTTTACACTGCCTACGTGAGGCCAGTCTTAGAGTATGCCGCCTCATCATGGAGTCCCCATCTGAAGAAGCATATAATGAAACTGGAAAAGGTTCAGAGGTTTGCAACGAGACTCGTCCCTGAGCTACGAGGGATGGGGTATGAGGAGCGCCTGAGGGAACTGTGCCTTACGACACTAGAAAGAAGAAGGGAGAGAGGGGACATGATAGGAACGTATAAAATACTCAGAGGGATTGACAGAGTGGACATAGACGAAATGTTCACACGGAATAGTAACAGAACGAGGGGACATGGATGGAAGTTGGAAACTCAGATGAGTCACAGAGATGTTAGGAAGTTTTCTTTTAGCGTGAGAGTAGTGGGAAAATGGAATGCACTCAAGGAACAGGTTGTGGAAGCAAATACTATTCATAATTTTAAAACCAGGTATGATAGGGAAATGGGACAGGAGTCATTGCTGTAAACAACTGATGCTCGAAAGGCGGGATCCAAGAGTCAATGCTCGATCCTGCAGACACATATAGGTGAGTACATATAGGTGAGTACACACACACACACACACACACACACACACACACACACACACACACACACACACACACACACACCACACACACACACACACACACACACACCACACACACACACACACACACACACACACACACACACACACACCACACACACACACACACACACACACACACACACACACACACACACACACTCACACACACACACACACACACACACACACACCACACACCACACACACACACGCACGCACGCACGCACGCACGCACGCACGCACGCACGCACGCACGCACGCACGCACGCACGCACGCACGCACGCACGCACGCACACACACACACACACACACACACACACACACACACACACACACACACACACACACACACCACACACACACACACACACACACACACACACACACACACACACACACACACACACCACACACACACACACCACACACACACACACACACACACAGAAAATTGGGACATTGAAACAGTTGATAAACTTAATTTCAAGAGAGAGAGGTCACTATGGGGAACTTCGAACTTTTTTTAATGAGTAATTGGACAGACTTGTTGCTAGGCAGGGTAAGTAAATAAATGAAATGTATGCCAAATTTTGCAAAATATATGATGAAGGCACATAAACATTCATACCAAAGCAGAGATGCAGGCCCAGAAAACAGCATTGGTTCAACAGAAATTGCGAGAAGGCCAGAGACCAAAAGACACAAAAATGGAATTAATATTGGTAGAAGCCAAACCCCCAAACATACCAGGGATACAATGATGCGAGAAAGCAACTATACAGCAGTAATGAGAGAGGCAGAAAGAAATTTTGAAAAAAAGGGATAGCTGATAAATGTAAAACAGAACTGGGCCTTTTCTACAAATTCATAAACAACAAATTGCAGGTAAAGGATAATATCCAGAGGTTGAAAATGGGAAACAAATTCATGGAAAATGAAAATGAAATGTGTGAAACTTTAAACGAAAAGTTCCAAAGTTTGTTTATACAAAATGAAATCTTCAGAGAACCAGACACAATAAGAATTTCAGAGAACAACATACAGCGTATAGAGGTGTCTAGAGATGAAGTGAAAATATGCTAAAGGAGCTAAGTAAGAATAAAGCAGTTGGCCCAGATGGAGTTTCACCATGGGTTCTGAGAGAATGTACATCTGAGCTCAGCATTCCACTTCACATGATCTTTCAGGCATCCCTGTACACAGGAGTAGTAGCAGTCGTGTGGAAAAAGGCTAACATAATTCCAATCTTCAAAAGTGGCAGCAGGGAAGACCTCCCTCAATTATAGACCTGTATCATTGACAAGTGTAATAGTGAAATATTGGAAAAAATAATAAAAACTAAATGGGTAGAACACCTGGAGAAAAATTACATAATATCAGACAGACAGTACGGTTTCGATCTGGAAGATCCTGTGTATCGAATTAACTCAGTTTCTTTGATCAAGCCACAGAGATTTTACAGGAAAAAGATGGTTGGGTTGACTGCATCTATCTAGACTTAAAAGAGGCTTTCGAGAGAGTTCCACATAAGAGGTTGTTGTGGAAACTGGAAAATTTTGGAGGGGTGACAGGTAAGCTTCTAACAGGATGAAAAATTTTCTGACTGATAGGAAAAATGAGGGCAATAATCAGAGGCAATGTATCGGACTGGAGAAATGTCATAAGTGGAGTACCACAGTGCATGCACTGGTAATGTTCATTGTCTACATAAATGATCTACCAGTTGAAATACAGAATTATATGAACATGTTTGCTAATGATGCTATGATAATAGGATGGATAAGAAATTTAGATGATTGTCATGCCCTTCAAGAAGACAAAATAAGTATATGAGAGTACCACTTGGCAAATGGAATTTAAAGTGAATAAATGTCATGTTATGGAATGTGGAATAGAAGAACATAGATCCCACACAACCTATAAATCATGTGAGAAATTTTTAATGAATTCTGATAAAGAAAGATCTAGAGGGGGTTCTAGATAGAAAACTATCACCTGAGGACCACATAAGGAACGTTGTGCGAGGAGCCTATTCCACTATTTCTAACTTCAGAATTTCTTTTAAATACATGGATGGCGAATGGAGAAATACTAAAGAAATTGTTCATGACTTGTGTTACGCCGAAGCTAGAATATACAGCGGTTGTGTGGTGCCCATATCTTAGCAAAAAAGCCTAAGAAATATACGAAAATTCACTTTCGCAAGCAGAGTGGTAGACGGTGGAACAAGTTAAGTGAGAAAGTGGAGGCCAAAACCGTCAGTTGTTTTGACGGTTTTCAAAGCGTTATATGACAAAGAGTGCTGGATAGACGGGACACCGCGAGCGTAGCTCTCATCCTGTAACTACACATAGGTAATTACCTATGGTGTCAACAAGCTTACCCTCCAAACACACAAACAGCCTGCCTATTATTCAAGGTCTTTTCTGAGTACAAATTTATTTTCTTCTCCGAGGCTGTGTCCACTTGTAAAGGGGTACCACTTGCACCTCAGGTGGTACCCCCTTTAGGTTTTTAACCACTGCACTGCGCACCTGATTTCGGCAAAAACTTCTTAGTGCAATTGTCCAGGACATATTTAATTTTTTTTATCAATATTCAGGTATAGTTAAAGTAAAAATGTTTCAAAACTCAACTATTTCCATTTCAAAACAAAAAAAAAGTAATGAAAACATTACAAAACATTAAAATATAGCTTAATTAAAATTAAAATAGCACAACTCTCAGAGCACCTAAAGGCGCTTTGAGCAATGAAATGATTAATTATATATATAATATTATATATATATAATATGTATTTACATGTGACTACTCCTGCTTAGCTTAACTATGATCTCTGTGGAAATAGATCTCGTATCGAATGGTGAGACCATGATTTGCTGTGGACGGCACTGTGGTCAGCAATCTAAAAATAGAGGTAATCTTTTAAAATGAAAATTCTATATAAACAAAATGTAAAAATATATTGCAACTTCATATTATTGTGGATACAATAATATGAAGTTATTACACAATTTTTTTTAATTATTTAAATATTTGAGAGACATTATTAGAAAATGTATGAAGTACAGATTCTATAAGACCTGATATGTATCTGCTTATGTTCTACCACATTACATTCAGGGCTGAAGAGAAAACACAGTCAGTAAGGTAATGATCAATTAGGCTGGACTGAGATGCTACATGTACTATGATAGGTGGGGGCTAAGCTGGGCTAGGCTAGGATGCCCAGCTTGCCTTGTCTAGGCTGGGCTGGGCTAGGCAGGGCTGGGGCTACACTAGGAAGGATTCAATAAATCTCTGGAGTGTCTTACTTTTCCTGATATTCTTAAAAAAGCAAGAATGACGCCATTTAATAAAGGAGGCGAGACAGCAGACACAAACAATTAGCGAAAAATATCAAATCTACTTATACTTTCAAAAATATTAGATTTTTTTAACAAACATCTCTCTTCCAACTTTGTAAAATTCAACATGAATACGAAGTCCCTGTTAGTTTGGCTTCCATTTCCAAAGGAGTATCAATGATGCCATTATTAGTGAGCTTGATATTATCTAAACAGCCCTTGGGAACAATGACTTCTCAATTGACCTAAGAAAGGCCTTTGATACTGTAAACCATAAGTACCTCTTACTTTAAACTTTACCACTGTGGTATTCAAGGCCTCGCTCTGGACAGTATTCGTTCCTATCTCAGTGTCCACTGAGATAGGAAAAAATGTTCCTAAAAAATGTCCTCTCATGGATGTCAATCAACCAACTTACACTAAACAAAGAAAAAGACCTTCTACATTTTATTTGGTAAAAAATTATAAAATCAGATTCAACTTTAAATAGACAATGTTAACATTACCAATAAAAATGAGGGGCAGTTCTTTTGCCTATACATAGTGTTGGGGTTCACGGTTCGTGGGTTAAAGCAACGGTAGACTGGATCTCCTCTCGAGGTGGTTGCTCTGACAATAACCCTTACTCACCGTCGTTCTACGGGTCTTCCCTCGATCCTCTAGGCTCCACTGCACGCCCAGGAGAGTACCCAAGTCGATCTCACAACCGTCTTCAAGGTCGTAGAGAGAGTGGAGACACATATCGTTCCCTCAATCTGTGGCCCGCCCCGGCACAGAACTATCACACAGCCTTCAAGGTTGCCAACTGGTGTTTTTAGGTGTCCAGTAACACTTCAGTGGTGAGGTGTAATTGTGGTAATTGTGGTAAGAGCAATTTCGACTAGTTTGGTCTCAGGCAAGTAATTACTTCTGTCACTCTTTTATTTCCTTTTGGCAGTCACAAGATAAATGGAGGGGATGATATCAAATACCAAAGAGTTTTGGTATTTTACTTAAAAAACAACGAGAAACATGTGCATCAAAAAAACATATCAGGATCAATGTATAACAGCTGCTCACTCCGCAGGAATTATCAGGGACGCACCGATATGGCAACACCCGGCAACGCCACGCGTCACCTGTCAGATATCAGCTGATCGGGGCCCTGGCGACCGTGAGAAAGACTAGTACTTGTTTTCTAATTCTGTCACGATCCCCGTTTGTTTAACTTTTCGCAAAACACTGTATTTAACATTCACATGACATATTTATGATTCCACTAGGTTGCGATACACCACTTCACTGGTCTCGCAATTAATATCTTATTCTCACTGCAAGTGATTTTCCACCGTACCAAAAGATACAATATTCTTAATAATATTTACTGTGAATGTGCTCACTTGGTCACTGCACTGTTCTATAAATCTATACTTCCTCTTAAAGAGATATCACTGGCAATCACTTCACATATATGAGATTATTCAGTACACAGGCATATACATCGATAAATCATTAATCAAATTACAGGCATATATATATATAAATCATGGAGATCAATACACAGGCATTTATATCAATAAATCATGGAGATCAATACACAGGCATTTATATAAAGTCTGGGCTCATAGCCTAACACCAATATCTGGTTTACTACTAATATATAATAATAATAATAATCACAGGAAATGAATTATAGTCACAGTAAATTCCTTAATGAATCCTGGTGCTTGCATACACCCACACATAGATATATATGTAAACTGATACTGTGAGTACTCTGGGTAGCCTCACCACAACTGTGCTCTCTGTGACTTAGATTCAGGTGAGACTTGCTCACGACATATAAAATATTCTGACAAGTATCTATAGCTAACTAAAGGGGAAATGGGAGGGTAACTGTAAACACCTACTTCACCTATCCTAGGATGACAGTTGGGTTGTAGCTCCTGGTCCAGGCTCTCGCCTCGTACACCCTCCAGAAACACAAGCCAACGCCTTAGGATGTTCGCGTCTCGCTGCTTTCTGTACACTGCAGGTCCGTGCTCCTCCTCCAGTTCGTTGCAGGGTTGGAGTCGGTCTCCTGGCCGTCAACTTTCCTCCCAACTACGGCAGCCAGCCTACGTCTCGGCGGTCGTCGTGCGTTTCCCAAATAGTCCCTTGTCACTGTACTCCCAGAGGAACTGCCTCTCACCACTACAATGTCACTGTGAAGTTATCAGACGTCCCAGACGATACTGCTTAAGCTCCACACGCACAGCACCCGACTTCAGAGCACTTGAAGCTCACTACACTGTCAATTCCCTCGTCGTCTAGGTATGTCACTAGGTATTTGGGAAGACTTCTCGACGTGCTTGCATCCAACTGGTAACTCGTAGGGTTCCACGTAGGTAGGGTTACTGTCAAACTTGACAGGATCGTCGATCACACGTTCAACCTGGTTGACAAGGCGGTCAACCCGGTTTGCTCACGGCAGAATGGCCCAGCCACTAAACTGTCTCCTATTCTGGTGAACTGTCAAGGACGTTGCACACGTCGATGCCCGGCCCACTTCTTGCAACGCACCTGTCCCTGAGCACTTGTTGCTCAATATCCCATCAATTCCTTATCTGAGCCACATCTGGGTTGAAGGAAGACCTCACAGAGTGCGTGCTGACAACTGGAGACGCTTATATCCACCGGAGCTCGGTAATCCGTCACTCAAACAGGATGACCGGTCGCACGTCCTGCCTCTCGGACGCGTCGTGTGAGACTGATGGCGCGAAGGCGCCACTACGGCTGGACTCCCCCTGCCTATGTGACGTCACATTTTCCAAAGTAGGTTTTCATTGGCTCCCAGTGCCACGTCGCTGACGGTGACCAATCTTGCGACACTGACGTCACACAGTTTTGGCGGGAGAACAGACTCGCCAGCGCCATTTTGGGTCCCTAAAGGGCCTATCCCACAGGCCAAAATACTATACTTTCACAAATTTCTCGGCTCAGCGAGAATACTATTCTCTCCCACATATGTTCAACTGATGCCTGCAACGTAGAGGGCGCTCGGGAATAGTGGACATGACTCTTACAGCAGGCGTGGGAGAATTAGAAGGGGGGAAACACCGTCACAATAGATAAGACACTGAACTTCAGCACCCACATATGGCACACAGCCAAAAAAGGTCTCAAAAATAGTCGGCAAAATTTATAAAATCAGATACTATATTCCCCACTCAGCTCTCCTCCCATTATACTATGCACTAATCTCTCCATTAATAATTAAAATTTAATCATTTTTTTATCATTTTATATATTTATTGATATATACAAGAGTTCTTACATTCTTGTACAGCCACTAGCATGCATAGCATTTCAGGCAAGTCCTTAATCCAAATTTTCACACACTCACACACATCCTTAGGGAGCAGCCCATAGCAGCTGTCTAACTCCCAGGTACCTATTTACTGTTAGGTGAACAGATGCATCAGGGCAAAAGAAACAGCCCATTTGTTTCCGCCTCAACCGGGGGATCGAACATGACCCCAGGGACAATGATCCTCGAGTGAGGTCCACTCAGCCGTCAGGCCCCTATCTTACATATGGTACTAAGGAATGGGGCTCAACAACTGCAAATTACCTAAAGCCTATCATCACTCAGCAAAAATCTGCTGTTACAACTAAAATAAAATAAATCTTCACGCAACATACACAACCCTTCTATTTTAGTCTCTTAACATGCTAAACATA
>WNGS01167414.1:9684-29463 GCA_020271785.1 Procambarus virginalis | reverse complement strand
TGCCTTGCAGTTACCTTGCAGTTACCTTGCAGTTACCTTGCGCTACCTTGCCTTGTGGTTACCTTGCCTTGTGGTTACCTTGCCTTGTGTTACCTTGCCTTGTGGTTACCTTGCCTTGTGGTTACCTTACAGTTACCTTACCTTGTGGTAACCTTGCCTTGTGGTTACCTTGCGGTTACCTTGCCTTGTGGTTACCTTGCAGTTACCTTGCCTTGTGGTTACCTTGCCTTGTGGGTACCTTGCCTTGCAGTTACCTTGCAGTTGCTTGCCTTGCAGTTACCTTGCCTTGTGGTTACCTTGCCTTGTTGTTACCTTGCCTTGTGGTTACCTTGCCTTGTGGTTACCTTGCCTTGGTTTACCTTGCCTTGTGGTACCTTGCCTTGCAGTTACCTTGCCTTGCGTTACCTTGCCTTGTGTTTACCTTGCCTTGTGTTACCTTGCCTTGCATTACCTTGCCTTGTGGTTACCTTGCCTTGTGGTTACCTTGCCTTGCAGTTACCTTGCCTTGTGGTTACCTTGCCTTGCGGTTACCTTGCCTTGTGGTTACCTTGCCTTGTGGTTACCTTGCCTTGTGGTTACCTTGCCTTGTGGTTACCTTGCCTTGCAGTTACCTTGCAGTTACCTTGCAGTTACCTTGCAGTTACCTTGCCTTGTGGTTACCTTGCCTTGTGGTTACCTTGCCTTGTGGTTACCTTGCCTTGTGGTTACCTTGCAGTTACCTTGCCTTGTGGTTACCTTGCCTTGTGGTTACCTTGCGGTTACCTTGCCTTGTGGTTACCTTGCAGTTACCTTGCCTTGTGGTTACCTTGCCTTGTGGTTACCTTGCCTTGCAGTTACCTTGCAGTTACCTTGCCTTGCAGTTACCTTGCCTTGTGGTTACCTTGCCTTGCGGTTACCTTGCCTTGTGGTTACCTTGCTTGTGGTTACCTTGCCTTGCAGTTACCTTGCCTTGTGGTTACCTTGCCTTGCGGTTACCTTGCCTTGTGGTTACCTTGCCTTGCAGTTACCTTGCCTTGCAGTTACCTTGCCTTGCAGTTACCTTGCCTTGCGGTTACCTTGCCTTGCGGTTACCTTGCCTTGCAGTTACCTTGCCTTGTGGTTACCTTGCCTTGTGGTTACCTTGCCTTGCAGTTACCTTGCCTTGTGGTTACCTTGCCTTGTGTTACCTTGCCTTGCAGTTACCTTGCCTTGTGGTTACCTTGCCTTGCTGTTACCTTGCCTTGTGGTTACCTTGCCTTGTGGTTACCTTGCCTTGTGGTTACCTTGCCTTGCAGTTACCTTGCCTTGTGGTTACCTTGCCTTGCAGTTACCTTGCCTTGCGGTTACCTTGCCTTGTGGTTACCTTGCCTTGTGGTTACCTTGCTTTGCAGTTACCTTGCCTTGTGGTTACCTTGCCTTGTGGTTACCTTGCGGTTACCTTGCCTTGTGGTTACCTTGCCTTGTGGTTACCTTGCCTTGCGGTTACCTTGCCTTGTGGTTACCTTGCCTTGTGGTTACCTTGCCTTGCAGTTACCTTGCCTTGTGGTTACCTTGCCTTGCAGTTACCTTGCCTTGTGGTTACCTTGCCTTGCAGTTACCTTGCCTTGTGGTTACCTTGCCTTGTGGTTACCTTGCCTTGTGGTTACCTTGCCTTGTGGTTACCTTGCCTTGTGGTTACCTTGCCTTGTGGTTACCTTGCCTTGCAGTTACCTTGCCTTGTGGTTACCTTGCCTTGTGGTTACCTTGCCTTGTGATTACCTTGCGTGTGGTTACCTTGCCTTGTGGTTACCTTGCTTGTGGTTACCTTGCCTTGTGGTTACCTTGCTTGTGGTTACCTTGCCTTGTGGTTACCTTTCTTGTGGTTACCTTGCCTTGTGGTTACCTTGCCTTGTGATTACCTTGCCTTGTGGTTACCTTGCCTTGTGGTTACCTTGCTTGTGGTTACCTTGCTTGTGGTTACCTTGCCTTGTGGTTACCTTGCCTTGTGGTTACCTTGCTTGTGGTTACCTTGCCTTGTGGTTACCTTGCCTTGTGGTTACCTTGCCTTGTGATTACCTTGCCATGTGGTTACCTTGCCTTGTGGTTACCTTGCTTGTGGTTACCTTGCCTTGTGGTTACCTTGCCTTGTGGTTACCTTGCCTTGTGGTTACCTTGCCTTGCAGTTACCTTGCCTTGTGGTTACCTTGCCTTGTGGTTACCTTGCCTTGTGGTTACCTTGCAGTTACCTTGCAGTTACCTTGCCTTTGGTTCCCTTGCAGTTACCTTGCAGTTACCTTGCCTTGTGGTTACCTTGCCTTGCAGTTACCTTGCCTTGTTGTTACCTTGCCTTGTGGTTACCTTGCAGTTACCTTGCCTTGTGGTTACCTTGCAGTTACCTTGCCTTGTGGTTACCTTGCAGTTACCTTGCAGTTACCTTGCCTTGTGGTTACCTTGCCTTGTGATTACCTTGCTTGTGGTTACCTTGCCTTGTGGTTACCTTGCCTTGTGGTTACCTTGCTTGTGGTTACCTTGCCTTGCAGTTACCTTGCCTTGTGGTTACCTTGCCTTGTGGTTACCTTGCTTTGCATTTACCTTGCCTTGTTGTTACCTTGCCTTCTGGTTACCTTGCCTTGTGGTTACCTTGCCTTGTGGTTACCTTGCCTTGTGGTTACCTTGCCTTGCACTTACCTTGCCTTGTGGTTACCTTGCCTTACTGTTACCTTGCCTTGCAGTTACCTTGCCTTGTGGTTACCTTGCCTTGCAGTTACCTTGCCTTGCGGTTACCTTGCCTTGTGGTTACCTTGCCTTGTGGTTACCTTGCCTTGTGGTTACCTTGCCTTGCAGTTACCTTGCCTTGCAGTTACCTTGCCTTGTGGTTACCTTGCCTTCCTGTTACCTTGCCTTGTGGTTACCTTGCCTTGTGGTTACCTTGCCTTGCGGTTACCTTGCCTTGCAGTTACCTTGCCTTGCAGTTACCTTGCCTTGTGGTTACCTTGCCTTGCAGTTACCTTGCCTTGTGGTTACCTTGCCTTGCAGTTACCTTGCCTTGCGGTTACCTTGCCTTGCGGTTACCTTGCCTTGCAGTTACCTTGCCTTGTGGTTACCTTGCCTTGTGGTTACCTTGCCTTGCAGTTACCTTGCCTTGTGGTTACCTTGCCTTGTGTTACCTTGCCTTGCAGTTACCTTGCCTTGCGGTTACCTTGCCTTGTTGTTACCTTGCCTTGTTGTTACCTTGCCTTGTGGTTACCTTGCCTTGTGGTTACCTTGCCTTGTGGTTACCTTGCCTTGCAGTTACCTTGCCTTGCGGTTACCTTGCCTTGTGGTTACCTTGCCTTGTGGTTACCTTGCCTTGCAGTTACCTTGCCTTGTGGTTACCTTGCCTTGTTGTTACCTTGCCTTGCAGTTACCTTGCCTTGTGGTTACCTTGCCTTGCGGTTACCTTGCCTTGTGGTTACCTTGCCTTGTGGTTACCTTGCCTTGCAGTTACCTTGCAGTTACCTTGCAGTTACCTTGCAGTTACCTTGCCTTGTGGTTACCTTGCCTTGTGGTTACCTTGCCTTGTGGTTACCTTGCCTTGTGGTTACCTTGCCTTGTGGTTACCTTACAGTTACCTTACCTTGTGGTTACCTTGCCTTGTGGTTACCTTGCGGTTACCTTGCCTTGTGGTTACCTTGCAGTTACCTTGCCTTGTGGTTACCTTGCCTTGTGGTTACCTTGCCTTGCAGTTACCTTGCATTTGCCTTGCCTTGCAGTTACCTTGCCTTGTGGTTACCTTGCCTTGCGGTTACCTTGCCTTGTGGTTACCTTGCTTTGTGGTTACCTTGCCTTGCAGTTACCTTGCCTTGCAGTTACCTTGCAGTTACCTTGCCTTGCAGTTACCTTGCCTTGTGGTTACCTTGCCTTGCGGTTACCTTGCCTTGCGGTTACCTTGCCTTGTGGTTACCTTGCCTTGCAGTTACCTTGCCTTGCAGTTACCTTGCCTTGTGGTTACCTTGCCTTGTGGTTACCTTGCCTTGTGGTTACCTTGCAGTTACCTTGCAGTTACCTTGCCTTGTGGTTACCTTGCCTTGTGGTTACCTTGCTTGTGGTTACCTTGCCTTGTGGTTACCTTGCTTGTGGTTACCTTGCCTTGTGGTTACCTTGCCTTGTGGTTACCTTGCTTGTGGTTACCTTGCCTTGCAGTTACCTTGCCTTGTGGTTACCTTGCCTTGTGGTTACCTTGCCTTGCAGTTACCTTGCCTTGTGGTTACCTTGCCTTGTGGTTACCTTGCCTTGCAGTTACCTTGCCTTGTGGTTACCTTGCCTTGTGTTACCTTGCCTTGCAGTTACCTTGCCTTGTGGTTACCTTGCCTTGCAGTTACCTTGCCTTGCGGTTACCTTGCCTTGTGGTTACCTTGCCTTGTGGTTACCTTGCCTTGCAGTTACCTTGCCTTGCAGTTACCTTGCCTTGTGGTTACCTTGCCTTGTGTTACCTTGCCTTGCAGTTACCTTGCCTTGTGGTTACCTTGCCTTGCAGTTACCTTGCCTTGCGGTTACCTTGCCTTGTGGTTACCTTGCCTTGCGGTTACCTTGCCTTGTGGTTACCTTGCCTTGCAGTTACCTTGCCTTGCGGTTACCTTGCCTTGTGGTTACCTTGCCTTGCAGTTACCTTGCCTTGTGGTTACCTTGCCTTGTGGTTACCTTGCCTTGCAGTTACCTTGCCTTGTGGTTACCTTGCCTTGTGTTACCTTGCCTTGCAGTTACCTTGCCTTGTGGTTACCTTGCCTTGTGTTACCTTGCCTTGTTGTTACCTTGCCTTGCAGTTACCTTGCCTTGTGGTTACCTTGCCTTGCTGTTACCTTGCCTTGTGGTTACCTTGCCTTGTGGTTACCTTGCCTTGTGGTTACCTTGCCTTGTGGTTACCTTGCCTTGCAGTTACCTTGCCTTGTGGTTACCTTGCCTTGCAGTTACCTTGCCTTGCGGTTACCTTGCCTTGTGGTTACCTTGCCTTGTGGTTACCTTGCCTTGCAGTTACCTTGCCTTGTGGTTACCTTGCCTTGCGGTTACCTTGCCTTGTGGTTACCTTGCCTTGCAGTTACCTTGCCTTGTGGTTACCTTGCCTTGTGGTTACCTTGCTTGTGGTTACCTTGCCTTGTGGTTACCTTGTGGTTACCTTGTGGTTACCTTGCCTTGTGGTTACCTTGCCTTGTGGTTACCTTGCCTTGCGGTTACCTTGCCTTGTGGTTACCTTGCCTTCGGTTACCTTGCCTTGTGGTTACCTTGCCTTGCAGTTACCTTGCCTTGTGGTTACCTTGCCTTGTGATTACCTTGCTTGTGGTTACCTTGCCTTGTGGTTACCTTGCCTTGCGGTTACCTTGCCTTGTGGTTACCTTGCCTTGCAGTTACCTTGCCTTGTGGTTACCTTGCCTTGTGGTTACCTTGCCTTGCAGTTACCTTGCCTTGTGGTTACCTTGCCTTCGGTTACCTTGCCTTGTGGTTACCTTGCCTTGCAGTTACCTTGCCTTTCAGTTACCTTGCCTTGCAGTTACCTTGCCTTGTGGTTACCTTGCCTTGTTGTTACCTTGCCTTGTGGTTACCTTGCCTTGTGGTTACCTTGTCTTGTGGTTACCTTGCCTTGTGGTTACCTTGCCTTGTGGTTACCTTGCCTTGCAGTTACCTTGCAGTTACCTTGCAGTTACCTTACCTTGTGGTTACCTTGCCTTGTGGTTACCTTACAGTTACCTTACCTTGTGGTTACCTTGCCTTGTGGTTACCTTGCGGTTACCTTGCCTTGTGGTTACCTTGCAGTTACCTTGCCTTGTGGTTACCTTGCCTTGTGGTTACCTTGCAGTTACCTTGCCTTGTGGTTACCTTGCCTTGTGGTTACCTTGCCTTGTGGTTACCTTGCCTTGTGGTTACCTTGCAGTTACCTTGCAGTTACCTTGCCTTGCAGTTACCTTGCCTTGTGGTTACCTTGCCTTGCGGTTACCTTGCCTTGTGGTTACCTTGCTTTGTGGTTACCTTGCCTTGCGGTTACCTTGCCTTGCAGTTACCTTGCAGTTACCTTGCCTTGCAGTTACCTTGCCTTGTGGTTACCTTGCCTTGCGGTTACCTTGCCTTGCGATTACCTTGCCTTGTGGTTACCTTGCCTTGCAGTTACCTTGCCTTGTGGTTACCTTGCCTTGTTGTTACCTTGCCTTGCAGTTACCTTGCCTTGTGGTTACCTTGCCTTGCGGTTACCTTGCCTTGTGGTTACCTTGCCTTGTGGTTACCTTGCCTTGCAGTTACCTTGCAGTTACCTTGCAGTTACCTTGCAGTTACCTTGCCTTGTGGTTACCTTGCCTTGTGGTTACCTTGCCTTGTGGTTACCTTGCCTTGTGGTTACCTTACAGTTACCTTACCTTGTGGTAACCTTGCCTTGTGGTTACCTTGCGGTTACCTTGCCTTGTGGTTACCTTGCAGTTACCTTGCCTTGTGGTTACCTTGCCTTGTGGTTACCTTGCCTTGCAGTTACCTTGCAGTTGCCTTGCCTTGCAGTTACCTTGCCTTGTGGTTACCTTGCCTTGCGGTTACCTTGCCTTGTGGTTACCTTGCTTTGTGGTTACCTTGCCTTGCAGTTACCTTGCCTTGCAGTTACCTTGCAGTTACCTTGCCTTGCAGTTACCTTGCCTTGTGGTTACCTTGCCTTGCGGTTACCTTGCCTTGCGGTTACCTTGCCTTGTGGTTACCTTGCCTTGCAGTTACCTTGCCTTGCAGTTACCTTGCCTTGTGGTTACCTTGCCTTGTGGTTACCTTGCCTTGTGGTTACCTTACAGTTACCTTGCAGTTACCTTGCCTTGTGGTTACCTTGCCTTGCAGTTACCTTGCCTTGTGGTTACCTTGCCTTGCAGTTACCTTGCCTTGCGGTTACCTTGCCTTGTGGTTACCTTGCCTTGTGGTTACCTTGCCTTGCAGTTACCTTGCCTTGTGGTTACCTTGCCTTGTGGTTACCTTGTGGTTACCTTGCCTTGTGGTTACCTTGCCTTGTGGTTACCTTGCCTTGCGGTTACCTTGCCTTGTGGTTACCTTGCCTTGCAGTTACCTTGCCTTGTGGTTACCTTGCCTTGTGATTACCTTGCTTGTGGTTACCTTGCCTTGTGGTTACCTTGCCTTGCGGTTACCTTGCCTTGTGGTTACCTTGCCTTGCAGTTACCTTGCCTTGTGGTTACCTTGCCTTGTGGTTACCTTGCCTTGCAGTTACCTTGCCTTGTGGTTACCTTGCCTTCGGTTACCTTGCCTTGTGGTTACCTTGCCTTGCAGTTACCTTGCCTTTCAGTTACCTTGCCTTGTGGTTACCTTGCCTTGTGGTTACCTTGCCTTGTTGTTACCTTGCCTTGTGGTTACCTTGCCTTGTGGTTACCTTGTCTTGTGGTTACCTTGCCTTGTGGTTACCTTGCCTTGTGGTTACCTTGCCTTGCAGTTACCTTGCAGTTACCTTGCAGTTACCTTGCCTTGTGGTTACCTTGCCTTGTGGTTACCTTACAGTTACCTTACCTTGTGGTTACCTTGCCTTGTGGTTACCTTGCGG
This sequence comes from Procambarus virginalis, assembly GCA_020271785.1. Classification (NCBI taxonomy): domain Eukaryota; kingdom Metazoa; phylum Arthropoda; class Malacostraca; order Decapoda; family Cambaridae; genus Procambarus; species Procambarus virginalis. Next base: position 21,959 of record WNGS01167414.1, on the reverse strand, counting down.
TTACCTTGCCTTGTGGTTACCTTGCAGTTACCTTGCCTTGTGGTTACCTTGCCTTGTGGTTACCTTGCCTTGTGGTTACCTTGCAGTTACCTTGCCTTGTGGTTACCTTGCCTTGTGGTTACCTTGCCTTGTGGTTACCTTGCAGTTACCTTGCAGTTACCTTGCCTTGCAGTTACCTTGCCTTGTGGTTACCTTGCCTTGCGGTTACCTTGCCTTGTGGTTACCTTGCTTGTGGTTACCTTGCCTTGCGGTTACCTTGCCTTGCAGTTACCTTGCAGTTACCTTGCCTTGCAGTTACTTGCCTTGTGGTTACCTTGCCTTGCGGTTACCTTGCCTTGCGATTACCTTGCCTTGTGGTTACCTTGCCTTGCAGTTACCTTGCCTTGTGGTTACCTTGCCTTGTTGTTACCTTGCCTTGCAGTTACCTTGCCTTGTGGTTACCTTGCCTTGCGGTTACCTTGCCTTGTGGTTACCTTGCCTTGTGGTTACCTTGCCTTGCAGTTACCTTGCAGTTACCTTGCAGTTACCTTGCAGTTACCTTGCCTTGTGGTTACCTTGCCTTGTGGTTACCTTGCCTTGTGGTTACCTTGCCTTGTGGTTACCTTGCAGTTACCTTACCTTGTGGTTACCTTGCCTTGTGGTTACCTTGCGGTTACCTTGCCTTGTGGTTACCTTGCCTTGTGGTTACCTTGCCTTGCAGTTACCTTGCCTTGTGGTTACCTTGCCTTGCAGTTACCTTGCAGTTGCCTTGCCTTGCAGTTACCTTGCCTTGTGGTTACATTGCCTTGCGGTTACCTTGCCTTGTGGTTACCTTGCTTTGTGGTTACCTTGCCTTGCAGTTACCTTGCCTTGCAGTTACCTTGCAGTTACCTTGCCTTGCAGTTACCTTGCCTTGTGGTTACCTTGCCTTGCGGTTACCTTGTCTTGCGGTTACCTTGCCTTGTGGTTACCTTGCCTTGCAGTTACCTTGCCTTGCAGTTACCTTGCCTTGTGGTTACCTAGCCTTGTGGTTACCTTGCCTTGTGGTTACCTTACAGTTACCTTGCAGTTACCTTGCCTTGTGGTTACCTTGCCTTGTGGTTACCTTGCTTGTGGTTACCTTGCCTTGTGATTACCTTGCTTGTGGTTACCTTGCCTTGTGGTTACCTTGCCTTGTGGTTACCTTGCTTGTGGTTACCTTGCCTTGCAGTTACCTTGCCTTGTGGTTACCTTGCCTTGTGGTTACCTTGCCTTGCAGTTACCTTGCCTTGTGGTTACCTTGCCTTGTGGTTACCTTGCCTTGCAGTTACCTTGCCTTGTGGTTACCTTGCCTTGTGTTACCTTGCCTTGCAGTTACCTTGCCTTGTGGTTACCTTGCCTTGCAGTTACCTTGCCTTGCGGTTACCTTGCCTTGTGGTTACCTTGCCTTGTGGTTACCTTGCCTTGCAGTTACCTTGCCTTGCAGTTACCTTGCCTTGTGGTTACCTTGCCTTGTGTTACCTTGCCTTGCAGTTACCTTGCCTTGTGTTTACCTTGCCTTGCAGTTACCTTGCCTTGCGGTTACCTTGCCTTGTGGTTACCTTGCCTTGCGGTTACCTTGCCTTGTGGTTACCTTGCCTTGCAGTTACCTTGCCTTGCGGTTACCTTGCCTTGCGGTTACCTTGCCTTGCAGTTACCTTGCCTTGTGGTTACCTTGCCTTGTGGTTACCTTGCCTTGCAGTTACCTTGCCTTGTGGTTACCTTGCCTTACTGTTACCTTGCCTTGCAGTTACCTTGCCTTGCGGTTACCTTGCCTTGTTGTTACCTTGCCTTGTTGTTACCTTGCCTTGCAGTTACCTTGCCTTGTGGTTACCTTGCCTTGCTGTTACCTTGCCTTGTAGTTACCTTGCCTTGTGGTTACCTTGCCTTGTGGTTACCTTGCCTTGTGGTTACCTTGCCTTGCAGTTACCTTGCCTTGTGGTTACCTTGCCTTGCAGTTACCTTGCCTTGCGGTTACCTTGCCTTGTGGTTACCTTGCCTTGTGGTTACCTTGCCTTGCAGTTACCTTGCCTTGTGGTTACCTTGCCTTGTGGTTACCTTGCGGTTACCTTGCCTTGTGGTTACCTTGCCTTGTGGTTACCTTGCCTTGCGGTTACCTTGCCTTGTGGTTACCTTGCCTTGCGGTTACCTTGCCTTGTGGTTACCTTGCCTTGCAGTTACCTTGCCTTGTGGTTACCTTGCCTTGTGATTACCTTGCTTGTGGTTACCTTGCCTTGTGGTTACCTTGCCTTGCGGTTACCTTGCCTTGTGGTTACCTTGCCTTGCAGTTACCTTGCCTTGTGGTTACCTTGCCTTGTGGTTACCTTGCCTTGCAGTTACCTTGCCTTGTGGTTACCTTGCCTTCGGTTACCTTGCCTTGTGGTTACCTTGCCTTGCAGTTACCTTGCCTTGCAGTTACCTTGCCTTGTGGTTACCTTGCCTTGTGGTTACCTTGCCTTGCAGTTACCTTGCCTTGTGGTTACCTTGCCTTGTGGTTACCTTGCCTTGTGGTTACCTTGCCTTGTGGTTACCTTGCCTTGTGGTTACCTTGCCTTGTGTTACCTTGCAGTTACCTTGCAGTTACCTTGCCTTGTTGTTACCTTGCCTTGTGGTTACCTTACAGTTACCTTACCTTGTGGTTACCTTGCCTTGTGGTTACCTTGCGGTTACCTTGCCTTGTGGTTACCTTGCAGTTACCTTGCCTTGTGGTTACCTTGCCTTGTGGTTACCTTGCAGTTACCTTGCCTTGTGGTTACCTTGCCTTGTGGTTACCTTGCAGTTACCTTGCAGTTACCTTGCCTTGCAGTTACCTTGCCTTGTGGTTACCTTGCCTTGCGGTTACCTTGCCTTGTGGTTACCTTGCTTTGTGGTTACCTTGCCTTGCGGTTACCTTGCCTTGCAGTTACCTTGCAGTTACCTTGCCTTGCAGTTACCTTGCCTTGTGGTTACCTTGCCTTGCGGTTACCTTGCCTTGCGGTTACCTTGCCTTGTGGTTACCTTGCCTTGCAGTTACCTTGCCTTGCAGTTACCTTGCCTTGTGGTTACCTTGCCTTGTGGTTACCTTGCCTTTGGTTACCTTGCCTTGCGGTTACCTTGCCTTGCGGTTACCTTGCCTTGCAGTTACCTTGCCTTGTGGTTACCTTGCCTTGCAGTTACCTTGCCTTGTGGTTACCTTGCCTTGTGGTTACCTTGCTTGTGGTTACCTTGCCTTGTGGTTACCTTGCCTTGCGGTTACCTTGCCTTGTGGTTACCTTGCCTTGCAGTTACCTTGCCTTGTGGTTACCTTGCCTTGTGGTTACCTTGACTTGCAGTTACCTTGCCTTGTGGTTACCTTGCCTTCGGTTACCTTGCCTTGTGGTTACCTTGCCTTGCAGTTACCTTGCCTTTCAGTTACCTTGCCTTGTGGTTACCTTGCCTTGTGTTACCTTGCCTTGCAGTTACCTTGCCTTGTGGTTACCTTGCCTTGTGGTTACCTTGCCTTGTGGTTAGCTTGCCTTGTGGTTACCTTGCCTTGTGGTTACCTTGCCTTGCAGTTACCTTGCAGTTACCTTGCAGTTACCTTACCTTGTGGTTACCTTGCCTTGTGGTTACCTTACAGTTACCTTACCTTGTGGTTACCTTGCTTGTGGTTACCTTGCGGTTACCTTGCCTTGTGGTTACCTTGCAGTTACCTTGCCTTGTGGTTACCTTGCCTTGTGGTTACCTTGCAGTTACCTTGCCTTGTGGTTACCTTGCCTTGTGGTTACCTTGCCTTGTGGTTACCTTGCAGTTACCTCGCAGTTACCTTGCCTTGCAGTTACCTTGCCTTGTGGTTACCTTGCCTTGCGGTTACCTTGCCTTGTGGTTACCTTGCTTTGTGGTTACCTTGCCTTGCGGTTACCTTGCCTTGCAGTTACCTTGCAGTTACCTTGCCTTGCAGTTACTTTGCCTTGTGGTTACCTTGCCTTGCGGTTACCTTGCCTTGCGATTACCTTGCCTTGTGGTTACCTTGCCTTGCAGTTACCTTGCCTTGCAGTTACCTTGCCTTGTGGTTACCTTGCCTTGTGGTTACCTTGCCTTTCGGTTACCTTGCCTTGCGGTTACCTTGCCTTGCGGTTACCTTGCCTTGCAGTTACCTTGCCTTGTGGTTACCTTGCCTTGCAGTTACCTTGCCTTGCGGTTACCTTGCCTTGCGGTTACCTTGCCTTGCAGTTACCTTGCCTTGTGGTTACCTTGCCTTGTGGTTACCTTGCCTTGCAGTTACCTTGCCTTGTGGTTACCTTGCCTTGTGTTACCTTGCCTTGCAGTTACCTTGCCTTGTGGTTACCTTGCCTTGTTGTTACCTTGCCTTGTTGTTACCTTGCCTTGCAGTTACCTTGCCTTGTGGTTACCTTGCCTTGCTGTTACCTTGCCTTGTAGTTACCTTGCCTTGTGGTTACCTTGCCTTGTGGTTACCTTGCCTTGTGGTTACCTTGCCTTGCAGTTACCTTGCCTTGTGGTTACCTTGCCTTGCAGTTACCTTGCCTTGCGGTTACCTTGCCTTGTGGTTACCTTGCCTTGTGGTTACCTTGCCTTGCAGTTACCTTGCCTTGTGGTTACCTTGCCTTGCAGTTACCTTGCCTTGCGGTTACCTTGCCTTGTGGTTACCTTGCCTTGTGGTTACCTTGCCTTGCAGTTACCTTGCCTTGTGGTTACCTTGCCTTGCGGTTACCTTGCCTTGTGGTTACCTTGCCTTGCGGTTACCTTGCCTTGTGGTTACCTTGCCTTGCAGTTACCTTGCCTTGTGGTTACCTTACCTTGTGATTACCTTGCTTGTGGTTACCTTGCCTTGTGGTTACCTTGCCTTGCGGTTACCTTGCCTTGTGGTTACCTTGCCTTGCAGTTACCTTGCCTTGTGGTTACCTTGCCTTGTGGTTACCTTGCCTTGCAGTTACCTTGCCCTGTGGTTACCTTGCCTTCGGTTACCTTGCCTTGTGGTTACCTTGCCTTGCAGTTACCTTGCCTTTCAGTTACCTTGCCTTGTGGTTACCTTGCCTTGTTGTTACCTTGCCTTGCAGTTACCTTGCCTTGTGGTTACCTTGCCTTGTGGTTACCTTGTCTTGTGGTTAGCTTGCCTTGTGGTTACCTTGCCTTGTGGTTACCTTGCCTTGCAGTTACCTTGCAGTTACCTTGCAGTTACCTTACCTTGTGGTTACCTTGCCTTGTGGTTACCTTACAGTTACCTTACCTTGTGGTTACCTTGCCTTGTGGTTACCTTGCGGTTACCTTGCCTTGTGGTTACCTTGCAGTTACTTTGCCTTGTGGTTACCTTGCCTTGTGGTTACCTTGCAGTTACCTTGCCTTGTGGTTACCTTGCAGTTACCTTGCCTTGTGGTTACCTTGCCTTGTGGTTACCTTGCAGTTACCTTGCAGTTACCTTGCCTTGCAGTTACCTTGCCTTGTGGTTACCTTGCCTTGCGGTTACCTTGCCTTGTGGTTACCTTGCTTTGTGGTTACCTTGCCTTGCGGTTACCTTGCCTTGCAGTTACCTTGCAGTTTCCTTGCCTTGCAGTTACTTTGCCTTGTGGTTACCTTGCCTTGCGGTTACCTTGCCTTGCGATTACCTTGCCTTGTGGTTACCTTGCCTTGCAGTTACCTTGCCTTGCAGTTACCTTGCCTTGTGGTTACCTTGCCTTGTGGTTACCTTGCCTTGCGGTTACCTTGCCTTGCGGTTACCTTGCCTTGCGGTTACCTTGCCTTGCAGTTACCTTGCCTTGTGGTTACCTTGCCTTGCAGTTACCTTGCCTTGCGGTTACCTTGCCTTGCGGTTACCTTGCCTTGCAGTTACCTTGCCTTGTGGTTACCTTGCCTTGTGGTTACCTTGCCTTGCAGTTACCTTGCCTTGTGGTTACCTTGCCTTGCAGTTACCTTGCCTTGCGGTTACCTTGCCTTGTGGTTACCTTGCCTTGTGGTTACCTTGCCTTGCAGTTACCTTGCCTTGTGGTTACCTTGCCTTGTGGTTACCTTGCGGTTACCTTGCCTTGTGGTTACCTTGCCTTGTGGTTACCTTGCCTTGCGGTTACCTTGCCTTGTGGTTACCTTGCCTTGCGGTTACCTTGCCTTGTGGTTACCTTGCCTTGCAGTTACCTTGCCTTGTGGTTACCTTGCCTTGCAGTTACCTTGCCTTGTGGTTACCTTGCCTTGTGGTTACCTTGCCTTGTGGTTACCTTGCCTTGTGGTTACCTTGCCTTGCGGTTACCTTGCCTTGTGGTTACCTTGCCTTTCAGTTACCTTGCCTTGTGGTTACCTTGCCTTGTGGTTACCTTGCCTTGCAGTTACCTTGCCTTGTGGTTACCTTGCCTTGCGGTTACCTTGCCTTGTGGTTACCTTGCCTTGCAGTTACCTTGCCTTGCAGTTACCTTGCCTTGTGGTTACCTTGCCTTGTTGTTACCTTGCCTTGCAGTTACCTTGCCTTGTGGTTACCTTGCCTTGTGGTTACCTTGCCTTGTGGTTACCTTGCAGTTACCTTGCAGTTACCTTGCCTTGTGGTTACCTTGCCTTGCGGTTACCTTGCCTTGTGGTTACCTTGTTTTGTGGTTACCTTGCCTTGCGGTTACCTTGCCTTGCAGTTACCTTGCAGTTACCTTGCCTTGCAGTTACCTTGCCTTGTGGTTACCTTGCCTTGCGGTTACCTTGCCTTGCGGTTACCTTGCCTTGTGGTTACCTTGCCTTGCAGTTACCTTGCCTTGCAGTTACCTTGCCTTGTGGTTACCTTGCCTTGTGGTTACCTTGCAGTTACCTTGCAGTTACCTTGCCTTGTGGTTACCTTGCAGTTACCTTGCAGTTACCTTGCCTTGTGGTTACCTTGCCTTGTGGTTACCTTGCCTTGTGGTTACCTTGCAGTTACCTTGCAGTTACCTTGCCTTGTGGTTACCTTGCCTTGTTGTTACCTTGCCTTGTGGTTACCTTGCCTTGTGGTTACCTTGCCTTGTGGTTACCTTACAGTTACCTTGCCTTGTGGTTACCTTGCCTTGTGGTTACCTTGCCTTGTGGTTACCTTGCAGTTACCTTGCCTTGTGGTTACCTTGCCTTGCAGTTACCTTGCAGTTACCTTGCAGTTACCTTGCCTTGCAGTTACCTTGCCTTGTGGTTACTTTGCCTTGCGGTTACCTTGCCTTGTGGTTACCTTGCTTTGTGGTTACCTTGCCTTGCGGTTACCTTGCCTTGCAGTTACCTTGCAGTTACCTTGCCTTGCAGTTACCTTGCCTTGTGGTTACCTTGCCTTGCGGTTACCTTGCCTTGCGGTTACCTTGCCTTGTGGTTACCTTGCCTTGCAGTTACCTTGCCTTGCAGTTACCTTGCCTTGTGGTTACCTTGCCTTGTGGTTACCTTGCCTTGTGGTTACCTTGCAGTTACCTTGCCTTGTGGTTACCTTGCAGTTACCTTGCAGTTACCTTGCCTTGTGGTTACCTTGCAGTTACCTTGCAGTTACCTTGCCTTGTGGTTACCTTGCCTTGTGGTTACCTTGCCTTGCGGTTACCTTGCCTTGTGGTTACCTTGCCTTGCGGTTACCTTGCCTTGTGGTTACCTTGCCTTGCAGTTACCTTGCCTTGTGGTTACCTTGCCTTGTGGTTACCTTGCTTGTGGTTACCTTGCCTTGTGGTTACCTTGCCTTGCGGTTACCTTGCCTTGTGGTTACCTTGCCTTGCAGTTACCTTGCCTTGTGGTTACCTTGCCTTGTGGTTACCTTGCCTTGCAGTTACCTTGCCTTGTGGTTACCTTGCCTTCGGTTACCTTGCCTTGTGGTTACCTTGCCTTGCAGTTACCTTGCCTTTCAGTTACCTTGCCTTGTGGTTACCTTGCCTTGTTGTTACCTTGCCTTGCAGTTACCTTGCCTTGTGGTTACCTTGCCTTGTGGTTACCTTGCCTTGTGGTTACCTTGCCTTGTGGTTACCTTGCCTTGTGGTTACCTTGCCTTGCAGTTACCTTGCAGTTACCTTGCAGTTACCTTGCCTTGTGGTTACCTTGCCTTGTGGTTACCTTGCAGTTACCTTACCTTGTGGTTACCTTGCCTTGTGGTTACCTTGCGGTTACCTTGCCTTGTGGTTACCTTGCAGTTACCTTGCCTTGTGGTTACCTTGCCTTGTGGTTACCTTGCAGTTACCTTGCCTTGTGGTTACCTTGCAGTTACCTTGCCTTGTGGTTACCTTGCCTTGTGGTTACCTTGCAGTTACCTTGCAGTTACCTTGCCTTGCAGTTACCTTGCCTTGTGGTTACCTTGCCTTGCGGTTACCTTGCCTTGTGGTTACCTTGCTTTGTGGTTACCTTGCCTTGCGGTTACCTTGCCTTGCAGTTACCTTGCAGTTTCCTTGCCTTGCAGTTACCTTGCCTTGTGGTTACCTTGCCTTGCGGTTACCTTGCCTTGCGATTACCTTGCCTTGTGGTTACCTTGCCTTGCAGTTACCTTGCCTTGCAGTTACCTTGCCTTGTGGTTACCTTGCCTTGTGGTTACCTTGCCTTGCGGTTACCTTGCCTTGCGGTTACCTTGCCTTGCGGTTACCTTGCCTTGCAGTTACCTTGCCTTGTGGTTACCTTGCCTTGCAGTTACCTTGCCTTGCGGTTACCTTGCCTTGCGGTTACCTTGCCTTGCAGTTACCTTGCCTTGTGGTTACCTTGCCTTGTGGTTACCTTGCCTTGCAGTTACCTTGCCTTGTGGTTACCTTGCCTTGCAGTTACCTTGCCTTGCGGTTACCTTGCCTTGTGGTTACCTTGCCTTGTGGTTACCTTGCCTTGCAGTTACCTTGCCTTGTGGTTACCTTGCCTTGTGGTTACCTTGCGGTTACCTTGCCTTGTGGTTACCTTGCCTTGTGGTTACCTTGCCTTGCGGTTACCTTGCCTTGTGGTTACCTTGCCTTGCGGTTACCTTGCCTTGTGGTTACCTTGCCTTGCAGTTACCTTGCCTTGTGGTTACCTTGCCTTGCAGTTACCTTGCCTTGTGGTTACCTTGCCTTGTGGTTACCTTGCCTTGTGTTTACCTTGCCTTGTGGTTACCTTGCCTTGCGGTTACCTTGCCTTGTGGTTACCTTGCCTTGCAGTTACCTTGCCTTGTGGTTACCTTGCCTTGTGGTTACCTTGCCTTGCAGTTACCTTGCCTTGTGGTTACCTTGCCTTGCGGTTACCTTGCCTTGTGGTTACCTTGCCTTGCAGTTACCTTGCCTTGCAGTTACCTTGCCTTGTGGTTACCTTGCCTTGTTGTTACCTTGCCTTGCAGTTACCTTGCCTTGTGGTTACCTTGCCTTGTGGTTACCTTGCCTTGTGGTTACCTTGCAGTTACCTTGCAGTTACCTTGCCTTGTGGTTACCTTGCCTTGCGGTTACCTTGCCTTGTGGTTACCTTGTTTTGTGGTTACCTTGCCTTGCGGTTACCTTGCCTTGCAGTTACCTTGCAGTTACCTTGCCTTGCAGTTACCTTGCCTTGTGGTTACCTTGCCTTGCGGTTACCTTGCCTTGCGGTTACGTTGCCTTGTGGTTACCTTGCCTTGCAGTTACCTTGCCTTGCAGTTACCTTGCCTTGTGGTTACCTTGCCTTGTGGTTACCTTGCAGTTACAATGCAGTTACCTTGCCTTGTGGTTACCTTGCAGTTACCTTGCAGTTACCTTGCCTTGTGGTTACCTTGCCTTGTGGTTACCTTGCCTTGTGGTTACCTTGCCTTGTGGTTACCTTGCAGTTACCTTGCAGTTACCTTGCCTTGTGGTTACCTTGCCTTGTTGTTACCTTGCCTTGTGGTTACCTTGCCTTGTGGTTACCTTGCCTTGTGGTTACCTTACAGTTACCTTACCTTGTGGTTACCTTGCCTTGTGGTTACCTTGCCTTGTGGTTACCTTGCAGTAACCTTGCCTTGTGGTTACCTTGCCTTGCAGTTACCTTGCAGTTACCTTGCAGTTACCTTGCCTTGCAGTTACCTTGCCTTGTGGTTACTTTGCCTTGCGGTTACCTTGCCTTGTGGTTACCTTGCTTTGTGGTTACCTTGCCTTGCGGTTACCTTGCCTTGCAGTTACCTTGCAGTTACCTTGCCTTGCAGTTACCTTGCCTTGTGGTTACCTTGCCTTGCGGTTACCTTGCCTTGCGGTTACCTTGCCTTGTGGTTACCTTGCCTTGCAGTTACCTTGCCTTGCAGTTACCTTGCCTTGTGGTTACCTTGCCTTGTGGTTACCTTGCCTTGTGGTTACCTTGCAGTTACCTTGCCTTGTGGTTACCTTGCAGTTACCTTGCAGTTATCTTGCCTTGTGGTTACCTTGCAGTTACCTTGCAGTTACCTTGCCTTGTGGTTACCTTGCCTTGTGGTTACCTTGCCTTGCGGTTACCTTGCCTTGTGGTTACCTTGCCTTGCGGTTACCTTGCCTTGTGGTTACCTTGCCTTGCAGTTACCTTGCCTTGTGGTTACCTTACCTTGTGATTACCTTGCTTGTGGTTACCTTGCCTTGTGTTACCTTGCCTTGCGGTTACCTTGCCTTGTGGTTACCTTGCCTTGCAGTTACCTTGCCTTGTGGTTACCTTGCCTTGTGGTTACCTTGCCTTGCAGTTACCTTGCCTTGTGGTTACCTTGCCTTCGGTTACCTTGCCTTGTGGTTACCTTGCCTTGCAGTTACCTTGCCTTTCAGTTACCTTGCCTTGTGGTTACCTTGCCTTGTTGTTACCTTGCCTTGCAGTTACCTTGCCTTGTTTACCTTGCCTTGTGGTTACCTTGCCTTGCGGTTACCTTGCCTTGTGGTTACCTTGCCTTGCAGTTACCTTGCCTTGTGGTTACCTTGCCTTGTGTTACCTTGCCTTGCAGTTACCTTGCCTTGTGGTTACCTTGCCTTGCGGTTACCTTGCCTTGTGGTTACCTTGCCTTGCAGTTACCTTGCCTTGCAGTTACCTTGCCTTGTGGTTACCTTGCCTTGTTGTTACCTTGCCTTGCAGTTACCTTGCCTTGTGTTACCTTGCCTTGTGGTTACCTTGCCTTGTGGTTACCTTGCAGTTACCTTGCAGTTACCTTGCCTTGTGGTTACCTTGCCTTGCGGTTACCTTGCCTTTGTGGGTACCTTGCCTTGTGGTTACCTTGCCTTGCGGTTACCTTGCCTTGCAGTTACCTTGCAGTTTACCTTGCCTTGCAGTTACCTTGCCTTGTGGTTACCTTGCCTTGCGGTTACCTTGCCTTGCGGTTACCTTGCCTTGTGGTTACCTTGCCTTGCAGTTACCTTGCCTTGCAGTTACCTTGCCTTGTGGTTACCTTGCCTTGTGGTTACCTTGCAGTTACCTGCAGTTACCTTTGCCTGTGTTACCTTGCAGTTACCTTGCAGTTACCTTGCCTTGGGTTACCTTGCCTTGTGGTTACCTTGCCTTGTGGTTACCTTGCCTTGGGTTACCTTGCAGTTACCTTGCAGTTACCTTGCCTTGTGGTTACCTTGCCTTGTTGTTACCTTGCCTTGTGGTTACCTTGCTTGTGGTTACCTTGCCTTGTGGTTACCTACAGTTACCTTACCTTGTGGTTACCTTGCCTTGTGGTTACCTTGCCTTGTGGTACCTTGCAGTTACCTTGCCTTGTGGTTACCTTGCCTTGTTTACCTTGCAGTTACCTTGCAGTTACCTTGCCTTGCAGTTACCTTGCCTTGTGGTTACCTTTGCCTTGCGTTACCTTGCCTTGTGGTTACCTTGCTTTGTGGTACCTTGCCTTGCGTTACCTTGCCTTGCAGTTACCTTGCAGTTACCTTGCCTTGCAGTTACCTTGCCTTGTGGTTACCTTGCCTTGCGGTTACCTTGCCTTGCGGTTACCTTGCCTTGTGGTTACCTTGCCTTGCAGTTACCTTGCCTTGCAGTTACCTTACCTTGTGGTTACCTTGCCTTGTGGTTACCTTGCCTTGTGGTTACCTTGCAGTTACCTTGCCTTGTGGTTACCTTGCAGTTACCTTGCAGTTATCTTGCCTTGTGGTTACCTTGCAGTTACCTTGCAGTTACCTTGCCTTGTGGTTACCTTGCCTTGTGGTTACCTTGCCTTGTGGTTACCTTGCCTTGTGGTTACCTTGCCTTGCGGTTACCTTGCCTTGTGGTTACCTTTGCCTTGCAGTTACCTTGCCTTGTGGTTACCTTACCTTGTGTTACCTTGCTTGTGGTTACCTTGCCTGTGGGTTACCTTGCCCTGCGTTTACCTTGCCTTGTGGTTACCTGCCTTGCAGTTACCTTGCCTTGTGGTTACCTTGCCTTGTGGTTACCTTGCCTTGCAGTTACCTTGCCTTGTGGTTACCTTGCCTTGTGGTTACCTTGCCTTGTGGTTACCTTGC
>WNGS01167408.1:1208-13464 GCA_020271785.1 Procambarus virginalis | reverse complement strand
CCCATCCTTGAACCATCCCTTAACCATCACTGAAACCATTCTTGAACCATCCCAGAACCTCCCCTGAACATTCTCTGAACCACTACCACCCCCTCCATCTCTGAAACACTACCTCCCCCTCCATCTCTGAACCACACCTCCCCTTCCATCTCTGAACCACTACCTCCCCCTCCATCTCTGAACCACTACCTCCCCCTCATCCTGAACCACTACCACCCACTCCATCTCTGAACCACTACCTCCCCTCCATCTCTGAACCACAACCACCCCCTCCATCTCTGGAACCACTACCTCCCCCTCCATCTCTGAACCACAACCACCCCCTCCATCTCTGAACCCTACCTCCCCCTCCATCTCTGAACCACTACCTCCCCCCTCAATCTCTGAAACCACAACCACACCCTCCATCTCTGAACACTACCTCCCCCTCCATCTCTGAACCACTACCACCCCCTCCATCTCTGAACCACTACCTCCCCCTCCATCTCTGAAACCACTACCTCCCCCTCCATCTCTGAACCGCTACACCCCTCCATCTCTGAACCACTACCACCCCCTCATCTCTGAACCACTAACCACCCCCCTCCATCTCTGAACCACTACCACCCCCTCCATCTCTGACCACTACCATCCCTCCTCCATCTCTGAACCACTACCTCCCCCCTCCATCTCTGGAACCTCTACCACCCCCTCCATCTCTGAACCTCTACCTCACCCTCCATCTCTGAACCTCTACCACCCCCTCCATCTCTGAACCTCTACCACCCCCTCCATCTCTGAACCACTACCACCCCCCTCCATCTCTGAACCACTACCTCCCCCTCCATCTCTGAACCACTACCACCCCTCCATCTCTAACCACTACCTCCCCCTCCAGCTCTGAAACCACTACCACACCCTCCATCTCTGAACCACTACCACCCCCTCCATCTCTGATCCAATACCTCCCCCTCCATCTCAGAACCACTACCAACCCACTCCATCTCTGAACCACTACCTCCCCTCCATCTCTGAACCACTACCTCCCCTCCATCTCTGAACCACTACCTCCCCCTCCATCTCTGAAACCACTACCTCCCCCTCCATCTCTGAACCTCTACCACCCCCCCCCCCATCTATTGCAACCACTACCTCCCCCTCCATCTCTGAACCACTACCTCCCCTTCCATCTCTGAACCACTACCTCCCCCTCCATCTCTGAACCTCTACCACCCCCTCCATCTCTGAACCTCTACCACCCCCTCCATCTCTGAACCACTACCTCCCCCTCCATCTCTGAACCACTACCTCCCCCTCCATCTCTGAACCTCTACCACCCCCCCTCCATCTCTGAACCACTACCACCCCCCTCCATCTCTGAACCACTACCACCCCCCTCCATCTCTGAAACACTACCTCCCCCTCCATCTCTGACCCACTACCTCCCCCTCCCATCTCTGAACCACTACCACCCCCCTCCAGCTCTGAACCTCTACCAACCCTCCTCCATCTCTGAACCACTACCACCCTCCTCCATCTCTGAACCACTACCTCCCCTCCATCTCTGAACACTACACCCCTCCATCTCTGAACCACTACCTCCCCCTCCATCTCTGAACCTCTACCACCCCCCTCCATCTCTGAACCACTACCACCCCCTCCATCTCTGAACCACTACCACCCCCTCCATCTCTGAACCTCTACCACCCCCTCCATCTCTGAACCTCTACCACCCCCCTCCATCTCTGAACCACTACCACCCCCCTCCATCTCTGAACCACTACCTCCCCCTCCATCTCTGAACCACTACCACCCCCTCCATCTCTGAACCCTACCTCCCCCTCCATCTCTGAACCACTACCAACCCTCCTCCATCTCTGAACCACTACCACCCCTCCATCTCTGATCCATACCTCCCCCTCCATCTCAGAACCACTACCACCCACTCCATCTCTGAACCACTACCTCCCCCTCCATCTCTGAACAACTACCTCCCCCTCCATCTCTGACCTCTACCCACCCCCTCCATCTCTGAACCTCTACCACACCCCTCCATCTCTGAACCACTACCACCCCTCCATCTCTGAACCACTACCTCCCCCTCCATCTCTGAACCACTACCCACCCCCTCCATCTCTGAACCACTACCACCCCTCCATCTCTGCAACACTACCACCCCCTCCATCTCTGAACCACTACCACCCCCTCCATCTCTGAACCACTGCCACCCCCCTCCATCTCTGAACCACTACCACCCCCCTCCATCTCTGAACCACTACCTCCCCCCTCCATCTCTGAACCACTACCTTCCCCTCCATCTCTGAACCACTACCTCCCCTCCATCTCTGAACCTCTCCACCCTCCTCCATCTCTGAACCACTACCACCCCCTCCATCTCTGAACCACTACACCACCCCCTCCATCTGTGAACCACTACCTCCCCTCCATCTCTGAACCTCTACCACCCCCTCCATCTCTGAACCTCTACCACCCCCCTCCATCTCTGAACCACTACCTCCCCCTCCATCTCTGAACCGCTACCTCCTACTCCCTTATACCACTACCTCCCCCTCCATCTCTGAACCTCTACCACCCCCCCATCTCTGAACCTCTCACCCTCCATCTCTGAACCTCTACCTCACCCTCCATCTCTGAACCTCTACCACCCCCTCCATCTCTGAACCACTACCACCCCCTCCATCTCTGAACCACTACCTCCCCCTCCATCTCTGAACCACTACCACCCCCTCCATCTCTGAACCACTACCTCCCCCTCCATCTCTGAACCACTACCACCCCCTCCATCTCTGAACCACTACCACCCCCTCATCTCTGAACCACTACCTCCCCTCCATCTCTGAACCTCTACCACCCCCTCCATCTCTGAACCACTACCTCCCCCATCCATCTCAGAACCTCTACCACCCCCTCCATCTCTGAACCACTACCTCCTACTCCATCTCTGAACCACTACCACCCCCTCCATCTCTGAACCACTACCTCCCCTTCCATCTCTGAACCACTACCTCCTACTCCATCTCTGAACCACTACCTCCCCCTCCATCTCTGAACCACTACCACCCCCTCCATCTCTGAACCACTACCTCCCCCTCCATCTCTGAACCACTACCTCCTACTCCATCTCTGAACCACTACCACCCCCTCCATCTCTGAACCTCTACCACCCCCCTCCATCTCTGAACCTCTACCACCCCCTCCATCTCTGAACCTCTACCACCCCCTCCATCTCTGAACCACTACCTCCCCCTCCATCTCTGAACCTCTACCTCACCCTCCATCTCTGAACCTCTACCACCCCCCTCCATCTCTGAACCACTACCACCCCCTCCATCTCTGAACCACTACCTCCCCCTCATCTCTACCACTACCACCCCCTCCATCTCTGAACCACTACCTCCCCCTCCATCTCTGAACCACTACCTCCCCCTCCATCTCTGAACCACTACCTCCCCTCCATCTTGAACCAATACCTCCCCCTCCATCCTGAACCACTACCTCCCCCTCCATCTCTGAACCACTACCACCCCCTCCATCTCTGAACCACTACCTCCCCCTCCATCTCTGAACCACTACCTCCTACTCCATCTCTGAACCACTACCTCCCCCCTCCATCTCTGAACCACTACCTCCCCCTCATCTCTGAACCACTACCACCCCCTCCATCTCTGAACCACTACCACCCCTCCATCTCTGAACCACTACCACCCCCTCCATCTCTGACCACTACCAAGCCTGAATAGCGCGAAACAAGCCTGAATGGTCCCAGGACTATATATAACTGAAAACTCACCCCAGAAGTGACTCGAACCCATACTGCCAGGAGCAACGCAACTGGTATCTACAGGACGCCTTAATCTGCTTGATCATCACGACCGGACATAAGGAAGTGATAGCCGAAGCTATTTGAACCACTTCTCCGCCGGCACGCGGATGGTAATCTTGGCATAGTATTTTATCAAATCACCTCATTCTTTGGGGCAACACGTGAGGAACACAAATGCGAACAAGCCTCAATGGTCCCCAGGACTATTCAAAATATAATATATATATATATATATATATATATATATATATAATATATATATATATATATATATATATATATATATATATATACACACATATATTATATATATATATATAATATATATATTATATATATATATCTATATATATATATATATATGTATGTTTATAAATGTATATACAACCTTGTGGTTTCTCACTGAACACTAATATTTTCTTCTCCTACCACCCCCATTCTTTTGTGTGTACACATATATATTTGCTTTATTTGAACTGTGTTACAAAAAGGAGTTACATATAGGTTACAAAGATGGTTATCATAGGTTGTCGAGTTCCTCCAGCTCCTCAGATGGCGGGCAGGAACCCTGGATGCAGTGCGCATTTCCCCTCTGTATCGCCACGCTGAGGCGCTGGAAAAGAAAGCTGGCAGCTCTAGGTCCCTTGTTGTTTCAATGAGCCTAGAACCCAGTTCCTTAAAAAAACTGGTAGCACTTTTACCCAGGCGCCGAGTGTCTCAGAAGCAATGGGGACAAAATTTTAAAGGTGATCCAGTTCTCTGTACTTACGGGATTTGGCTGCTTCCCTGTGGGTGGCAGCGCCACCTGGTTGTGCAACACTGAGGTCAATGTAGGTGTTAGCCAGGGTTGATACGCACGTGTAGTCCCATACCAACTGCTTGCCATTCTTCCAGGGTTTCACTGTGATACCATCCGGGCGACCAATAAGAGCATCAGAGTTATGGGGCGTTAGGTAACGAGGCTCTCTCTCAGCTGGGCATCCAGCTGTGGTGAGGCTCCTCTTGATGATGTCGTTAACTTCACTGTGCCTCGAGTGCCATCCTCCTGTACTTTGGCAGAGTAGGCCATGGTGGCCGTACCGTCAGCCACCACCTCACCGCAAATACACCTATATCTGGTGTGGATTGGGGCAGCAAGGCGGAGGGCATATATATATATATATATATATATATATATATATATATATATATATATATATATATATATATAAATATATATATATATATAAAACATATATATATATATAATATATATATATATATATATATATATATATATATAATATATATATATGTATATATATATATATATATATATATATATATATATATATATATATATATATATATATATATATATATATATATATATATATATATGTCACATATGTCGTTATGAATTAACCTCAGTACCGGCAGGTACCGAGGTTAATTTTTTATCCCAGGATAAAGTAGGAGCCTGGACGGGGAGCGGGCCGCGAGGACATTGAGCCCCGAAATCATGGCGAGGTAAGAGAACAATGAGCCTCGGGGAGCCACAGTGTGGAGGCGGACGAACAAGAGACGTCCTGCCACTTACACCTCAACGGCACTTCAATTATTGGATTAGTAATTGTAATTTAATTTAATTATAATTTAAGTAATTAGTAATTTACAATGACAGCTCATTCAGTGACAATCATAAGTCATGTGTTGTACACACAAGTAGGCTGGTCCACCGGAAGTTAAATAATCTTAGAATAATTTTTTGGACAATTAAGTAACTGACCAAATGTTCAAGTTTAGATCAAATAATACAACACTAAATGGATCAATTCTAAATGATTTTAATAATACAACAATATACAACTCCTTCCCCGTGTGGAGTTCTGTAAGAAACAGTTCACTGAAGGTAAGATAATCTACTGAAATAATAACTTTATTAAACAATCCTTCAACCAAATGTATTAATACACCTGTATATCAAACTGTATCATAACAAGGCTTCAACAGGATACTCAGGGTTACACAATGTGGAAATAGACTTAGTGTGTCTGTTCAGACTAGTAAGTGTGTCTGTAAATACTTCTGAGGTAACTTATACACCAAAGCTTCCACAAACAAGGGGAACCAAGCGCTTGTCCAGCCTTCCTCAGGTGTCACACAATATCGACGAACAAAAGTCTAACACCTTCACAGCCTAGTTGAGAGACAAGACCTGAAGGCTGAATGACACCAGACCGTACAGACAAAGACTAACAGTCAGCACTGAAACAGGAAGGCTTAACAAAGTCTGGAGTCTGTTACCCACTGACAACATAACTGGACTTCCTCCTTGCTCAGCGAGATTAAGCTAATTAGATATTCTTTGCCACAGTCAAACAGGAAGATCCCATAGTGTCTAATTACAAGATAACGACCTTGTTGGTTGTGGTCGGGTAACAATGGGACCACATGTGTGAGTGGTCGACGCCAGGGGTCACTGGCGGGGGCCCTCGTGGGGTCAGGTCACTAGCGAGGGGCCCTCGTGGGGTCAGGACACTAGCGAGGGCCCTCGTGGGGTCAGGACACTAGCGAGGGCCCTCGTGGGGTCAGGACACTAGCGAGGGGCCTCGTGGGGTCAGGACACTAGCGAGGGCCCTCGTGGGGTCAGGTCACTAGCGGGGGCCCTCGTGGGGTCAGGACACTAGCGGGGCCCTCGTGGGGTCAGGACACTAGCGAGGGCCTCGTGGGGTCAGGACACTAGCGGGGCCCTCGTGGGGTCAGGTCACTAGCGAGGGGCCTCGTGGGGTCAGGTCACTAGCGAGGGGCCCTCGTGGGGTCAGGTCACTAGTGGAACCCTCGTGGAGTCAGGTCACTAGCGAGGGCCCTCGTGGGGTCAGGTCACTAGCGAGGGCCCTCGTGGGGTCAGGACACTAGCGAGGGCCCTCGTGGAGTCAGGTCACTAGCGAGGGCCCTCGTGGGGTCAGGTCACTAGCGAGGGCCTCGTGGGGTCAGGACACTAGCGAGGGCCTCGTGGGGTCAGGTCACTAGCGACGGGCCTCGTGGGGTCAGGACACTAGCGGGGGCCCTCGTGGGGTCAGGACACTAGCGAGGGCCCTCGTGGGGTCAGGACACTAGCGAGGGGCCCTCGTGGGGTCAGGACACTAGCGGGGGCCCTCGTGGGGTCAGGACACTAGCGAGGGGCCTCGTGGGGTCAGGTCACTAGCGAGGGGCCCTCGTGGGGTCAGGACACTAGCGAGGGGCCTCGTGGGGTCAGGACACTAGCGAGGGCCCTCGTGGGGTCAGGACACTAGCGAGGGGCCTCGTGGGGTCAGGACACTAGCGAGGGCCCTCGTGGGGTCAGGACACTAGCGGGGGCCCTCGTGGGGTCAGGTCACTAGCGAGGGGCCTCGTGGGGTCAGGACACTAGCGAGGGGCCTCGTGGGGTCAGGTCACTAGCGAGGGCCCTCGTGGGGTCAGGTCACTAGCGAGGGGCCTCGTGGGGTCAGGTCACTAGCGAGGGCCCTCGTGGGGTCAGGACACTAGCGGGGGCCCTCGTGGGGTCAGGTCACTAGCGAGGGGCCTCGTGGGGTCAGGTCACTAGCGAGAGCCCTCGTGGGGTCAGGTCACTAGCGAGGGCCCTCGACGGTCAGGTCACTAGTGGGGGCCCTCGTGGGGTCAGGACTCTAGCGAGGGCCCTCGTGGGGTCAGGACACTAGCGAGGGCCCTCGTGGGGTCAGGTCACTAGCGAGGGCCCTCGTGGGGTCAGGACACTAGCGAGGGCCCTCGTGGGGTCAGGTCACTAGCGAGGGCCCTCGTGGGGTCAGGTCACTAGCGAGGGCCCTCGTGGGGTCAGGACACTAGCGAGGGCCCTCGTGGGGTCAGGACACTAGCGAGGGCCCTCGTGGGGTCAGGACACTAGCGAGGGCCCTCGTGGGGTCAGGTCACTAGCGAGGGCCCTCGTGGGGTCAGGACACTAGCGAGGGCCCTCGTGGGGTCAGGACACTAGCGAGGGCCCTCGTGGGGTCAGGTCACTAGCGAGGGCCCTCGTGGGGTCAGGTCACTAGCGAGGGCCCTCGACGGTCAGGTCACTAGCGGGGGCCCTCGTGGGGTCAGGTCACTAGCGAGGGGCCTCGTGGGGTCAGGTCACTAGCGAGGGCCCTCGTGGGGTCAGGTCACTAGCGGGGGCCCTCGTGGGGTCAGGTCACTAGCGAGGGCCCTCGTGGGGTCAGGTCACTAGTGGGGGCCCTCGTGGGGTCAGGACTCTAGCGAGGGCCCTCGTGGGGTCAGGACACTAGCGAGGATCCTCGTGGGGTCAGGACACTAGCGAGGGCCCTCGTGGGGTCAGGACACTAGCGAGGGCCCTCGTGGGGTCAGGACACTAGCGAGGGGCCTCGTGGGGTCAGGACACTAGCGAGGATCCTCGTGGGGTCAGGTCACTAGCGAGGGCCCTCGTGGGGTCAGGTCACTAGCGAGGGCCCTCGTGGGGTCAGGTCACTAGCGAGGGCCCTCGTGGGGTCAGGTCACTAGCGAGGGCCCTCGTGGGGTCAGGACACTAGCGAGGGCCCTCGTGGGGTCAGGACACTAGCGAGGGCCCTCGTGGGGTCAGGTCACTAGCGAGGGCCCTCGTGGGGTCAGGTCACTAGCGAGGGCCCTCGTGGGGTCAGGTCACTAGCGAGGGCCCTCGTGGGGTCAGGACACTAGCGAGGGCCCTCGTGGGGTCAGGACACTAGCGAGGGCCCTCGTGGGGTCAGGACACTAGCGAGGGCCCTCGTGGGGTCAGGTCACTAGCGAGGGCCCTCGTGGGGTCAGGACACTAGCGAGGGCCTCGTGGGGTCAGGACACTAGCGAGGGCCCTCGTGGGGTCAGGTCACTAGCGAGGGCCCTCGTGGGGTCAGGTCACTAGCGAGGGCCCTCGTGGGGTCAGGACACTAGCGAGGATCCTCGTGGGGTCAGGTCACTAGCGGGGGCCCTCGTGGGGTCAGGTCACTAGCGAGGGCCCTCGTGGGGTCAGGACACTAGCGAGGGGCCCTCGTGGGGTCAGGTCACTAGCGAGGGGCCTCGTGGGGTCAGGACACTAGCGAGGGCCCTCGTGGGGTCAGGTCACTAGCGGGGGCCCTCGTGGGGTCAGGTCACTAGCGAGGGGCCTCGTGGGGTCAGGACACTAGCGAGGATCCTCGTGGGGTCAGGACACTAGCGAGGGGCCTCGTGGGGTCAGGACACTAGCGAGGATCCTCGTGGGGTCAGGACACTAGCGAGGGGCCTCGTGGGGTCAGGTCACTAGCGAGGGCCCTCGTGGGGTCAGGTCACTAGCGAGGGCCCTCGTGGGGTCAGGTCACTAGCGAGGGGCCTCGTGGGGTCAGGACACTAGCGAGGGGCCTCGTGGGGTCAGGACACTAGCGAGGGGCCTCGTGGGGTCAGGACACTAGCGAGGGGCCCTCGTGGGGTCAGGACACTAGCGAGGAGCCTCGTGGGGTCAGGACACTAGCGAGGATCCTCGTGGGGTCAGGACACTAGCGAGGGGCCTCGTGGGGTCAGGTCACTAGCGAGGGCCCTCGTGGGGTCAGGACACTAGCGAGGGGCCTCGTGGGGTCAGGACACTAGCGAGGGCCTCGTGGGGTCAGGACACTAGCGAGGGGCCTCGTGGGGTCAGGACACTAGCGAGGGGCCTCGTGGGGTCAGGACACTAGCGAGGGGGCCTCGTGGGGTCAGGACACTAGCGAGGGGCCTCGTGGGGTCAGGACACTAGCGAGGGCCTCGTGGGGTCAGGACACTAGCGAGGGCCCTCGTGGGGTCAGGACTAGCGAGGGCCCTCGTGGGGTCAGGTCACTAGCGGGGGCCCTCGTGGGGTCAGGACACTAGCGAGGGCCTCGTGGGGTCAGGTCACTAGCGAGGGGCCTCGTGGGGTCAGGACACTAGCGAGGGCCTCGTGGGGTCAGGACACTAGCGAGGGGCCCTCGTGGGGTCAGGTCACTAGCGAGGGGCCTCGTGGGGTCAGGACACTAGCGAGGGGCCTCGTGGGGTCAGGTCACTAGCGAGGGCCCTCGGGGGTCAGGTCACTAGTGGGGGCCCTCGTGGGGTCAGGACTCTAGCGAGGGCCCTCGTGGGGTCAGGACACTAGCGAGGGATCCTCGTGGGGTCAGGACACTAGCGAGGGCCCTCGTGGGGTCAGGACACTAGCGAGGATCCTCGTGGGGTCAGGTCACTAGCGAGGGCCCTCGTGGGGTCAGGACACTAGCGAGGATCCTCGTGGGGTCAGGACACTAGCGAGGGGCCTCGTGGGGTCAGGACACTAGCGAGGATCCTCGTGGGGTCAGGACACTAGCGAGGGGCCCTCGTGGGGTCAGGACACTAGCGGGGGCCCTCGTGGGGTCAGGACACTAGCGAGGAGCCTCGTGGGGTCAGGACACTAGCGAGGATCCTCGTGGGGTCAGGACACTAGCGAGGGCCTCGTGGGGTCAGGTCACTAGCGAGGGCCCTCGTGGGGTCAGGACACTAGCGAGGGCCTCGTGGGGTCAGGACACTAGCGAGGGGCCTCGTGGGGTCAGGACACTAGCGAGGGGCCTCGTGGGGTCAGGACACTAGCGAGGGGCCTCGTGGGGTCAGGACACTAGCGAGGGGCCTCGTGGGGTCAGGACACTAGCGAGGGGCCCTCGTGGGGTCAGGACACTAGCGAGGGGCCCTCGTGGGGTCAGTAGCCACCGAGAGAGAGAGAGAGACATGAGACACTCAAAAAGATATCTTAAAAGTCACTAATGAAGAGGTCGTAACTCCATCAGTAGTGAAGAGGTCGTAACTCCATCAGTAGTGAAGAGGTCGTAACTCCATCACTAGTGAAGAGGTCGTAACTCCATCACTAGTGAAGAGGTCGTAACTCCATCACTAGTGAAGAGGTCGTAACTCCATCACTAGTGAAGAGGTCGTAACTCCATCACTAGTGAAGAGGTCGTAACTCCATCAGTAGTGAAGAGGTCGTAACTCCATCACTAGTGAAGAGGTCGTAACTCCATCACTAGTGAAGAGGTCGTAACTCCATCACTAGTGAAGAGGTCGTAACTCCATCAGTAGTGAAGAGGTCGTAACTCCATCACTAGTGAAGAGGTCGTAACTCCATCACTAGTGAAGAGGTCGTAACTCCATCACTAGTGAAGAGGTCGTAACTCCATCAGTAGTGAAGAGGTCGTAACTCCATCACTAGTGAAGAGGTCGTAACTCCATCACTAGTGAAGAGGTCGTAACTCCATCACTAGTGAAGAGGTCGTAACTCCATCACTAGTGAAGAGGTCGTAACTCCATCACTAGTGAATAGGTCGTAACTCCATCAGTAGTGAAGAGGTCGTAACTCCATCACTAGTGAAGAGGTCGTAACTCCATCACTAGTGAAGAGGTCGTAACTCCATCACTAGTGAAGAGGTCGTAACTCCATCACTAGTGAAGAGGTCGTAACTCCATCAGTAGTGAAGAGGTCGTAACTCCATCACTAGTGAAGAGGTCGTAACTCCATCAGTAGTGAAGAGGTCGTAACTCCATCACTAGTGTAGAGGTCGTAACTCCATCACTAGTGAAGAGGTCGTAACTCCATCACTAGTGAAGAGGTCGTAACTCCAGTAAGGTCATTCACACATTCACTCTCTACATCAGCTCCATAATATTAGTCAATTCCTGGATGAAATGTATCGTGTAGTAAAAACTAGTATATCCCTACAACAGACATTATACCATGTTATACCATGTTAAACCATGTATTATATGAGAGCGAGTCCTCGCTCGGAACACACTTCCGGTCACATAACTACAGAACTGGACACTTGCAGACGATGAGTCACAATAACGAGGCTGAAGACATTATGACCAAGTCCCACACCAGAAGATGAGAGACGACGACATTTCGGTCCTTCCTGGACCATGCTCAAGTCTTGGGAGACTTGACAATGGCTCAGGACGGACCGAAACGTCGTCGCCTTTCCATCTTCTGAGTTGTACTCACCTTGTTGTGCTTGCGGGGTTTTATCTCTGGCTCTTTGGTCCCTCCTCTCAACTGTCAATCAACTGGTGTACAGGTTCCTGAGCCTACTGGGCTTTGTTATAGCTTCACTTGAGACTGTGTATAGAGTCTGTAGTTGTGATCTTGATACGTCATCCTGACGTAACTTCTCCAGGCACAACAGGAATCAGGAGTCAGGAATCTTCCTTAAAGTATTATTAGTATTATAAACATCTTTATTGACAAAAATTAATTATAATTTGGCCTAATCTGAGTAATATAATTAGGTGTTATCAGAATGAGAATGATGCACTGTCACACACGACAGAGGATCATACCACCAGCACAAAATCTATACATCCCATACAACTGTGTAACAAGGCGGGCAGGAATGAAGGAATAAATAACACAAAATAGAACTATAAACAAACACAGGCTAACTCCCACACACAACAAACACAGGGTATCTCCCACACACAACAAACACA
>WNGS01167407.1:98701-120431 GCA_020271785.1 Procambarus virginalis | reverse complement strand
ACCATAGCAGTCAAGACCATAGCAGTCAAGACCATAGCAGTCAAGACCATAGCAGTCAAGACCATAGCAGTCAAGACCACGGCAGTCAAGACCACGGCAGTCAAGACCACGGCAGTCAAGACCACGGCAGTCAAGACCACGGCAGTCAAATCAAACGTTGAAATTAATCTGACAAAAATAATGTTCAGGTATAGACTGGTAGCCTAAATAGAAATTAAATAAAACTTAAATTTGCCTGCGGGCCACCAACCCTAGTGGCTTCGACGAGGACAGGAAGCCGGCGGCATGTCGAAGGTCCCCCTCATTTGCTTTGACCTTTTCAAGTTAGTTTCTAAAACTTAAAAGTGTTTTGGCATTTACTGCTTCGGCGGGTAGGCGGTTCCATGGGTTCATAACTCTGTGGGTGAAAAATGTTCCTGTTCTCAGTCCTTCATTGTGGCTTGTTGAGCCTGAAACCGTTGCTCCTTGTTTGTGTTACATCTGACCTATTGAATAAAATGTCCGGATCAACATTATAAATGAACTAACCGCCGAAAGTTGTGTGTGGTACCAAACAATTCTAAATTCTGCTCTAGTCCACTACTCGCCACAGTTAATGACAGGTTCACCACGGCGTGGTTAAGTGCGCGAGTGTGAAGTTCTGACCTCAGACAGGTGTATAAGGTGGTGTCTGTGTTAGTTACTCCTCAGGTACATTACCTGCGGGTAAATTGTTCCTTAATGAGGCGGAGGTGTGGTGTGAGGACTACCCTGTCAAGTAGTTCTACCCTGTCAAGTAGTTCTACCCTGTCAAGTAGTTCTACCCTGTCAAGTAGTTCTACCCTGTCAAGTAGTTCTACCCTGTCAAGTAGTTCTACCCTGTCAAGTAGTTCTACCCTGTCAAGTAGTGAGGACTATGCTGCTCCTATTACCTCGCTGGGCGCCTCTCCCTTCCTGTGTGTGCTCACCTCTTTGTGTCTGCAGGATCGAGCATTGACTCTTGGATCCCGCCTTTCTAGCCATCGGTTGTTTACAGCAATGACTCCTGTCCCATTTCCCTATCATATCTAGTTTAAAATTATGAATAGAATTTGCTTCCACAACCTGTTCCTTAAGTGCATTCCATTTTTCCACTACTCTCACGCTAAAAGAAAACTTCCTAACATCTCTGTGACTCATCTGAGTTTCTAGTTTCCTCCCATGTCTGTTACTATTCCGTGTGAACATTTCGTCTATGTCGACTTTGTCAATCCCCCTGAGTATTTTATACGTTCCTATCATATCCCCCTCTCCTTTCATACCACATCCCTCGTAACGCTGAGACGAGTCTTGTTGCAAACTTTTGAACCTTCTCCAGTGTCCTTATATGCTTCTTCAGATGGGAACTCCATGATGAGGCTGCATACTCTAAGACTGGCCTCACGTAGGCAGTGTAAAGCGCCCTAAATGCCTCCTTACTTAGGTTTCTGAATGATGTTCTAACTTTTGCTAGTGTAGAGTACGCTGCTGTCGTTATCCTATATATATGTGCCTCAGGAGTTAGATTGGGGATGGGGGATTGTAGATTACCAAGATCACAATCTTCCTCCCATCTACTGTCAGAGTTCCATGTATGGAGCTTGTTCTCTCATTGGTACCCCGATTTTCCTGGTCTTCAAACTTCCATTTCCGCTTTATTAGGAGTGTCACTGGTCAGTGTGTGTCTGTCTCCTGCTGATTTCTTCACGTCTTCCTCTAATAATATGAGAAACATTAATGCATCATTAATATATCAGATATATCGCGTGTTTAAAAAATACCTTTGATGCAGTAAACCTCATCAAAAAGATATAAAGTAAAATGTAACTAGATGAATGCAAGTAAGACTATCTTAGGAAAGGTAAGATTACAATAGGTTATGTTAGGATAGTTTACGACAGGTGAAGGTAGGTTAAGATGGAGGCAGTATACTTCTCTGAGTCATCTGAACGTTTCGGCTTCGAGAACCAAACTACAACAACGAACCTCAGCATGATTATGTGTAATATTGCTGAAGCTGAACGACGTGTATTGAAGTACAAATTGTTGAGTGTGATATAATGGTTAGAAGCGGGAACCTGGAAATAGGAAAATCCCAACATGCACAGTCATTGTTGTCACATCTATTAGTGTGTTCTCTATAGAACACTGGAGCACCTCCTCACTATCCAGGTGAGAACAGGGGCACGGGGAAGGAGCCCCAGTCGTCACTATACTTAAACACATTAATGACATGATTAGTATTAACTTACAAGACGACTAATTCCTATCGTGTGTTTTCAGGTGGAGTATGGGCCGGAGTACACTAGCAACAGTGTGTCTGCAGAGGGTGTGTTGGTTCCCCTCTATGACCACCTGCCTCCAGCCACAAGTGTCAGTGAGGCTGCCCGCTGGCAGTACTGTGCAGCTCACGGTGCCATGGGCGGCCTCTGTGACGAGTCGGCCCCTGACCCATTGCCATGGCCCTCTGCCCCACCCGTGGAGCGGCAATGGGTCCTGGCAGGTGTCAAGGTAGTGTTGACGGCAGGCAGCAGACACCAGTACCTCTACCACACACTCACCACTCTGCTGGCAACACCCGGCGCACAACAGCAGAACGTCCTCGTCGTTCTCGGCGACGCGCCGTCGTCAACAACGCGACTCCTGCGTCTTCTCGGCGTCAACTTTATCAAGCTTACCGTCCAGGGTGAAGGCAACAGCAAGCTCTTCCGCTACTACCGCAGTGTCTTCCAGGTGGCTGCCCGCACCTTCCCTGACGCCCCGGCGGTTATATTCCTAGACGAGGATGTCGAGGTCTCGCCAGACTTCTTCTCTTTCATGAGCCAAACCCTCGGTCTCCTGCACGCAGACCCAACACTCTACTGCGTCAATGCCTTCTCCTTCCTACCAGACATGCGCAGAGGCCGTGGCGCGCAGTACGTCAGACGTGGCAGCGTACAGGTGTCCTGGGGCTTCGCTGTGACACTGAACTTCGTGCGTGAAGCACTAGAGGTGTGGCCCTCTAGTGTAGAGGGCCTGGACATACACACGTATGACTACTGGCTATACGACAGTGTTCGTAATGAGAGAGAATGCGTATACCCGGAGGTGAGCCGCTTGAGGCACTACGGCATGGGCACCAACACAGTGGCCTACATGCATGAATATGAAGCATGGCACCGCCCACTCCTGCATGCCTCACACGTGCCTCTACTCAACGCTGAGTTAATGCTGCATGCCACGCACGAGGCAGACTTCCTGAAGGGGCTGACGGAGGCCACAGCAGTAGAAGCCATGGCCCCCTGTAATCCACACTTCCCACTGAGGGCAAGTACGGCCTCTGGACCTTTGGTGGCATTCTACAGCCAAACCGAAGCAGAGGACATCAGCAGCTGGATACAACTGGGTCAGTGTGCTGGACTTCATTCCATGTCAGAGCAAGACAACCACAGTGGAGTTCACCTGGCCTTCTTCGCCTGCTACCAACACCCACCGCCCACACAACACCCACATCCCACACAACAGCCACCGCTCGCACAGTACCCACCGCCCGCACAACACCCACTCAACAGGTACGGCTTCAACTACTACACACCTCCAGTTGTGAAGGACAGCGAGACAGCATACACAAGAGTTTACTATGTAGGTGTACCCTTCTCCAGGTACACCCAGGTGAAGCCAAGCCATGGCAGGGTGTACAACACCTCGCTCCTCACCCCAGAACAGTTGAGTGCTCACACCACAAGGTTCTCAGATACTCTCGATATATTACTCTTCAACACAACCCAGAACAATTATCACACACTTATGTCATCACTCTTCATCACACAACCTCAATACTTATTACATTCATAGGTATTGCTTGTAAGAAATAAAGGCAAAAACTTAGTTCTATTTCATCCATTCTTTATTAATAATTAAGTGCAATAAACCAGAATAAATTTGTTTTAATAATAATAATAACAATAATAATACTAGCAATTATGAACACAGGAGCTCACATATTAATTCAGTCTTTTGGTTGGTGTCAGTAATGGTTAGCATTTGCGCGCCCTCACACGGCTCTAATTGGAAGCTGGTTGACGGACTCTGTAGAGTAAGGCAGGTCCTGATCAGTGATGGATACTCTAATGGATATGTATAATAATCTATAATTATTTTTTATATATTATTACAATATTATTATGATGGTGATGACGATATTATCATAGTACTAGCTGTACCTGGCCACGCATTGCTGTGGCTCAGCAACCCTCCCCTGTCCTCCCCACCATCTCCCCACTCCCACGTTCCCCCTCGTCCTCCCCATCATTACCATTCCCCCATCCTGTCGTCCTCACCACCATTACCGCCTCCCCAATCCCATTGTCCTCCCATCCCCTCGTCCTCCCCACCATTCCCCACTCCCTCGTCCGATGCCTTCCCAAATGATCTGATGTTCCCATCACTGAAATATAAGAAGAACAGTAAAATAAACGAAATGAAAAACAATGAAAAAATAAAAAAAATCACTTTACTTACGAAATGAACTGTATGGTGAACAACACAGCTCAATTCCAATGCAATGTCCTACAAAATAATTAAAACAAAATGAAAATAATTTGAAATCTATGAAATTCAACTTATCAATGCAATCGGAAACATTGAAATGGAATCGTAACATATTTAGTATTGCGTGTGTTGCTTTTACGTGCAACAGATGATGCTATTTTTTTTCAAAGCATGTTTTACCTGTCACAGCTGTGGCATCTATATAGTAGGTGTAGAAATACACAGACGTATTTGAATGGAACGTTGTGTCACCGTTTCAAAGCAATCGGTAAAGAACTTTTGGAGATTGCAGTGTGTGTTGCTCTTACGTGCAACAGATGGTACTGTTTAAAAAAAAAAGTTTTTACCTGTCACAGGTGTGGCATGTATAATAGGTATATAAAAACATTCATGTATTCAAATGCAACGTTGTGTCAAAATTTCAAAGCAATCAATAAAGAGGTTTCAGAGATTTCCATCACATGACAACAAACTTGAAAAAAAAAGTTGTTCCAAAAAGCATGTTTTTACCTGTCACAGAGGTGGCATCTATATAGTATGTATATAAAAACACGCTCGTATGCGAATGGAACATGGTGTCAAAATTTCAAATCAATCGGTGAAAATCTTTCGGAGATTAGCGATTTTGAACAAACGAGCATTTACATTTTTATTTATATAGATATGAATTGTTTGTTGTAATGTGTAGTTGTCCCAGGAGGACTCCCAGTCCTCCTCACTGGGGTTGTGTAGGGTCCTCAGCGAGGCTTGCTGCAGGAGAAGTTCCAGGGGCGGCCCTTCAGGTCCTCGTCCTCGTGCTTGTGCATGAGCTGGTGTCTCTGGCGCCTTACAACCACCTCATCCGGGTAGATGGGACTCGACAGCCTGGGAAGGCAGCTCATCTAGGGGGAAATAAAACCCTGATCTCAAATCTCGACTGCCTCGCGGCCATACCCCCTTTTGGGACGGGCTTCAGGAGTCAACCTCAAGGAAAAATCCGGAGCCCCTCAGGCAGTTCGCTGTTGCCTTCACCCTCGTTCTGGCAGCTCCTGGGACGGCACTGGAAACATGAATGTTGGCGTTTGCCTTTCCATTGGAGAATTTCAGCAGTGTGAATAAGGGGGACCTGCTGCATGGGCAACAGCTTCTCCTCCATATCGACCTACCCAGGCTTTGCGCCCTGGAGAGGACACTCCAGCCTTGACAACCAGAGCGCAACTCCGTAGTCTCCCGAGACTGCAGGATGCCTGCTACTAATGGATATTGTCGAGGAAATCCTCAAAAGAATGGTGAGCCACCAAGCAACTTCAGATGAAGCAGCTTCAGATGAGCCCCTACTATTAAAATATTCTTCAGGAAGTTCTACTTCACGGCCCACAAACGGAAGAAAGAGTCCTGAATTTTGTTTTGATAGAAATGTGACTTCTAGTGACACTAACCAGAGGAATAAACTAATAATATACTATAAGAGCAAAAAAACTTGAATTAGATGAATGTCGCCTATGCCTTCACATGCACACTTGAGGACTGTCAGCTCCAACGAATTCAATATATAGGCAAGACAACAACATCCCTTTCAAGGTGTCTAACTATGTACAAAGAGGAAAGTCATGTCAAGGAACATATAGTCTATATTCATGGCCAGACCACCACCAAAGATGTCCTGACAAACGACACAAAAATAATCGACAAATACAGCAACAATATGAGACTGGACATTGTCAAGGCTTTAGACACCAAAGTAATCAAGCCAACTAACACTAAATTACACTCTGCTATCTTTGAAAACACGACGAAACTTACACTATTCTGCTCCAGCAATCGTGTAAACATTGGAAATTGGTAGGATGTAGTGGGCCTATTGGCCTAAAAGTGAGGTGCTTAACATGCACCCCGGCTATATGTTTGGCAACACAAAAACTTGTAACCCACTGTAGTGGACCGTGAAAAAGAATACCCACAGCTCAAGATCAGAACAAAGCCAAACCTGAAAGGCGAATATATTTTGAGACCCAAAGACGAGACAGCAGTAACGATTCTAAAAAATTACAGAAAATGCGACGAACTCAAGCAAGAGGACAAAATAAGGAAAATCATTGTCCTCCACTATCCCTTGCATATGGCCTTAGATCATCTCGAAAAGCTGAATTATGTGGTGTCAGCAGAAAGATGCCAGTTAAGACCCACGAAGCAGAAAACCCTGACAAGTCCTTCTCACAGTAAGCGGACGGATCCCGGAGAAACTTGATCTTGGCATTTGGGGCGAGTTCCAGCACAGGCCTTACACCCCCAGAGCCCCTCAGATGCTTCAAATGTCAAAGATTTGGACATCACAAGGACAGCTGCCGATGCCCAGTGAGGTGTTGAGTCTGCAGCCAGTCCCACAACACGAAAATACACCTTGATAAACACAAGGCAAACCAGCCCGTCCAAGCCAAGTGCCTGAATTGCTCCAAGGCACACACGCCTGGAACTTAAGATGCCCCAAAAGGCTTAAAAGGATTCAAACGAACCCCCTCCCACGCCTACAGTACACCAGAAACCCCACCCAAAACATAGCAGCTCCCCTGCTTACAAAAACAGCATGGAACTCACCAAGACTAAACCAGGTGGAGGTGCACATGGCCCTCCATCATCGGCCATGGTGGAGGGTGTGAAGGCCTCCGTCCAGGACAGAGGGATGGCTGCGGGGGGCACCAAAAAATAGTTCAACATAGTCGCCCGCGCATTGAATTCAGTAAGTACACTGGGGGCAATGATAGCATGAGTGTCAACGTTTCTACTGATAACGGCCAGAGAATAAAGGCCCCAAACCAGCACAGCAGTAAATAATGCTCCCGCACAACTGGACACCCTCTGGCCAATGCTAAAACCTTGGTCAAGGAATTGCTCGAAAGTTTGGTGTCCATACACGGAATCAAACAAACCACAGATACTCGAGATGCAATTGAGCACAAGCTCAAAAAATTTAAAAAATCAATAGCCTCACCTTCAAGAATGCAAGGCAGAAGGCTCTCTCCCATAAAACACGTTAAGTCCAATACGTCTGAAAGCGACCTTGATGAGTCAATTTCAAGTACATCAAGATCCTCAACTCCAGTTTCAACTTGATGGCGTGTTCATCAGTCTCCATGGATACCACGGTAATATCAGCAAGTTCCAACAACCTAGAGGAATAAAGATCCTGCAATGGAATGCGCAAGGGCTGCACACAAATTTGCAATACTTGCAATGAATAGTAGCAATCAAAGGCATTGACATCCTGATACTACAGGAGAGCTTGCTTCGAGCCGGTTTAGAACCTATAATCTCAGGCTATCGAGGCTTCTTCCTTCCATGTGTTAACGGGCAACCCAGAGGATGTGCCATCTATGTGAAATGTGACCTGATTTCCAAGCCCATAACCAGCACACCCGACTGATGGCCAGGGACAGAGGTAATAGCAGTATCCATTGAGCTATGACACGACAAACTTTAAGTGTTTAATGTTTAAAGGTCTCCATGTGCTGAAATGGATCTCTCGGTGTTATTTGGACACGCGACAACATCAAACACAATCATTTGTGGTGATTTTAATGCCCATTATCGATTGACACTGGGCTCGAACACAACAAATGAGGCTGGCACTCACATTGCACATCTACTAGACCAGCTACCAGAAATCCAAATCCTAAACAAGAATGACCCCACCCACATCCATGGAGGTAGACTAGACCTTACCTTCGTTTCAGCCTCCCTTAGAGATGCAGCAACGTGGTCAGTTGAGCCCACACTCACAAGCGACCACTTTGGGGTCCAAATTGATCTTAAATTTGATTACCCACCCCACCTCCGCCTCCATCTGAAGCCTGGAACGCTGCTTCAGCAAAATGAGACCATTTTCAAAATCTGATTTCAGAGTGGCTTAGAAACTTTGAAGTTCCCGAAGACATTCATCAGGCAGAACAAGATTTGTCGAAGCGATTCAAAGTGCAGCCAACCACTCAATCCCACTGAAAAAAAAACTGTCCACCAGACACCACAAAGATCACTGGTACTATAACTCGATATTTTTCTTAAGCACTATGCGGGTTAAAAACATCAGTCAAAACTGGTGAATTATCTCAAAAAGATAATTCATTACATATTACCAAGGCTGATAAGTCAAATGCAGTAGTTATTATGAATAAGGATGACTATGTTCGAAAAATGGAGTTACTTTGGAAGATAGGGATACTTACCTATTGGTTAACAGAGATCCTACTGAAAAAGTGATCGCACATTTTAACAAAACTCTCAAAACTTTGTGCAAAGGCGATAAAGAGTTGATTTCTAGGCTAACAAGTCGATCTCCCTCTCTACCTTATATGTATGGTCTTATAAAAACCCATAAACCTCATAATCCAGTTAGACCGATTATTAGTTCAGTTGGTTCGGCGGCTTATAAACTTTCTAAGTGGTTGGTTAAAGTTTTGTCCCCTATCGTTGGTACTATTTCTAACTCGCACTTAACTAACAATGTAGACTTAATTAATAAGCTATCCACACTAAATTTGAATTTTGATTTTAAACTAGTAAGTTTTGATGTGACTGCTTTATTCACTAAAGTACCTGTTGATGATTTGTTAGAATACCTACGTGAGGAGCTGCCTAAATATAATTTGAGCTTGCAGACCAATAATGTGTTGGAACTTATCAAATTATGTATAAAAGACAATTATTTCAGTTTCAATGGAAAATTTTCAAACAAACATTTGGTATGGCTATGGGCAATCCCCTTTCCCCAGTTTTGAGCAATTTGTATATGGAGTTCTTCGAAACAAAGATCTTATCCAGGATTATCCCCTCTAATGTAGTCTGGTTTAGGTATGTCGACGATATTTTGTGCTTATGGCCGAGTGACCAAGAGCAAATTGTTTTTCTTAATGAACTTAATTCTTTGGTAGCTTCAATAAAATTCACATGTGAAAATGAGGAGAATGGTACTCTTCCATTTTTGGACATATGATTCATAGAGTCAATAGAAGGTTCAAATTTAATGTGTATAGAAAACCTACCAACGTGGGGTCATTTGTTCATTATTATTCGAATCATCATAGTAAAGTTAAACAGGCAGTATTTTCAGGAATGTTTCTTCGAGCTTTGAGGGTATGCAGCCCTCAGTTTTTTGATGAAGAGATAGCTAAAATATATGAAATTGGAAAGAGTTTACAGTACCCTAAGATGTTTTTGGATTGTTCGTTTGGGAAAGCTAAATGTACGTTTATATAATAATGTGGCTACAGTGAGGTGGTAGCCGACAAGAACACCCAGGTTTGACTGCTCTGCCCAGCACAGGAGGAAGTTACACAAGACGCAGTGAAGGTTTTATAATAATGTGTATTTCGATTCCTTGTAATGATTTGAGTCTGTGTACCGTTGGACAAACAGGAAAATCCTTACAATTGCGTATGTCCCAACATGCTTATAGTATAAGAACTGCCCAAACGTCTAATGCTTTGTATCTACATACAAGTTTGTGTGATCACACTATTAATTGGGATGGGGCTTAAAGCATTACCTATTGCAATGGCTTTGTGGAACGGAATTTAATCGAGTCTGCGCTAATTAGTCAATGTCCAAATCTTCTCAATGTTAGTACTGGTATGTACAACTTGATCCAGTTTTTAAGTTACAATATTACACAACAGTTAAGAAAAAACTTTGATAAGGGAGGCATACAATGTCTCATTACAATTTTATATTCAAATATTGTGTGTTCTGAGGCTTTTCCCTTAATCTTCATCCTTATTCTCTGACCGCTTAATCCTCTTTGGACCTCTCCTGTTTCTGGTAATCCTTTCCCCATAGATGGGTTGGGTCAGGTCCATGTGCTGACCTGTACCCTCTCCTTACTTCTCTCAGTCAGTCTGATGTTGACAACGACTTTCGCGAGTCGAAACGTTCATCTCTCTTCTCCATTTCTTTGTGGTTTTTTCCGCATACAAATGATCAGTGTTTTAGTGATCGTCAATTGCATATATATATATATATAATATATATATATATATATATATATATATATATATATATATATATATATATATATATAACTGAAAACTCACACCCCAGAAGTGACTCGAACCCATATTCCCAAAAGCAACGCAACTGTATGTACAGGGATGCCTTAAACCACTTGACTTTCACGACCGGACACAAAGGAAGAAATAGCCGAGGCTATATGAACCACTTCCCCCCCCACCTGGATGGTTATATTGGGCATAGCATTTTATCATATTTATCATATTTAGTTTATCTTGGGCATAGCAGTTTTCAGTTTGTATCTAGTCCTGGGGACCATTCACACTTGTTTGCATTTGTGTTCCCTCACGTTTTGCCCCAAAAATGAGGTGATTTGATAAATGCTATGCCCAAGATAACCATCCAGGTGCCCGCGGGGAAGTGGTTCATATTGTAGAGGGAGCGGCTATAAGAAGCACAAAGATACAACACCACCACGTGGTACTGCTTGACTTAGAGGCTGTGGCAGCTCCTCATGCAGGTGCCACCGTTTAGCAACCCAATAGTCAGCATCCGGCAAACATCTCATACTGCAGGCCCTCATACTGCAGGCCCTCATACTGCAGGCCCTCATACTGCAGGCCCTCATACTGCAGGCCCTCATACTGCAGGCCCTCATACTGCAGGCCCTCATACTGCAGGCCCTCATACTGCAGGCCCTCATACTGCAGGCCCTCATACTGCAGGCCCTCATACTGCAGGCCTCATACTGCAAGGCCCTCATACTGCAGCCCTCATACTGCAGGCCCTCATACTGCAGGCCCTCATACTGCAGTCCCTCATACTGCAGGCCCTCATACTGCAGGCCCTCCGAATTGCCGTGGCTCTCCGCCTCGCTGCATAAATCCACATCGAATATTGGTGTACTTGCAGTGAGGTGGTGGCCGACAGGAACACCCANAAGGTATCGGTAAGAACTTTCGGAGATTAGCGATTTTGAACACACGAACATTTACATTTTTATTTATACAGATCGTCTTGCTGCGTGTTGATCTGAGTATGCTCATCTGAGTGTGCTCATCTGATGTGTGCTCATTGAGTGTGCTCATCTGAGTGTGCTCATCTGAGTGTGCTCATCTGAGTGTGCTCATCTGAGTGTGCTCATCTGAGTGTGCTCATCTGAGTGTGCTCATCTGAGTGTGCTCATCTGAGTGTGCTCATCTGAGTGTGCTCATCTGAGTGTGCTCATCTGAGTGTGCTCATCTGAGTGTGCTCATCTGAGTGTGCTCTCTGAGTGTGCTCATCTGAGTGTGCTCATCTGAGTGTGCTCATCTGAGTGTGCTCATCTGAGTGTGCTCATCTGAGTGTGCTCATCTGAGTGTGCTCATCTGAGTGTGCTCATCTGAGTGTGCTCATCTGAGTGTGCTCATCTGAGTGTGCTCATCTGAGTGTGCTCATCTGAGTGTGCTCATCTGAGTGTCAGTCAAAATTTCTCAGTTTCTCAGCACGTAAAGCAAGACATACAGGATAGTGTACTGGTATTTATGTGTGTGGTATCACAGATAAACACACACGGAGACATGACCGTGACACCTGTCAGTCCTGGGACCGTCATATACACAACACACATGTAGTTATTATGTGCGCTCACTAAACATGATTATTGACTCTTATATTGACAGCGACATTGATCTAGTGATCATCATTATTGTCCTGATATCCTGATCACAAGTTATCAGAGTGTCAGAGCAGAGGTACAGAGGAAACATGTGTCCTTAGAGCAGCCTCCACATGTGTAGTAACACCCACCCACATGTGTCCCCAGAGTAGCCTCCACATGTGTAGTAACACCCACCCACATGTGTCCCTAGAGCAGCCTCCACATGTGTAGTAACACCCACCCACATGTGTCCCCAGAGCAGCCTCCACATGTGTAGTAACACCTACCCACGTGTGTCCCCAGAGCAGCCTCCACATGTGTAGTAACACCCACCCACACGTGTCCCTAGAGCAGCCTCCACATGTGTAGTAACACCCACCCACACGTGTCCCTAGAGCAGCCTCCACATGTGTAGTAACACCCACCCACATGTGTCCCCAGAGCAGCCTCTACATGTGTAGTAACACCCACCCACATGTGTCCCCAGAGCAGCCTACACATGTGTAGTAACACCCACCCACACGTGTCCCTAGAGCAGCCTCCACATGTGTAGTAACACCCACCCACACGTGTCCCTAGAGCAGCCTCCACATGTGTAGTAACACCCACCCACATGTGTCCCCAGAGCAGCCTCTACATGTGTAGTAACACCCACCCACATGTGTCCCCAGAGCAGCCTACACATGTGTAGTAACACCCACCCACATGTGTCCCCAGAGCAGCCTCCACATGTGTAGTAACACCCACCCACATGTGTCCCCAGAGCAGCCTCCACATATGTAGTAACACCTACCCACATGTGTCCCCAGAGCAGCCTCCACATGTGTAGTAACACCCACCCACCCACATGTGTCCCTAGAGCAGCCTCCACATGTGTAGTAACACCCACCCACGTGTGTCCCCAGAGCAGCCTCTACATGTGTAGTAACACCCACCCACATGTGTCCCCAGAGCAGCCTCCACATGTGTAGTAACACCCACCCACATGTGTCCCCAGAGCAGCCTCCACATGTGTAGTAACACCCACCCACATGTGTCCCCAGAGCAGCCTCCACATGTGTAGTAACACCCACCCACATGTGTCCCCAGAGCAGCCTCCACATGTGTAGTAACACCTACCCACATGTGTCCCCAGAGCAGCCTCAACATATGTAGTA
Source organism: Procambarus virginalis (assembly GCA_020271785.1). Classification (NCBI taxonomy): domain Eukaryota; kingdom Metazoa; phylum Arthropoda; class Malacostraca; order Decapoda; family Cambaridae; genus Procambarus; species Procambarus virginalis. Next base: position 107,129 of record WNGS01167407.1, on the reverse strand, counting down.
ACACCCACCCACATGTGTCCCCAGAGCAGCCTCCACATGTGTAGTAACACCCACCCACACGTGTCCCTAGAGCAGCCTCCACATGTGTAGTAACACCCACCCACATGTGTCCCCAGAGCAGCCTCCACATGTGTAGTAACACCCACCCACATGTGTCCCCAGAGCAGCCTCCACATGTGTAGTAACACCCACCCACATGTGTCCCCAGAGCAGCCTCCACATGTGTAGTAACATCCACCCACATGTGTCCCCAGAGCAGCCTCCACATGTGTAGTAACACCCACCCACATGTGTCCCCAGAGCAGCCTCCACATGTGTAGTAACACCCACCCACATGTGTCGTGTGTGTGGGCGAGCCAGACTAGTCTCCTCCACCACCACCTCCACACTGCCAACTACCGTCCACCTCATATATCCAAGTCTTGGTCATCTTCCTACACGAGGGACCAACATGAGCAGTATCGTGTTCGACACTTCTGTGAGCCCGTGTGTACACAGGAGTCACGACAGTCCCAGGACTCTTGCTCGACCTGGTCCTGTACCACCCCGGGACTCTTGCTCGACCTGGTCCTGTACCACCCCGGGACTCTTGCTCGACCTGGTCCTGTACCACCCAGGACTCTTGCTCGACCTGGTCCTGTACCACCCCGGGACTCTTGCTCGACCTGGCCCTGTTCCACCCGGGACTCTTGCTCGACCTGGTCCTGTACCACCCAGGACTCTTGCTCGACCTGGCCCTGTACCACCCGGGACTCTTGCTCGACCTGGTCCTGTACCACCCAGGACTCTTGCTCGACCTGGTCCTGTACCACCCGGGACTCTTGCTCGACCTGGCCCTGTACCACCCGGGACTCTTGCTCGACCTGGCCCTGTACCACCCAGGACTCTTGCTCGACCTGGTCCTGTACCACCCGGGACTCTTGCTCGACCTGGCCCTGTACCACCCAGGACTCTTGCTCGACCTGGTCCTGTACCACCCGGGACTCTTGCTCGACCTGGTCCTGTACCACCCGGGACTCTTGCTCGACCTGGCCCTGTACCACCCAGGACTCTTGCTCGACTTGGCCCTGTACCACCCCGGGACTCTTGCTCGACCTGGTCCTGTACCACCCCGGGACTCTTGCTCGACCTGGTCCTGTACCACCCGGGACTCCTGCTCGACCTGGCCCTGTACCACCCGGGACTCCTGCTCGACCTGGTCCTGTACCACCCGGGACTCTTGCTCGACCTGGTCCTGTACCACCCCGGGACTCTTGCTCGACCTGGTCCTGTACCACCCGGGACTCCTGCTCGACCTGGTCCTGTACCACCCGGGACTCCTGCTCGACCTGGCCCTGTACCACCGGGACTCCTGCTCGACCTGGCCCTGTACCACCCGGGACTCCTGCTCGACCTGGTCCTGTACCACCCGGGACTCCTGCTCGACCTGGCCCTGTACCACCCGGGACTCCTGCTCGACCTGGCCCTGTACCACCCGGGACTCCTGCTCGACCTGGTCCTGTACCACCCGGGACTCTTGCTCGACCTGGTCCTGTACCACCCGGGACTCTTGCTCGACCTGGTCCTGTACCACCCGGAACTCCTGCTCGACCTGGTCCTGTACCACCCGGGACTCCTGCTCGACCTGGTCCTGTACCACCCGGGACTCTTGCTCGACCTGGTCCTGTACCACCCGGGACTCCTGCTCGACCTGGTCCTGTACCACCCGGGACTCCTGCTCGACCTGGCCCTGTACCACCCGGGACTCCTGCTCGACCTGGCCCTGTACCACCCGGGACTCCTGCTCGACCTGGTCCTGTACCACCCGGGACTCCTGCTCGACCTGGTCCTGTACCACCCCGGGACTCCTGCTCGACCTGGTCCTGTACCACCCGGGACTCCTGCTCGACCTGGTCCTGTACCACCCGGGACTCCTGCTCGACCTGGTCGTATAAGCTACTCTTCTGCCGCTGGACCCCCAAAGCTGTGTGAAGCGTGTGCCAGATGCACGGTGGTGACATTGCATGCAGTTGCACTCAGGAAAATGTATTTACTGCTAGATGAACAGGTACATCAGGGTGAAAGAAACTTTGCGCATTTGCATCCGCCTCTACCGGGGATCGAACCCGGAACCTCAGGACTACGAATCCCGAGAGCTGTCCACTCAGCTGTCATGCCCCAGGCATTGTGGGCGAGAGTAAGATAACAGAGCGCTCCTTGGAGCAGTCTTATTGTTAATACTTCATATAGGTAATAACATCACCAACAGTTATCTTATAATCTTACTGTCAATAACATATTCCTATGTTTAATTACGCCCCTTCAACTACAAGCATCTCTAAATAATGCCTAGTTATATATACCCATCTCTAAATTATACTTAATATATGTACCTATCTCCAAATTATACCTATTTATATGTAAAACCATTAGTTGAGCGTAACTCAAAATCCCGTATAAAGCACTCATAACTAACATCACCCTTGCTCATCTCAACACAGAACGGGGTTATATACCTATATCTATACCTATTTTTTGCATTCGTAATTTTAATATATGCTAAAGAACATACTATAGATATGACATGTAAAAATCATGTTTCAATATTCACTTCACATCATCGAAAGAACATTTTTTGGTATTGCAGTCATCTCACCTGTGTTTTATACCACGCTTCACTATCATCTAATATCACCACCTGTATTAATAACAATGTTTGAAATAATCGGCACTTTAGAATATAATTGACCACGTGCTGTACAAACAAGGCTAACTTATACCAGTTAACTACAGGTTCCCCAACCAGCCGTGCCTATCACTACACAGTATAATTAGTTTATATTAGTTCTGCTAATTGTCTTATCATCCTAATTTTGTGTTGGAAATTGCACCAATATGAGTCTTTTACACTGTAATATTAAACCTCACTTTGGCTCTACAATTTATCACTTTTCAAATTGTAAGCTAAATGGCTTTCACTTTATGCCTAAAACGTTATTTAATTTAATTTAATTAGTCTAATTTAATTTAGACGGCTGTACACCTGTTTAGTCGAGACAGTGTTGTAATGACTTGTGTCAGGTGTTACATAGATGGTGAGTGAGAGTGTTGTAATGACTTGTGTCAGGTGTTACATAGATGGTGAGTGAGAGTGTTGTAATGACTTGTGTCAGGTGTTACATGGTTGGTGAGTGAGAGTGTTGTAATGACTTGTGTCAGGTGTTACATAGATGGTGTGTGAGAGTGTTGTAATGACTTGTGTCAGGTGTTACATAGTTGGTGAGTGAGAGTGTTGTAATGACTTGTGTCAGTTGTTACATAGTTGGTGAGTGAGAGTGTTGTAATGACTTGTGTCAGGTGTTACATAGATGGTGAGTGAGAGTGTTGTAATGACTTGTGTCAGGTGTTACATAGATGGTGAGTGAGAGTGTTGTAATGACTTGTGTCAGGTGTTACATAGATGGTGTGTGAGAGTGTTGTAATGACTTGTGTCAGTTGTTACATAGTTGGTGAGTAACAGTGTTGTAATGACTTGTGTCAGTTGTTACATAGTTGGTGAGTGACAGTGTTGTAATGACTTGTGTCAGTTGTTATATAGTTGGTGAGTGAGAGTGTTGTAATGACTTGTGTCAGTTGTTACATAGTTGGTGAGTGTGAGTGTGTACAGCTGTGCACTTGTTGTCTCTCTCATGTAATTAATGTACACTTACTCTTTATGTAAACTTTACTAATTATAAATGCACAACAGTTTTTCGCTAAAGTTTTTGATTTGATTTGATTTCAGTCATGACTGACTGACAGACTGTAGTCTCATGGTGTGTTATCAGTCATGACTGACAGACAGACTGTAGTCTCATGGTGTGTTATCAGTCATCAAATATTACCCAACTATTAAATGCCAGTTAGTGTTCTGATTGTTGGAGACACAGGGATGTTATCATATACGACCCCTTGTTCCTATAGTGTTCTATATTATAGCAAAATCTCGAGATTATTATTTCAATCATAACTCTTTTTAAAACTAACGAGTTGGCTCTTAAGTAGAGGGAAGGCGTAGGCTTCGTGAATAAAGCGGTGATGTTATTACGTAATGTGTAATAATCAGGATGGGTCTCGTTCCCAGGGACATGTGTGAAAATATTCACTGTGGTGATGAGTGGTCAATTATCTTTTAAGCTAAAATATTCTTATCTAATCCTTTACGAGAATTAAATTCTCTGTTAGCAAACAGATAGAGAGATGATGAGACAACAGGACTAGGCAGTAAGGCCTCTGGGGCCAGATTCACGAAGCCGTTACGCAAGCACTTACGAACTTAAACATCTTTTCTCAATCTTTGGCGGCTTTGATTATAATTATTAAACAGTTAATGAGCTCCGAAGTATGAGGAGGCTGTTTATAACAATAACAACGTTGCTTGGGAAGTTTTCATGCTTTTAAACTGTTTAATAAATGTAATCAAAGCCATCAAAGATTGAGGAAAGATGAACACATTCGTAAGTACTTGCGTAACTGCTTCGTGAATCAAGCCTCCGGACCACATCAACACAAGGCTCCTGGCTCTATACCACAACAGTCAAATCAACCGACAATAATACTTTAGTAAGAATTTACAATTATATCTTAATACTGACACGATTAACTCTTAAATGACTAGTCGGAGAAAATATTAACGGTTTATATCTTTAAATAATAACATTTTGAGGCGTGCAATAATCAGAGAACAATATAGTCTCTCATGTGGGAGCGAGGCGCCACTAGTCTTGGTCCAGCCGCCATTGTAGAGAGACGGACGCTCGTAACTTTCCTCAGGATACGGGTCGTTCTTGTCGCTGCGGCTGTTACACACACTCGCAAGGCCACAATATGGTCGTTGTCCACCCGACACTTAATCAAAGTTGAGTGAAACCTTAACGCTTTTTGTGTTCTCTAAGTTTGGGCAGACATGGTATACTTACTTGGTACCGACCATTGTTGGGAGCGTTACGGGCATCAAACAAAGCAAAAAACATGTTACAATTGCCCAGTCAAAATTGAAAATAAATTTAATATGATATATATATATGCTTTTGTTATTAGTGTAATCTAAAGTTTTCCGGCAGGAAGAAATTCCAAATTCGACTTCAGTTGGCCCAGGTAGGGAGAGGCCAGGGCGGCCATATTGGGGCCAGGGCGGCCATATTGGGACCAGGGCGGCCATATTGGGGCCAGGGCGGCCATATTGGGGCCAGGGCGGCCATATTGGGACCAGGCGGGCATATTGGGGACCAGGGCGGCCATATTGGGGCTAGGGCGGCCATATTGGGACCAGGGCGGCCATATTGGGACCTGCCCAAGATGCCCGCCCTCGTGCCACCGGAAGTCACCAACCTTAATAATACTAATCTAAATTTATTTATGCAACAATTGTTGTCGTCTGAGAGTGTTGTATGATGTGTAGTTAACACTTGTGCAGGGCACATGGACAGCCAAGTGGCTGGGTCTGGCAGTCAAGACCACAGCAGCCAAGACCACAGCAGTCAACACCACAGCAGCCAAGACCACAGCAGTCAACACCACAGCAGTCAAGACCACAGCAGTCAACACCACAGCAGTCAAGACCCTAGCAGTCAAGACCACAGCAGTCAAGACCACAGCAGCCAAGACCACAGCAGTCAACACCACAGCAGTCAACACCACAGCAGTCAACACCACAGCAGTCAAGACCATAGCAGTCAAGACCACAGCAGTCAAGACCATAGCAGTCAAGACCATAGCAGTCAAGACCATAGCAATCAAGACCACGGCAGTCAAGACCATAGCAGTCAAGACCACAGCAGTCAAGACCACAGCAGTCAAGACCACAGCAGTCAAGACCATGGCAGTCAAGACCATGGCAGTCAAGACCATAGCAATCAAGACCACGGCAGCCAAGACCACAGCAGTCAACACCACAGCAATCAAGACCACAGCAGTCAAGACCACAGCAGTCAAGACCACAGCAGTCAAGACCACAGCAGTCAAGACCATAGCAATCAAGACCACGGCAGTCAAGACCATAGCAGTCAAGACCACAGCAGTCAAGACCACAGCAGTCAAGACCACAGCAGTCAAGACCATGGCAGTCAAGACCATGGCAGTCAAGACCATAGCAGTCAAGACCACAGCAGTCAAGACCACAGCAGTCAAGGACCACAGCAGTCAAGACCACAGCAGTCAAGACCACAGCAGTCAAGACCACGGCAGTCAAGACCATAGCAGTCAAGACCATAGCAGTCAAGACCACAGCAGTCAAGACCACAGCAGTCAAGACCACAGCAGTCAAGACCACAGCAGTCAAGACCTCGGCAGTCAAGACCACAGCAGTCAAGACCACGGCAGTGAAGACCACGGCAGTCAAGACCATAGCAGTCAAGACCACGGCAGTCAAGACCATACAGTCAAGACCACGGCAGTCAAGACCATAGCAGTCAAGACCACAGCAGTCAAGACCACGGCAGTCAAGACCATAGCAGTCAAGACCACGGCAGTCAAGACCACAGCAGTCAAGACCACGGCAGTCAAGACCACGGCAGTCAAGACCATAGCAGTCAAGACCACGGCAGTCAAGACCATAGCAGTCAAGACCACGGCAGTCAAGACCATAGCAGTCAAGACCACGGCAGTCAGACCATAGCAGTCAAGACCACGGCAGTCAAGACCATAGCAGTCAAGACCACGGCAGTCAAGATCATAGCAGTCAAGACCACGGCAGTCAAGACCACGGCAGTCAAGACCACGGCAGTCAAGACCACGGCAGTCAAGACCACGGCAGTCAAGACCACGGCAGTCAAGACCACGGCAGTCAAGACCACGGCAGTCAAACCACGGCAGTCAAATCAAACGTTGAAATTAATCTGACAAAAATAATGTTCAGGTATAGACTGGTAGCCTAAATAGAAATTAAATAAAACTTAAATTTACCTGCGGGCCACCAACCCTAGTGGCTTCGACGAGGACAGGAAGCCGGCGGCATGTCCAAGGTCCCCCTCATTTGCTTTGACCTTTTCTAGTTAGTTTCTAAAACTTAAAAGTGTTTTGGCATTTACTGCTTCGGCGGGTAGGCGGTTCCATGGGTTCATAACCCTGTGGGTGAAAAATGTTCCTGTTCTCAGTCCTTCATTGTGGCTTGTTGAGCCTGAAACCGTTGCTCCTTGTTTGTGTTACATCTGACCTATTGAATAAAATGTCCGGATCAATATTATAAATGAACTAACCGCCGAAGTTGTGTGTGGTACCAAACAATTCTAAATTCTGCTATAGTCCACTACTCGCCACAGTTAATGACAGGTTCACCACGGCGAGGTTAAGTGCGCGAGTGTGAAGTTCTGACCTCAGACAGGTGTATAAGGTGGTGTCTATGTTATTTACTTCTCAGGTACATTACCTGCGGGTAAATGGTTCCTTAATGAGGCGGAGGTGTGGTGTGAGGACTACCCTGTCAAGTAGTTCTACCCTGTCAAGTAGTTCTACCCCTGTCAAGTAGTTCTACCCTGTCAAGTAGTGAGGACTATGCTGCTCCTATTACCTCGCTGGGCGCCTCTCCCTTCCTGTGTGTGCTCACCTCTTTGTGTCTGCAGGATCGAGCATTGACTCTTGGATCCCGCCTTTCTAGCCATCGGTTGTTTACAGCAATGACTCCTGTCCCATTCCCTATCATATCTAGTTTTTAAAATTATGAATAGAATTTGCTTCCACAACCTGTTCCTTAAGTGCATTCCATTTTTCCACTACTCTCACGCTAAAAGAAAACTTCCTAACATCTCTGTGACTCATCTGAGTTTCCAGTTTCCTCCCATGTCCCCTCGTTCTGTTACTATTCCGTGTGAACATTTCGTCTATGTCGACTTTGTCAATCCCCCTGAGTATTTTATACGTTCCTATCATATCCCCTCTCCTTTCATACCACATCCCTCGTAACGCTGAGACGAGTCTTGTTGCAAACTTTTGAACCTTCTCCAGTGTCCTTATATGCTTCTTCAGATGGGAACTCCATGATGAGGCGGCATACTCTAAGACTGGCCTCAGGTAAGCAGTGTAAAGCGCCCTAAATGCCTCCTTACTTAGGTTTCTGAATGATGTTCTAACTTTTGCTAGTGTAGAGTACGCTGCTGTCGTTATCCTATATATATGTGCCTCAGGAGTTAGATTGGGGATGGGGGATTGTAGATTACCAAGATCACAATCTTCCTCCCATCTACTGTCAGAGTTCCATGTATGGAGCTTGTTCTCTCATTGGTACCCCCGATTTTCCTGGTCTTCAAACTTCCATTTCCGCTTTATTAGGAGTGTCACTGGTCAGTGTGTGTCTGTCTCCTGCTGATTTCTTCACGTCTTCCTCTAATAATATGAGAAACATTAATGCATCATTAATATATCAGATATATCGCGTGTTTAAAAAATACCTTTGATGCAGTAAACCTCATCAAAA
>WNGS01167407.1:46401-98676 GCA_020271785.1 Procambarus virginalis | reverse complement strand
CCTCCCCACCATCCTCCCCCGCTCTCCACCATCACGTCCCGTCCTCCACCATCCCCCGTCCCTCGTCCTCCCCACCATCCCCGTCCCCTCGTCCTCTCCACCATCCCCGTCCCCTCGTCCTCCCCACCATCCCCCGTCCCCTCGTCCTCTCCACCATCCGTCCCCCGTCCTCCCCACCTCCGTCCCCGTCCTCACCAATCCCCCGTCCCCTCGTCCTCCCACCACCCGGTCTCCCACCATCCCCCGTCCCCTCGTCCTCCCCACCATTCACCGTCCCCTCGTCCTCTCCACCATCCCCGTCCCCTCGTCCTCTCCACCATCCCCCGTCCCCTCGTCCTCCCCACCATTCACCGCCGTCTCTCAATCACCGTCCCCTCGTCCTCTCCACCATCCACCGTCCCCTCGTCCTCTCCACCATCCACCGTCCCCTCGTCCTCTCCCATGTCCATCGTCCTCGTCCCCTCTCCCGTCCACCATCGTCCTCTCCCCGCCTTCACCACACCGTCCCCTCGTCCTCTCCACCATCCACCGTCCCCTCGTCCTCCCCACCATCCACCGTCCCTCGTCCTCCCCACCATCACCGTCCCCTCGTTCTCTCCACCATCCACCGTCCCCGTCCTCTCTCCACATCCACCGTCCCCTCGTCCTCTCCACCATCCACCGTCCCCTCGTCCTCTCCACCATCCACCGTCCCCTCGTCCTCTCCACCATCCACCGTCCCCTCGTCCTCCCACCATCCACCGCCCTTACCGATGTGTTCCCAAATGAACAGTTAAGAAACTAAATAAAAAAGAATAAAAAAACTAAAAAAATAAACTATACTCAAAAAATGACCGGTATGGTAAAAACACAGCTCAATTCCATCGCAATGTCACAAAAATAATTAAATCAAAATGAAAATAAATTGAAATATATGAAAATTAAATTTATCAATGCAATCGGAAACACTGAAATGGAATTGCAACATATTTAGCATAGCATATATTGCTTTTACATGCAATAGATGGCGCTGTTTCTTAAAAAAAAACTTGTTTTACCTGTCACAGGTGTGGCATCTATGTAATAGTTATACAAGAAACACACACGCGTAAGCGATTGGGACGTTGGGTCAAAATTTCAAAGCTATCGGTAAGAACTTTCGGAGATTAGCGATTTTGAACACACGAACATTTACATTTTTATTTATACAGATCGTCTTGCTGCGTGTTGATCTGAGTATGCTCATCTGAGTGTGCTCATCTGAGTGTGCTCATCTGAGTGTGCTCATCTGAGTGTGCTAATCTGAGTATGCTCATCTGAGTGTGCTCATCTGAATATGCTCATCTGAGTATGCTCATCTGAGTGTGCTAATCTGAGTGTCAGTCAAAATTTCTCAGTTTCTCAGCACGTAAAGCAAGACATAGAGGATAGTGTACTGGTATTTATGTGTGTGGTATCACAGATAAACACACACGGAGACATGACAGTGACACCTGTCAGTCGATGGGAACGTCATATACACAACCCACATGTAGTTATTATGTGCGCTCACTAAACATGATTATTGACTCTTATATTGACAGCGACATTGATCTAGTGATCATCATTATTGTCCTGATATCCTGATCACAAGTTATCAGAGTGTCAGAGCAAAGGTACAGAGGAAACATGTGTCCTTAGAGCAGCCTCCACATGTGTAGTAACACCCACCCACATGTGTCCCCAGAGCAGCCTCCACATGTGTAGTAACACCCACCCACATGTGTCCCCAGAGCAGCCTCCACATGTGTAGTAACACCCACCCACATGTGTCCCCAGAGCAGCCTCCACATGTGTAGTAACACCCACCCACATGTGTCCCCAGAGCAGCCTCCACATGTGTAGTAACACCCACCCACATGTGTCCCCAGAGCAGCCTCCACATGTGTAGTAACACCCACCCACATGTGTCCCCAGAGCAGCCTCCACATGTGTAGTAACACCCACCCACATGTGTCCCCAGAGCAGCCTCCACATGTGTAGTAACACCCACCCACATGTGTCCCCAGAGCAGCCTCCACATGTGTAGTAACACCCACCCACATGTGTCCCCAGAGCAGCCTCCACATGTGTAGTAACACCCACCCACATGTGTCCCCAGAGCAGCCTCCACATGTGTAGTAACACCCACCCACATGTGTCCTTAGAGCAGCCTCCACATGTGTAGTAACACCCACCCACATGTGTCCCCAGAGCAGCCTCCACATGTGTAAAACACCCAGCCACATGTGTCCCCAGAGCAGCATCCACATGTGTAGTAACAGCCACCCACATGTGTACCCAGAGCAGCCTCCACATGTGTAGTAACACCCACCCACATGTGTCCCCAGAGCAGCCTCCACATGTGTAGTAACACCCACCCACATGTGTCCCCAGAGCAGCCTCCACATGTGTAGTAACACCCACCCACATGTGTCCCCAGAGCAGCCTCCACATGTGTAGTAACACCCACCCACATGTGTCCCCAGAGCAGCCTCCACATGTGTAGTAACACCCACCCACATGTGTCCCCAGAGCAGCCTCCACATGTGTAGTAACACCCACCCACATGTGTCCCCAGAGCAGCCTCCACATGTGTAGTAACACCCACCAACATGTGTCCCCAGAGCAGCCTCCACATGTGTAGTAACACCCACCCACATGTGTCCTTAGAGCAGCCTCCACATGTGTAGTAACACCCACCCACATGTGTCCCCAGAGCAGCCTCCACATGTGTAAAACACCCAGCCACATGTGTCCCCAGAGCAGCATCCACATGTGTAGTAACACCCACCCACATGTGTCCCCAGAGCAGCCTCCACATGTGTAAAACACCCAGCCACATGTGTCCCCAGAGCAGCCTCTACATGTGTAGTAACACCCACCCACATGTGTCCCCAGAGCAGCCTTCACATGTGTAGTAACACCCACCCACATGTGTCCCCAGAGCAGCCTCCACATGTGTAGTAACACCCACCCACATGTGTCCTCAGAGCAGCCTCCACATGTGTAGTAACACCCACCCACATGTGTCCCCAGAGCAGCCTCCACATGTGTCGTAACACCCACCCACATGTGTGCCCAGAGCAGCCTCCACATGTGTCGTAACACCCACCCACATGTGTCGTGTGTGTGTGCGAGCCAGACTAGTCTTCTCCACCACCACCTCCACACTGTCCACCTCATATATCCAAGTCTTGGTCATTTTCCTACACGAGGGACCAACATGAGCAGTATCGTGATCGACACTCCTGTGAGCCCGTGTGTACACAGGAGTCACGACAGTCCCAGGACTCTTGCTCGACCTGGTCCTGTACCACCCCGGGACTCTTGCTCGACCTGGTCCTGTACCACCCCGGGACTCTTGCTCGACCTGACCCTGTACCACCCCGGGACTCTTGCTCGACTTGGCCCTGTACCACCCCGGGACTCTTGCTCGACCTGACCCTGTACCACCCGGGACTCTTGCTCGACTTGGCCCTGTACCACCCCGGGACTCTTGCTCGACCTGGTCCTGTACCACCCCGGGACTCTTGCTCGACCTGGCCCTGTACCACCCGGGACTCTTGCTCGACCTGGCCCTGTACCACCCGGGACTCCTGCTCGACCTGGTCCTGTACCACCCTGGGACTCTTGCTCGACCTGGCCCTGTACCACCCAGGACTCTTGATCGACCTGGTCCTGTACCACCCGGGACTCTTGCTCGACCTGGCCCTGTACCACCCCAGGACTCTTGATCGACCTGGTCCTGTACCACCCGGGACTCCTGCTCGACCTGGCCCTGTACCACCCGGGACTCCTGCTCGACCTGGTCCTGTACCACCCGGAACTCTTGCTCGACCTGGTCCTGTACCACCCGGGACTCTTGCTCGACCTGGCCCTGTACCACCCGGGACTCTTGCTCGACCTGGTCCTGTACCACCCGGGACTCCTGCTCGACCTGGCCCTGTTCCACCCCGGGTCTCTTGCTCGACCTGGTCCTGTACCACCCGGGACTCTTGCTCGACCTGGTCCTGTACCACCCGGGACTCTTGCTCGACCTGGCCCTGTTCCACCCCGGGACTCTTGCTCGACCTGGCCCTGTACTACCCCAGGACTCTTGCTCGACCTGGTCCTGTACCACCCGGGACTCTTGCTCGACCTGGCCCTCTTCCACCCCGGGACTCTTGCTCGACCTGGTCCTGTACCACCCGGGACTCCTGCTCGACCTGGTCCTGTACCACCCCAGGACTCTTGCTCGACCTGGTCCTGTACCACCCGGGACTCTTGCTCGACCTGGCCCTGTACCACCCCGGGACTCTTGCTCGACCTGGTCCTGTACCACCCCGGGACTCCTGCTCGACCTGGCCCTGTTCCACCCCGGGACTGTTGCTCGACCTGGTCCTGTACCACCCAGGACTCTTGCTCGACCTGGTCCTGTACCACCCGGGACTCTTGCTCGACCTGATCCTGTACCACCCGGGACACCTGCTCGACCTGGCCCTGTACCACCCGGGACTCCTGCTCGACCTGGCCCTGTACCACCCCAGGACTCTTGCTCGACCTGGTCCTGTACCACCCCGGGACTCCTGCTCGACCTGGTCCTGTACCACCCGGGACTCTTGCTCGACCTGGTCCTGTACCACCCGGGACTCCTGCTCGACCTGGTCCTGTACCACCCGGGACTCCTGCTCGACCTGGTCCTGTACCACCCCGGGACTCCTGCTCGACCTGGTCCTGTACCACCCGGGACTCCTGCTCGACCTGGTCCTGTACCACCCGGGACTCCTGCTCGACCTGGTCCTGTTCCACCCGGGACTCTTGCTCGACCTGGTCCTGTTCCACGCCGGGACTCTTGCTCGACCTGGCCCTGTTCCACCCCGGGATTCTTGCTCGACCTGGCCCTGTTCCACCCCGGGACTCTTGCTCGACCTGGTCCTGTACCACCCGGGACTCTTGCTCGACCTGGCCCTGTACCACCCCGGGACTCTTGCTCGACCTGGTCCTGTACCACCCCGGGACTCCTGCTCGACCTGGCCCTGTTCCACCCCGGGACTGTTGCTCGACCTGGTCCTGTACCACCCAGGACTCTTGCTCGACCTGGTCCTGTACCACCCGGGACTCTTGCTCGACCTGGTCCTGTACCACCCGGGACACCTGCTCGACCTGGCCCTGTACCACCCGGGACTCCTGCTCGACCTGGCCCTGTACCACCCCAGGACTCTTGCTCGACCTAGTCGAGCAAGAGTCGACCTAGTCGAGCATACGACCTAGTCGAGCATCGACCTAGTCGAGCATGCTCGACCTAGTCGAGCATACCCACCGGGCTGTGGTGGGTATGTGGCTCTGCGGGCCGCTCCAAGCAACAGCCTGGTGGATCAAACTCTCACAAGTCGAGCCTGGCCTCGGGCCGGGCTTGGGGAGTAGAAGAACTCCCAGAACCCCATCAACCAGGTATCAACCAGGTAGTCCTGTACCACCCCGGGACTCCTGCTCGACCTGGTCCTGTACCACCCGGGACTCTTGCTCGACCTGGTCCTGTACCACCCGGGACTCCTGCTCGACCTGGTCCTGTACCACCCCGGGACTCCTGCTCGACCTGGTCCTGTACCACCCGGGACTCCTGCTCGACCTGGTCCTGTACCACCCGGGACTCCTGCTCGACCTGGTCCTGTTCCACCCGGGACTCTTGCTCGACCTGGTCCTGTTCCACGCCGGGACTCTTGCTCGACCTGGCCCTGTTCCACCCCGGGATTCTTGCTCGACCTGGCCCTGTTCCACCCCGGGATTCTTGCTCGACCTGGTCCTGTACCACCCCAGGACTCTTGCTCGACCTGGCCCTGTTCCACCCCGGGACTCCTGCTCGACCTGGTCCTGTACCACCCAGGACTCTTGCTCGACCTGGCCCTGTTCCACCCCGGACTCTTGCTCGACCTGGCCCTGTTCCACCCAGGACTCTTGCTCGACCTGGTCCTGTACCACCCGGGACTCTTGCTCGACCTGGCCCTGTTCCACCCCGGTCTCTTGCTCGACCTGGTCCTGTACCACCCGGGACTCTTGCTCGACCTGGTCCTGTACCACCCGGGACTCTTGCTCGACCTGGCCCTGTTCCACCCCGGGACTCTTGCTCGACCTGGCCCTGTACCACCCCAGGACTCTTGCTCGACCTGGTCCTGTACCACCCGGGACTCTTGCTCGACCTGGCCCTCTTCCACCCCGGGACTCTTGCTCGACCTGGTCCTGTACCACCCGGGACTCCTGCTCGACCTGGTCCTGTACCACCCCAGGACTCTTGCTCGACCTGGTCCTGTACCACCCGGGACTCTTGCTCGACCTGGCCCTGTACCACCCCGGGACTCTTGCTCGACCTGGTCCTGTACCACCCCGGGACTCCTGCTCGACCTGGCCCTGTTCCACCCGGGACTCTTGCTCGACCTGGTCCTGTACCACCCAGGACTCTTGCTCGACCTGGTCCTGTACCACCCGGGACTCTTGCTCGACCTGGTCCTGTACCACCCGGGACTCCTGCTCGACCTGGCCCTGTACCACCCGGGACTCCTGCTCGACCTGGCCCTGTACCACCCCAGGACTCTTGCTCGACCTGGTCCTGTACCACCCCGGGACTCCTGCTCGACCTGGTCCTGTACCACCCGGGACTCTTGCTCGACCTGGCCTGTACCACCCGGGACTCTTGCTCGACCTGGTCCTGTACCACCCCGGGACTCTTGCTCGACCTGGTCCTGTACCACCCGGGACTCTTGCTCGACCTGGTCCTGTACCACCCGGGACTCTTGCTCGACCTGGTCCTGTACCACCCGGGACTCTTGCTCGACCTGGTCCTGTACCACCCCGGGACTCTTGCTCGACCTGGTCCTGTACCACCCGGGACTCTTGCTCGACCTGGTCCTGTACCACCCGGGACTCCTGCTCGACCTGGTCCTGTACCACCCGGGACTCCTGCTCGACCTGGTCCTGTACCACCCCGGGACTCTTGCTCGACCTGGTCCTGTACCACCCAGGACTCCTGCTCGACCTGGTCCTGTACCACCCGGGACTCCTGCTCGACCTGGTCCTGTACCACCCGGGACTCCTGCTCGACCTGGTCCTGTACCACCCCGGGACTCCTGCTCGACCTGGTCCTGTACCACCCCGGGACTCCTGCTCGACCTGGTCCTGTACCACCCGGACTCCTGCTCGACCTGGTCCTGTACCACCCCGGGACTCTTGCTCGACCTGGTCCTGTACCACCCGGGACTCTTGCTCGACCTGGTCCTGTACCACCCCGGGACTCTTGCTCGACCTGGTCCTGTACCACCCGGGACTCTTGCTCGACCTGGCCCTGTACCACCCGGGACTCTTGCTCGACCTGGTCCTGTACCACCCGGGACTCTTGCTCGACCTGGTCCTGTACCACCCCGGACTCTTGCTCGACCTGGTCCTGTACCACCCCGGGACTCTTGCTCGACCTGGTCCTGTACCACCCGGGACTCTTGCTCGACCTGGTCCTGTACCACCCCAGGACTCTTCTCGACCTGGTCCTGTACCACCCCAGGACTCTTGCTCGACCTGGTCCTGTACCACCCCAGGACTCCTGCTCGACCTGGCCCTGTACCACCCCGGGACTCTTGCTCGACCTGGCCCTGTACCACCCGGGACTCTTGCTCGACCTGGTCCTGTACCACCCGGGACTCTTGCTCGACCTGGTCCTGTACCACCCCAGGACTCCTGCTCGACCTGGTCCTGTACCACCCGGGACTTTTGCTCGACCTGGTCCTGTACCACCCCAGGACTCCTGCTCGACCTGGTCCTGTACCACCCGGGACTCTTGCTCGACCTGGTCCTGTACCACCCAGGACTCTTGCTCGACCTGGTCCTGTACCACCCCAGGACTCCTGCTCGACCTGGCCCTGTACCACCCAGGACTCTTGCTCGACCTGGTCCTGTACCACCCGGGACTCCTGCTCGACCTGGCCCTGTACCACCCAGGACTCTTGCTCGACCTGGTCCTGTACCACCCCAGGACTCCTGCTCGACTTGGCCCTGTACCACCCAGGACTCTTGCTCGACCTGGTCCTGTACCACCCGGGACTCCTGCTCGACCTGGCCCTGTACCACCCGGACTCTTGCTCGACCTGGTCCTGTACCACCCGGGACTCTTGCTCGACCTGGTCCTGTACCACCCCAGGACTCCTGCTCGACCTGGTCCTGTACCACCCGGGACTCTTGCTCGACCTGGTCCTGTACCACCCGGGACTCCTGCTCGACCTGGCCCTGTACCACCCGGGACTCTTGCTCGACCTGGTCCTGTACCACCCGGGACTCTTGCTCGACCTGGTCCTGTACCACCCCAGGACTCCTGCTCGACCTGGTCCTGTACCACCCCAGGACTCCTGCTCGACCTGGTCCTGTACCACCCGGGACTCTTGCTCGACCTGGTCCTGTACCACCCCAGGACTCCTGCTCGACCTGGTCCTGTACCACCCGGGACTCTTGCTCGACCTGGTCCTGTACCACCCAGGACTCCTGCTCGACCTGGCCCTGTACCACCCGGGACTCTTGCTCGACCTGGTCCTGTACCACCCCGGGACTCTTGCTCGACCTGGTCCTGTACCACCCCAGGACTCCTGCTCGACCTGGTCCTGTACCACCCCAGGACTCCTGCTCGACCTGGTCCTGTACCACCCGGGACTCTTGCTCGACCTGGTCCTGTACCACCCGGGACTCTTGCTCGACCTGGTCCTGTACCACCCGGGACTCTTGCTCGACCTGGTCCTGTACCACCCCGGACTCTTGCTCGACCTGGCCCTGTACCACCCGGGACTCCTGCTCGACCTGGCCTGTACCACCCGGGACTCTTGCTCGACCTGGTCCTGTACCACCCGGGGACTCTTGCTCGACCTGGTCCTGTACCACCCGGACTCTTGCTCGACCTGGTCCTGTACCACCCGGGACTCTTGCTCGACCTGGTCCTGTACCACCCCAGGACTTCTTCTCGACCTGGTCCTGTACCACCCCAGGACTCTTGCTCGACCTGGTCCTGTACCACCCCAGGACTCCTGCTCGACCTGGCCCTGTACCACCCCGGACTCTTGCTCGACCTGGCCCTGTACCACCCGGGACTCTTGCTCGACCTGGTCCTGTACCACCCGGGACTCTTGCTCGACCTGGTCCTGTACCACCCCAGGACTCCTGCTCGACCTGGTCCTGTACCACCCGGGACTCTTGCTCGACCTGGTCCTGTACCACCCCAGGACTCCTGCTCGACCTGGTCCTGTACCACCCGGGACTCTTGCTCGACCTGGCCTGTACCACCCGGGACTCTTGCTCGACCTGGTCCTGTACCACCCAGGACTCCTGCTCGACCTGGTCCTGTACCACCCCGGGACTCTTGCTCGACCTGGTCCTGTACCACCCCGGGACTCCTGCTCGACCTGGCCCTGTACCACCCGGGACTCTTGCTCGACCTGGTCCTGTACCACCCGGACTCTTGCTCGACCTGGTCCTGTACCACCCCAGGACTCCTGCTCGACCTGGTCCTGTACCACCCCAGGACTCCTGCTCGACCTGGTCCTGTACCACCCGGGACTCTTGCTCGACCTGGTCCTGTACCACCCAGGACTCCTGCTCGACCTGGTCCTGTACCACCCGGGACTCTTGCTCGACCTGGTCCTGTACCACCCCGGACTCCTGCTCGACCTGGCCCTGTACCACCCGGGACTCTTGCTCGACCTGGTCCTGTACCACCCCGGGACTCTTGCTCGACCTGGTCCTGTACCACCCCAGGACTCCTGCTCGACCTGGTCCTGTACCACCCCAGGACTCCTGCTCGACCTGGTCCTGTACCACCCGGGACTCTTGCTCGACCTGTCCTGTACCACCCGGGACTCTTGCTCGACCTGGTCCTGTACCACCCGGGACTCTTGCTCGACCTGGTCCTGTACCACCCCGGGACTCTTGCTCGACCTGGCCCTGTACCACCCGGGACTCCTGCTCGACCTGGCCCTGTACCACCCGGGACTCTTGCTCGACCTGGTCCTGTACCACCCGGGACTCTTGCTCGACCTGGTCCTGTACCACCCGGGACTCTTGCTCGACCTGGTCCTGTACCACCCGGGACTCTTGCTCGACCTGGTCCTGTACCACCCAGGACTCTTCTCGACCTGGTCCTGTACCACCCCAGGACTCTTGCTCGACCTGGTCCTGTACCACCCCGGACTCCTGCTCGACCTGGCCCTGTACCACCCCGGACTCTTGCTCGTCCTGGCCCAGTACCACCCGGACTCTTGCTCGACCTGGTCCTGTACCACCCGGGACTCTTGCTCGACCTGGTACTGTACCACCCCAGGACTCCTGCTCGACCTGGTCCTGTACCACCCGGGACTTTTGCTCGACCTGGTCCTGTACCACACGGGACTCCTGCTCGACCTGGTCCTGTACCACCCCGGACTCTTGCTCGACCTGGTCCTGTACCACCCGGGACTCTTGCTCGACCTGGTCCTGTACCCCCCGGACTCTTGCTCGACCTGGTCCTGTACCACCCGGGACTCTTGCTCGACCTGGTCCTGTACCACCCGGACTCTTGCTCGACCTGGTCCTGTACCACCCGGGACTCTTGCTCGACCTGGTCCTGTACCACCCCGGGACTCTTGCTCGACCTGGTCCTGTACCACCCCGGGACTCTTGCTCGACCTGGTCCTGTACCACCCCGGACTCTTGCTCGACCTGGTCCTGTACCACCCGGGACTCTTGCTCGACCTGGTCCTGTACCACCCCGGGACTCCTGCTCGACCTGGTCCTGTACCACCCGGGACTCTTGCTCGACCTGGTCCTGTACCACCCCGGGACTCTTGCTCGACCTGGTCCTGTACCACCCAGGACTCTTGCTCGACCTGGTCCTGTACCACCCGGACTCTGCTCGACCTGGTCCTGTACCACCCGGGACTCTTGCTCGACCTGGTCCTGTACCACCCGGGACTCTTGCTCGACCTGGTCCTGTACCACCCGGACTCTTGCTCGACCTGGCCCTGTACCACCCCGGGACTCTTGCTCGACCTGGCCCTGTACCACCCGGGACTCTTGCTCGACCTGGTCCTGTACCACCCGGGACTCTTGCTCGACCTGGCCCTGTACCACCCCGGACTCTTGCTCGACCTGGTCCTGTACCACCCGGACTCTTGCTCGACCTGGTCCTGTACCACCCCGGACTCTTGCTCGACCTGGTCCTGTACCACCCCGGACTCTTGCTCGACCTGGTCCTGTACCACCCGGACTCTTGCTCGACCTGGTCCTGTACCACCCCGGGACTCCTGCTCGACCTGCCCTGTACCACCCGGGACTCTTGCTCGACCTGGTCCTGTACCACCCAGGACTCTGCTCGACCTGGTCCTGTACCACCCGGGACTCTTGCTCGACCTGGTCCTGTACCACCCGGGACTCCTGCTCGACCTGGTCCTGTACCACCCGGGACTCTGCTCGACCTGGTCCTGTACCACCCCAGGACTCTTGCTCGACCTGGTCCTGTACCACCCCGGGACTCCTGCTCGACCTGGTCCTGTACCACCCGGACTCTTGCTCGACCTGGTCCTGTACCACCCGGACTCTTGCTCGACCTGGTCCTGTACCACCCGGGACTCTTGCTCGACCTGGTCCTGTACCCACCCACCGACTCTTGCTCGACCTGGTCCTGTACCACCCGGGACTCTTGCTCGACCTGGTCCTGTACCACCCGGGACTCTTGCTCGACCTGGTCCTGTACCACCCCGGGACTCTTGCTCGACCTGTCCTGTACCACCCGGACTCTTGCTCGACCTGGTCCTGTACCACCCGGGACTCCTGCTCGACCTGGTCCCTGTACCCCCGGGACTCTTGCTCGACCTGGTCCTGTACCACCCCGGACTCTTGCTCGACCTGGTCCTGTACCACCCCAGGACTCCTGCTCGACCTGGTCCTGTACCACCCGGGACTCCTGCTCGACCTGGTCCTGTACCACCCGGGACTCCTGCTCGACCTGGTCCTGTACCACCCCGGGACTCCTGCTCGACCTGGTCCTGTACCACCCCGGGACTCCTGCTCGACCTGGTCCTGTACCACCCGGACTCCTGCTCGACCTGGTCCTGTACCACCCGGGACTCTTGCTCGACCTGGTCCTGTACCACCCGGGACTCTTGCTCGACCTGGTCCTGTACCACCCCGGGACTCTTGCTCGACCTGGTCCTGTACCACCCGGACTCTTGCTCGACCTGGCCCTGTACCCCCCGGGACTCTTGCTCGACCTGGTCCTGTACCACCCGGGACTCTTGCTCGACCTGGTCCTGTACCACCCCGGGACTCTTGCTCGACCTGGTCCTGTACCACCCCGGACTCTTGCTCGACCTGGTCCTGTACCACCCGGGACTCTTGCTCGACCTGGTCCTGTACCACCCCAGGACTCTTGCTCGACCTGGTCCTGTACCACCCAGGACTCTTGCTCGACCTGGTCCTGTACCACCCGGACTCCTGCTCGACC
This sequence comes from Procambarus virginalis, assembly GCA_020271785.1. Classification (NCBI taxonomy): domain Eukaryota; kingdom Metazoa; phylum Arthropoda; class Malacostraca; order Decapoda; family Cambaridae; genus Procambarus; species Procambarus virginalis. Next base: position 86,195 of record WNGS01167407.1, on the reverse strand, counting down.
TGGCCCTGTACCACCCCGGACTCTTGCTCGACCTGGTCCTGTACCACCCGGGACTCTTGCTCGACCTGGTCCTGTACCACCCGGGACTCCTGCTCGACCTGGTCCTGTACCACCCCCAGGACTCCTGCTCGACCTGGTCCTGTACCACCCCAGGACTCCTGCTCGACCTGGTCCTGTACCACCCGGGACTCTTGCTCGACCTGGTCCTGTACCACCCCAGGACTCTTGCTCGACCTGGCCCTGTACCACCCGGGACTCTTGCTCGACCTGTCCTGTACCACCCCGGACTCTTGCTCGACCTGGTCCTGTACCACCCCAGGACTCTTGCTCGACCTGGTCCTGTACCACCCGGACTCCTGCTCGACCTGGTCCTGTACCACCCGGGACTCTTGCTCGACCTGGTCCTGTACCACCCGGGACTCTTGCTCGACCTGGTCCTGTACCACCCGGGACTCTTGCTCGACCTGGTCCTGTACCACCCGGGACTCTTGCTCGACCTGGTCCTGTCCACCCGGACTCCTGCTCGACCTGGCCCTGTACCACCCGGGACTCTTGCTCGACCTGGTCCTGTACCACCCCGGACTCTTGCTCGACCTGGTCCTGTACCACCCGGGACTCTTGCTCGACCTGGTCCTGTACCACCCGGACTCTTGCTCGACCTGGTCCTGTACCACCCAGGACTCTTGCTCGACCTGGTCCTGTACCACCCCGGACTCTTGCTCGACCTGGTCCTGTACCACCCCGGGACTCCTGCTCGACCTGGCCCTGTACCACCCCGGGACTCTTGCTCGACCTGGTCCTGTACCACCCGGGACTCTTGCTCGACCTGGTCCTGTACCACCCGGGACTCTTGCTCGACCTGGTCCTGTACCACCCCGGACTCTTGCTCGACCTGGTCCTGTACCACCCGGGACTCTTGCTCGACCTGGCCCTGTACCACCCCGGGACTCTTGCTCGACCTGGCCCTGTACCACCCCGGACTCTTGCTCGACCTGGTCCTGTACCACCCGGGACTCTTGCTCGACCTGGCCCTGTACCACCCCGGACTCTTGCTCGACCTGGTCCTGTACCACCCGGGACTCCTGCTCGACCTGGTCCTGTACCACCCAGGACTCTTGCTCGACCTGGTCCTGTACCACCCGGGACTCTTGCTCGACCTGGTCCTGTACCACCCCGGGACTCTTGCTCGACCTGGTCCTGTACCACCCCGGGACTCCTGCTCGACCTGGCCCTGTACCACCCGGGACTCTTGCTCGACCTGGTCCTGTACCACCCGGACTCTTGCTCGACCTGGTCCTGTACCACCCGGGACTCTTGCTCGACCTGGTCCTGTACCACCCGGGACTCTTGCTCGACCTGGCCCTGTACCACCCGGGACTCTGCTCGACCTGGTCCTGTACCACCCCGGACTCTTGCTCGACCTGGTCCTGTACCACCCCGGACTCCTGCTCGACCTGGTCCTGTACCACCCGGGACTCTTGCTCGACCTGGTCCTGTACCACCCGGGACTCCTGCTCGACCTGGTCCTGTACCACCCGGACTCTTGCTCGACCTGGTCCTGTACCACCCCGGACTCCTGCTCGACCTGGTCCTGTACCACCCGGGACTCTTGCTCGACCTGGTCCTGTACCACCCGGGACTCCTGCTCGACCTGGTCCTGTACCACCCGGGACTCTTGCTCGACCTGGTCCTGTACCACCCGGGACTCTTGCTCGACCTGGTCCTGTACCACCCCGGACTCTTGCTCGACCTGGTCCTGTACCACCCCGGGACTCTTGCTCGACCTGGTCCTGTACCACCCCAGGACTCTTGCTCGACCTGGCCCTGTACCACCCCGGGACTCCTGCTCGACCTGGTCCTGTACCACCCGGGACTCTTGCTCGACCTGGTCCTGTACCACCCCGGGACTCTTGCTCGACCTGGCCCTGTACCACCCAGGACTCTTGCTCGACCTGGTCCTGTACCACCCGGGACTCTTGCTCGACCTGGTCCTGTACCACCCCGGGACTCTTGCTCGACCTGGTCCTGTACCACCCGGGACTCTTGCTCGACCTGGTCCTGTACCACCCGGGACTCTTGCTCGACCTGGTCCTGTACCACCCCGGGACTCTTGCTCGACCTGGCCCTGTACCACCCCAGGACTCTTGCTCGACCTGGTCCTGTACCACCCGGGACTCTTGCTCGACCTGGTCCTGTACCACCCCGGGACTCTTGCTCGACCTGGTCCTGTACCACCCGGGACTCCTGCTCGACCTGGTCCTGTACCACCCCAGGACTCTTGCTCGACCTGGTCCTGTACCACCCGGGACTCTTGCTCGACCTGGTCCTGTACCACCCCGGACTCTTGCTCGACCTGGTCCTGTACCACCCCGGGACTCCTGCTCGACCTGGCCCTGTACCACCCCGGGACTCTTGCTCGACCTGGTCCTGTACCACCCGGGACTCTTGCTCGACCTGGTCCTGTACCACCCGGGACTCTTGCTCGACCTGGTCCTGTACCACCCGGGACTCCTGCTCGACCTGGCCCTGTACCACCCGGGACTCCTGCTCGACCTGGCCCTGTACCACCCCAGGACTCTTGCTCGACCTGGTCCTGTACCACCCCGGGACTCCTGCTCGACCTGGTCCTGTACCACCCGGGACTCTTGCTCGACCTGGCCCTGTACCACCCGGGACTCTTGCTCGACCTGGTCCTGTACCACCCGGGACTCTTGCTCGACCTGGTCCTGTACCACCCCGGACTCTTGCTCGACCTGGTCCTGTACCACCCGGGACTCTTGCTCGACCTGGTCCTGTACCACCCCGGGACTCTTGCTCGACCTGGTCCTGTACCACCCCGGGACTCTTGCTCGACCTGGTCCTGTACCACCCCGGGACTCTTGCTCGACCTGGTCCTGTACCACCCGGGACTCCTGCTCGACCTGGTCCTGTACCACCCGGGACTCCTGCTCGACCTGGTCCTGTACCACCCGGGACTCTTGCTCGACCTGGTCCTGTACCACCCCAGGACTCCTGCTCGACCTGGTCCTGTACCACCCGGGACTCCTGCTCGACCTGGTCCTGTACCACCCGGGACTCCTGCTCGACCTGGTCCTGTACCACCCCGGACTCCTGCTCGACCTGGTCCTGTACCACCCCGGGACTCCTGCTCGACCTGGTCCTGTACCACCCGGACTCCTGCTCGACCTGGTCCTGTACCACCCCGGACTCTTGCTCGACCTGGTCCTGTACCACCCGGGACTCTTGCTCGACCTGGTCCTGTACCACCCCGGGACTCTTGCTCGACCTGGTCCTGTACCACCCGGGACTCTTGCTCGACCTGGCCTGTACCACCCCGGGACTCTTGCTCGACCTGGTCCTGTACCACCCGGGACTCTTGCTCGACCTGGTCCTGTACCACCCCGGGACTCTTGCTCGACCTGGTCCTGTACCACCCGGGACTCTTGCTCGACCTGGTCCTGTACCACCCGGGACTCTTGCTCGACCTGGTCCTGTACCACCCCAGGACTCTTCTCGACCTGGTCCTGTACCACCCCAGGACTCTTGCTCGACCTGGTCCTGTACCACCCCAGGACTCCTGCTCGACCTGGCCCTGTACCACCCGGGACTCTTGCTCGACCTGGCCCTGTACCACCCGGGACTCTTGCTCGACCTGGTCCTGTACCACCCGGGACTCTTGCTCGACCTGGTACTGTACCACCCCAGGACTCCTGCTCGACCTGGTCCTGTACCACCCGGACTTTGCTCGACCTGGTCCTGTACCACCCCAGGACTCCTGCTCGACCTGGTCCTGTACCACCCGGGACTCTTGCTCGACCTGGCCCTGTACCACCCCGGGACTCTTGCTCGACCTGGTCCTGTACCACCCAGGACTCTTGCTCGATCTGGTCCTGTACCACCCCAGGACTCCTGCTCGACTTTGCCCTGTACCACCCAGGACTCTTGCTCGACCTGGTCCTGTACCACCCGGGACTCCTGCTCGACCTGGCCCTGTACCACCCAGGACTCTTGCTCGATCTGGTCCTGTACCACCCCAGGACTCCTGCTCGACTTTGCCCTGTACCACCCAGGACTCTTGCTCGACCTGGTCCTGTACCACCCGGACTCCTGCTCGACCTGGCCCTGTACCACCCAGGACTCTTGCTCGACCTGGTCCTGTACCACCCCAGGACTCTGCTCGACCTGGCCCTGTACCACCCGGGACTCTTGCTCGACCTGGTCCTGTACCACCCGGGACTCTTGCTCGACCTGGTCCTGTACCACCCCAGGACTCCTGCTCGACCTGGTCCTGTACCACCCGGGACTCTTGCTCGACCTGGTCCTGTACCACCCCGGGACTCCTGCTCGACCTGGCCCTGTACCACCCGGGACTCTTGCTCGACCTGGTCCTGTACCACCCGGGACTCTTGCTCGACCTGGTCCTGTACCACCCGGACTCTTGCTCGACCTGGTCCTGTACCACCCGGGACTCTTGCTCGACCTGTCCTGTACCACCCCGGGACTCTTCCTGCTCGACCTGGTCCTGTACCACCCCCCGGACTCTTCTGCTCGACCTGGTCCTGTACCACCCCGGGACTCTTCCTGCTCGGACCTGGTCCTGTACCACCCGGACTCTTGCTCGACCTGGTCCTGTACCACCCGGGACTCTTGCTCGACCTGGTCCTGTACCACCCCAGGACTCCTGCTCGACCTGGTCCTGTACCACCCCAGGACTCCTGCTCGACCTGGTCCTGTACCACCCCGGACTCTTGCTCGACCTGGTCCTGTACCACCCCGGACTCCTGCTCGACCTGGTCCTGTACCTACCACCCGGGACTCTTGCTCGACCTGGTCCTGTACCACCCGGGACTCTTGCTCGACCTGGTCCTGTACCACCCGGGACTCTTGCTCGACCTGGTCCTGTACCACCCCGGGACTCTTGCTCGACCTGGCCCTGTACCACCCGGGACTCCTGCTCGACCTGGCCCTGTACCACCCGGGACTCTTGCTCGACCTGGTCCTGTACCACCCCGGGACTCTTGTTCGACCTGGTCCTGTACCACCCGGGACTCTTGCTCGACCTGGTCCTGTACCACCCGGGACTCTTGCTCGACCTGGTCCTGTACCACCCCAGGACTCTTCTCGACCTGGTCCTGTACCACCCCAGGACTCTTGCTCGACCTGGTCCTGTACCACCCCAGGACTCCTGCTCGCCTGGCCCTGTACCACCCCGGGACTCTTGCTCGACCTGGCCCTGTACCACCCGGGACTCTTGCTCGACCTGGTCCTGTACCACCCGGGACTCTTGCTCGACCTGGTACTGTACCACCCCGGACTCCTGCTCGACCTGGTCCTGTACCACCCGGGACTTTTGCTCGACCTGGTCCTGTACCACCCCAGGACTCCTGCTCGACCTGGTCCTGTACCACCCGGGACTCTTGCTCGACCTGCCCTGTACCACCCCGGGACTCTTGCTCGACCTGGTCCTGTACCACCCGGACTCTTGCTCGATCTGGTCCTGTACCACCCCGGACTCCTGCTCGACCTGGCCCTGTACCACCCGGACTCCTGCTCGACCTGGTCCTGTACCACCCGGGACTCCTGCTCGACCTGGTCCTGTACCACCCGGACTCTTGCTCGACCTGGTCCTGTACCCCCCGGACTCCTGCTCGACCTGGTCCTGTACCACCCGGACTCTTGCTCGACCTGGTCCTGTCACCCGGGACTCTTGCTCGACCTGGCCCTGTACCACCCCGGGACTCTTGCTCGACCTGGTCCCTGTACCACCCGGGACTCTTGCTCGACCTGGTCCTGTACCACCCCAGGACTCTTGCTCGACCTGGCCTGTACCACCCGGGACTCCTGCTCGACCTGGTCCTGTACCACCCAGGACTCTTGCTCGACCTGGCCCTGTTCCACCCCCGGACTCTTGCTCGACCTGGCCCTGTACCACCCAGGACTCTGCTCGACCTGGTCCTGTACCACCCGGGACTCTTGCTCGACCTGGTCCTGTTCCACCACCCCGGACTCTTGCTCGACCTGGTCCTGTACCACCCGGGACTCTTGCTCGACCTGGTCCTGTACCACCCGGACTCTTGCTCGACCTGGCCCTGTACCACCCCGGGACTCTTGCTCGACCTGGCCCTGTACCACCCCAGGACTCTTGCTCGACCTGGTCCTGTACCACCCGGGACTCTTGCTCGACCTGGCCCTGTTCCACCCCGGGACTCTTGCTCGACCTGGTCCTGTACCACCCGGGACTCTGCTCGACCTGGTCCTGTACCACCCCAGGACTCTTGCTCGACCTGGTCCTGTACCACCCGGGACTCTTGCTCGACCTGGCCCTGTACCACCCCGGACTCTTGCTCGACCTGGTCCTGTACCACCCCGGACTCCTGCTCGACCTGGTCCTGTACCACCCCGGGACTCTTGCTCGACCTGGTCCTGTACCACCCAGGACTCTTGCTCGACCTGGTCCTGTACCACCCGGGACTCTTGCTCGACCTGGTCCTGTACCACCCGGGACTCTGCTCGACCTGGCCCTGTACCACCCGGGACTCTGCTCGACCTGGCCCTGTACCACCCCAGGACTCTTGCTCGACCTGGTCCTGTACCACCCCGGGACTCCTGCTCGACCTGGTCCTGTACCACCCGGGACTCTTGCTCGACCTGGCCCTGTACCACCCGGGACTCTTGCTCGACCTGGTCCTGTACCACCCCGGGACTCTTGCTCGACCTGGTCCTGTACCACCCCGGACTCTTGCTCGACCTGGTCCTGTACCACCCGGGACTCTTGCTCGACCTGGTCCTGTACCACCCCGGGACTCTTGCTCGACCTGGTCCTGTACCACCCCGGGACTCTTGCTCGACCTGGTCCTGTACCACCCCGGGACTCTTGCTCGACCTGGTCCTGTACCACCCGGGACTCCTGCTCGACCTGGTCCTGTACCACCCGGGACTCCTGCTCGACCTGGTCCTGTACCACCCCGGGACTCTTGCTCGACCTGGTCCTGTACCACCCCAGGACTCCTGCTCGACCTGGTCCTGTACCACCCGGGACTCCTGCTCGACCTGGTCCTGTACCACCCGGGACTCCTGCTCGACCTGGTCCTGTACCACCCCGGGACTCCTGCTCGACCTGGTCCTGTACCACCCCGGGACTCCTGCTCGACCTGGTCCTGTACCACCCGGGACTCCTGCTCGACCTGGTCCTGTACCACCCCGGACTCTTGCTCGACCTGGTCCTGTACCACCCGGGACTCTTGCTCGACCTGGTCCTGTACCACCCCGGGACTCTTGCTCGACCTGGTCCTGTACCACCCGGGACTCTTGCTCGACCTGGCCTGTACCACCCCGGGACTCTTGCTCGACCTGGTCCTGTACCACCCGGGACTCTTGCTCGACCTGGTCCTGTACCACCCCGGGACTCTTGCTCGACCTGGTCCTGTACCACCCGGGACTCTTGCTCGACCTGGTCCTGTACCACCCGGGACTCTTGCTCGACCTGGTCCTGTACCACCCCAGGACTCTTCTCGACCTGGTCCTGTACCACCCCAGGACTCTTGCTCGACCTGGTCCTGTACCACCCCAGGACTCCTGCTCGACCTGGCCCTGTACCACCCCGGGACTCTTGCTCGACCTGGTCCTGTACCACCCGGGACTCTTGCTCGACCTGGTCCTGTACCACCCGGGACTCTTGCTCGACCTGGTCCTGTACCACCCCAGGACTCTGCTCGACCTGGTCCTGTACCACCCGGGACTCTTGCTCGACCTGGTCCTGTACCACCCCAGGACTCCTGCTCGACCTGGTCCTGTACCACCCGGGACTCTTGCTCGACCTGGCCCTGTACCACCCCGGGACTCTTGCTCGACCTGGTCCTGTACCACCCAGGACTCTTGCTCGACCTGGTCCTGTACCACCCCAGGACTCCTGCTCGACCTGGCCCTGTACCACCCAGGACTCTTGCTCGACCTGGTCCTGTACCACCCGGGACTCCTGCTCGACCTGGCCCTGTACCACCCAGGACTCTTGCTCGACCTGGTCCTGTACCACCCCAGGACTCCTGCTCGACCTGGCCCTGTACCACCCGGGACTCTTGCTCGACCTGGTCCTGTACCACCCGGGACTCTTGCTCGACCTGGTCCTGTACCACCCGGGACTCCTGCTCGACCTGGTCCTGTACCACCCCGGGACTCTTGCTCGACCTGGTCCTGTACCACCCCGGGACTCCTGCTCGACCTGGCCCTGTACCACCCGGGACTCTTGCTCGACCTGGTCCTGTACCACCCCAGGACTCTTGCTCGACCTGGTCCTGTACCACCCGGGACTCTTGCTCGACCTGGTCCTGTACCACCCGGGACTCTTGCTCGACCTGGTCCTGTACCACCCCAGGACTCTGCTCGACCTGGTCCTGTACCACCCGGACTCTTGCTCGACCTGGTCCTGTACCACCCGGGACTCTTGCTCGACCTGGTCCTGTACCACCCCGGACTCCTGCTCGACCTGGTCCTGTACCACCCCGGGACTCTTGCTCGACCTGGTCCTGTACCACCCGGGACTCCTGCTCGACCTGGCCCTGTACCACCCGGGACTCTTGCTCGACCTGGTCCTGTACCACCCGGGACTCTTGCTCGACCTGGTCCTGTACCACCCCGGACTCCTGCTCGACCTGGTCCTGTACCACCCCAGGACTCCTGCTCGACCTGGTCCTGTACCACCCCGGACTCCTGCTCGACCTGGTCCTGTACCACCCCGGGACTCTTGCTCGACCTGGTCCTGTACCACCCCGGACTCCTGCTCGACCTGGTCCTGTACCACCCGGGACTCTTGCTCGACCTGGTCCTGTACCACCCGGGACTCTTGCTCGACCTGGTCCTGTACCACCCGGGACTCTTGCTCGACCTGGTCCTGTACCACCCGGGACTCTTGCTCGACCTGGTCCTGTACCACCCCGGACTCTTGCTCGACCTGGTCCTGTACCACCCGGGACTCCTGCTCGACCTGGCCCTGTACCACCCGGGACTCTTGCTCGACCTGGTCCTGTACCACCCCGGACTCTTGCTCGACCTGGTCCTGTACCACCCGGGACTCTTGCTCGACCTGGTCCTGTACCACCCGGGACTCTTGCTCGACCTGGTCCTGTACCACCCCAGGACTCTTGCTCGACCTGGTCCTGTACCACCCGGACTCTTGCTCGACCTGGTCCTGTACCACCCGGGACTCCTGCTCGACCTGGTCCTGTACCACCCCGGGACTCTTGCTCGACCTGGCCCTGTACCACCCGGGACTCTTGCTCGACCTGGTCCTGTACCACCCGGGACTCTTGCTCGACCTGGTCCTGTACCACCCCAGGACTCCTGCTCGACCTGGTCCTGTACCACCCGGGACTCTTGCTCGACCTGGTCCTGTACCACCCCAGGACTCCTGCTCGACCTGGTCCTGTACCACCCGGGACTCTTGCTCGACCTGGCCCTGTACCACCCCGGGACTCTTGCTCGACCTGGTCCTGTACCACCCAGGACTCTTGCTCGACCTGGTCCTGTACCACCCGGACTCCTGCTCGACCTGGCCCTGTACCACCCGGGACTCTTGCTCGACCTGGTCCTGTACCACCCGGGACTCCTGCTCGACCTGGCCCTGTACCACCCGGGACTCTTGCTCGACCTGGTCCTGTACCACCCCAGGACTCCTGCTCGACCTGGTCCTGTACCACCCGGACTCTTGCTCGACCTGGTCCTGTACCACCCGGGACTCCTGCTCGACCTGGCCCTGTACCACCCGGGACTCTTGCTCGACCTGGTCCTGTACCACCCGGGACTCTTGCTCGACCTGGTCCTGTACCACCCCAGGACTCCTGCTCGACCTGGTCCTGTACCACCCCGGACTCTTGCTCGACCTGGTCCTGTACCACCCCGGACTCTTGCTCGACCTGGTCCTGTACCACCCGGGACTCTTGCTCGACCTGGTCCTGTACCACCCGGGACTCCTGCTCGACCTGGTCCTGTACCACCCGGGACTCTTGCTCGACCTGGTCCTGTACCACCCGGGACTCTTGCTCGACCTGGTCCTGTACCACCCGGGACTCTTGCTCGACCTGGTCCTGTACCACCCCGGACTCTTGCTCGACCTGGTCCTGTACCACCCGGGACTCTTGCTCGACCTGGTCCTGTACCACCCGGGACTCTTGCTCGACCTGGTCCTGTACCACCCGGGACTCTTGCTCGACCTGGTCCTGTACCACCCCGGGACTCCTGCTCGACCTGGTCCTGTACCACCCGGGACTCTTGCTCGACCTGGTCCTGTACCACCCGGGACTCTTGCTCGACCTGGTCCTGTACCACCCGGGACTCTTGCTCGACCTGGTCCTGTACCACCCGGGACTCCTGCTCGACCTGGTCCTGTACCACCCGGGACTCCTGCTCGACCTGGTCCTGTACCACCCGGGACTCTTGCTCGACCTGGTCCTGTACCACCCGGGACTCTTGCTCGACCTGGTCCTGTACCACCCGGGACTCTTGCTCGACCTGGTCCTGTACCACCCGGGACTCTTGCTCGACCTGGTCCTGTACCACCCGGGACTCTTGCTCGACCTGGTCCTGTACCACCCGGGACTCTTGCTCGACCTGGTCCTGTACCACCCGGGACTCTTGCTCGACCTGGTCCTGTACCACCCGGGACTCCTGCTCGACCTGGTCCTGTACCACCCGGGACTCTTGCTCGACCTGGTCCTGTACCACCCGGGACTCTTGCTCGACCTGGTCCTGTACCACCCCGGACTCTTGCTCGACCTGGTCCTGTACCACCCGGGACTCTTGCTCGACCTGGTCCTGTACCACCCGGGACTCTTGCTCGACCTGGTCCTGTACCACCCGGGACTCTTGCTCGACCTGGTCCTGTACCACCCGGGACTCCTGCTCGACCTGGTCCTGTACCACCCAGGACTCTTGCTCGACCTGGCCCTGTACCACCCGGGACTCTTGCTCGACCTGGTCCTGTACCACCCGGGACTCTTGCTCGACCTGGTCCTGTACCACCCGGGACTCTTGCTCGACCTGGTCCTGTACCACCCGGGACTCTTGCTCGACCTGGTCCTGTACCACCCGGGACTCTTGCTCGACCTGGTCCTGTACCACCCGGGACTCTTGCTCGACCTGGTCCTGTACCACCCGGGACTCTTGCTCGACCTGGTCCTGTACCACCCCGGACTCTTGCTCGACCTGGTCCTGTACCACCCGGACTCTTGCTCGACCTGGTCCTGTACCACCCGGACTCTTGCTCGACCTGGTCCTGTACCACCCGGGACTCCTGCTCGACCTGGTCCTGTACCACCCGGGACTCTTGCTCGACCTGGTCCTGTACCACCCGGGACTCCTGCTCGACCTGGTCCTGTACCACCCGGGACTCTTGCTCGACCTGGTCCTGTACCACCCCGGACTCTTGCTCGACCTGGTCCTGTACCACCCGGGACTCCTGCTCGACCTGGTCCTGTACCACCCCGGACTCCTGCTCGACCTGGTCCTGTACCACCCGGGACTCTTGCTCGACCTGGTCCTGTACCACCCGGACTCTTGCTCGACCTGGTCCTGTACCACCCGGGACTCTTGCTCGACCTGGTCCTGTACCACCCGGGACTCTTGCTCGACCTGGTCCTGTACCACCCGGGACTCCTGCTCGACCTGGTCCTGTACCACCCGGGACTCTTGCTCGACCTGGTCCTGTACCACCCGGGACTCTTGCTCGACCTGGTCCTGTACCACCCGGGACTCTTGCTCGACCTGGTCCTGTACCACCCGGGACTCTTGCTCGACCTGGTCCTGTACCACCCCAGGACTCTTGCTCGACCTGGTCCTGTACCACCCCAGGACTCTTGCTCGACCTGGTCCTGTACCACCCGGGACTCCTGCTCGACCTGGTCCTGTACCACCCGGGACTCTTGCTCGACCTGGTCCTGTACCACCCGGACTCTTGCTCGACCTGGTCCTGTACCACCCGGGACTCTTGCTCGACCTGGTCCTGTACCACCCCAGGACTCCTGCTCGACCTGGTCCTGTACCACCCGGGACTCTTGCTCGACCTGGTCCTGTACCACCCCAGGACTCCTGCTCGACCTGGTCCTGTACCACCCGGGACTCTTGCTCGACCTGGCCCTGTACCACCCGGGACTCTTGCTCGACCTGGTCCTGTACCACCCAGGACTCTTGCTCGACCTGGTCCTGTACCACCCCAGGACTCCTGCTCGACCTGGCCCTGTACCACCCGGGACTCTTGCTCGACCTGGTCCTGTACCACCCGGGACTCCTGCTCGACCTGGCCCTGTACCACCCGGGACTCTTGCTCGACCTGGTCCTGTACCACCCGGGACTCTTGCTCGACCTGGCCCTGTACCACCCGGGACTCTTGCTCGACCTGGTCCTGTACCACCCGGGACTCTGCTCGACCTGGTCCTGTACCACCCGGGACTCTTGCTCGACCTGGTCCTGTACCACCCGGGACTCTTGCTCGACCTGGTCCTGTACCACCCCAGGACTCCTGCTCGACCTGGTCCTGTACCACCCGGGACTCTTGCTCGACCTGGTCCTGTACCACCCGGGACTCCTGCTCGACCTGGTCCTGTACCACCCGGGACTCTTGCTCGACCTGGTCCTGTACCACCCGGGACTCTTGCTCGACCTGGTCCTGTACCACCCGGGACTCTGCTCGACCTGGTCCTGTACCACCCGGACTCCTGCTCGACCTGGTCCTGTACCACCCGGGACTCTTGCTCGACCTGGTCCTGTACCACCCCGGACTCTTGCTCGACCTGGTCCTGTACCACCCGGACTCTTGCTCGACCTGGTCCTGTACCACCCGGACTCTTGCTCGACCTGGCCTGTACCACCCGGACTCTTGCTCGACCTGGTCCTGTACCACCCGGGACTCTTGCTCGACCTGGTCCTGTACCACCCCGGGACTCTTGCTCGACCTGGTCCTGTACCACCCCAGGACTCTTGCTCGACCTGGTCCTGTACCACCCGGGACTCTTGCTCGACCTGGTCCTGTACCACCCGGGACTCTTGCTCGACCTGGTCCTGTACCACCCGGACTCTTGCTCGACCTGGTCCTGTACCACCCGGGACTCTTGCTCGACCTGGTCCTGTACCACCCGGGACTCTTGCTCGACCTGGTCCTGTACCACCCGGGACTCTTGCTCGACCTGGTCCTGTACCACCCGGACTCTTGCTCGACCTGGTCCTGTACCACCCCGGGACTCCTGCTCGACCTGGTCCTGTACCACCCGGACTCTGCTCGACCTGGTCCTGTACCACCCGGACTCTTGCTCGACCTGGTCCTGTACCACCCCGGACTCTTGCTCGACCTGGTCCTGTACCACCCGGACTCTTGCTCGACCTGGTCCTGTACCACCCGGACTCTTGCTCGACCTGGTCCTGTACCACCCGGGACTCTTGCTCGACCTGGTCCTGTACCACCCGGGACTCTTGCTCGACCTGGTCCTGTACCACCCGGGACTCCTGCTCGACCTGGTCCTGTACCACCCGGGACTCTTGCTCGACCTGGTCCTGTACCACCCGGGACTCTTGCTCGACCTGGTCCTGTACCACCCCGGACTCTTGCTCGACCTGGTCCTGTACCACCCGGGACTCTTGCTCGACCTGGCCCTGTACCACCCGGGACTCTTGCTCGACCTGGTCCTGTACCACCCGGACTCTTGCTCGACCTGGTCCTGTACCACCCGGGACTCTTGCTCGACCTGGTCCTGTACCACCCGGGACTCTTGCTCGACCTGGTCCTGTACCACCCGGGACTCTTGCTCGACCTGGTCCTGTACCACCCGGGACTCTTGCTCGACCTGGTCCTGTACCACCCGGACTCTTGCTCGACCTGGTCCTGTACCACCCGGGACTCTTGCTCGACCTGGTCCTGTACCACCCGGGACTCCTGCTCGACCTGGTCCTGTACCACCCGGGACTCTTGCTCGACCTGGTCCTGTACCACCCGGACTCTTGCTCGACCTGGTCCTGTACCACCCGGGACTCTTGCTCGACCTGGTCCTGTACCACCCCGGACTCTTGCTCGACCTGGTCCTGTACCACCCCAGGACTCTTGCTCGACCTGGTCCTGTACCACCCCAGGACTCCTGCTCGACCTGGTCCTGTACCACCCGGGACTCTTGCTCGACCTGGTCCTGTACCACCCGGGACTCTGCTCGACCTGGCCCTGTACCACCCGGGACTCTTGCTCGACCTGGTCCTGTACCACCCCGGGACTCTTGCTCGACCTGGTCCTGTACCACCCGGGACTCCTGCTCGACCTGGTCCTGTACCACCCCGGACTCCTGCTCGACCTGGTCCTGTACCACCCGGGACTCTTGCTCGACCTGGTCCTGTACCACCCGGGACTCTTGCTCGACCTGGTCCTGTACCACCCGGGACTCTTGCTCGACCTGGTCCTGTACCACCCCGGACTCTTGCTCGACCTGGCCCTGTACCACCCGGGACTCTTGCTCGACCTGGTCCTGTACCACCCGGGACTCTTGCTCGACCTGGTCCTGTACCACCCCGGACTCTTGCTCGACCTGGTCCTGTACCACCCCGGACTCTTGCTCGACCTGGTCCTGTACCACCCGGGACTCTTGCTCGACCTGGTCCTGTACCACCCAGGACTCTTCTCGACCTGGTCCTGTACCACCCGGGACTCTTGCTCGACCTGGTCCTGTACCACCCGGACTCCTGCTCGACCTGGCCCTGTACCACCCGGGACTCTTGCTCGACCTGGCCTGTACCACCCGGGACTCTTGCTCGACCTGGTCCTGTACCACCCCGGGACTCTTGCTCGACCTGGTCCTGTACCACCCCGGGACTCTTGCTCGACCTGGTCCTGTACCACCCGGACTCCTGCTCGACCTGGTCCTGTACCACCCCAGGACTCCTGCTCGACCTGGTCCTGTACCACCCCGGGACTCTTGCTCGACCTGGCCCTGTACCACCCCGGGACTCTTGCTCGACCTGGTCCTGTACCACCCAGGACTCTTGCTCGACCTGGTCCTGTACCACCCCAGGACTCCTGCTCGACCTTGCCCTGTACCACCCGGACTCTTGCTCGACCTGGTCCTGTACCACCCGGGACTCTGCTCGACCTGGCCCTGTACCACCCAGGACTCTTGCTCGACCTGGTCCTGTACCACCCCAGGACTCCTGCTCGACCTTGCCCTGTACCACCCAGGACTCTTGCTCGACCTGGTCCTGTACCACCCGGGACTCCTGCTCGACCTGGCCCTGTACCACCCGGGACTCTTGCTCGACCTGGTCCTGTACCACCCAGGACTCTTGCTCGACCTGGTCCTGTACCACCCAGGACTCTTGCTCGACCTGGTCCTGTACCACCCGGGACTCTTGCTCGACCTGGCCTGTACCACCCGGGACTCTTGCTCGACCTGGTCCTGTACCACCCGGGACTCTTGCTCGACCTGGTCCTGTACCACCCGGACTCTGCTCGACCTGGTCCTGTACCACCCGGGACTCTTGCTCGACCTGGTCCTGTACCACCCCGGGACTCCTGCTCGACCTGGCCTGTACCACCGGGACTCTTGCTCGACCTGGTCCTGTACCACCCGGACTCCTGCTCGACCTGGTCCTGTACCACCCGGGACTCTTGCTCGACCTGGTCCTGTACCACCCCAGGACTCTGCTCGACCTGGCCTGTACCACCCGGGACTCTTGCTCGACCTGGTCCTGTACCACCCCGGGACTCCTGCTCGACCTGGTCCTGTACCACCCCGGGACTCTGCTCGACCTGGTCCTGTACCACCCCAGGACTCCTGCTCGACCTGGTCCTGTACCACCCGGGACTCTTGCTCGACCTGGTCCTGTACCACCCGGGACTCTTGCTCGACCTGGTCCTGTACCACCCGGGACTCTTGCTCGACCTGGTCCTGTACCACCCGGGACTCTTGCTCGACCTGGTCCTGTACCACCCGGGACTCTTGCTCGACCTGGTCCTGTACCACCCCGGGACTCTGCTCGACCTGGTCCTGTACCACCCGGGACTCTTGCTCGACCTGGTCCTGTACCACCCCGGGACTCTTGCTCGACCTGGCCCTGTACCACCCGGGACTCCTGCTCGACCTGGTCCTGTACCACCCGGGACTCTTGCTCGACCTGGTCCTGTACCACCCCAGGACTCCTGCTCGACCTGGTCCTGTACCACCCGGGACTCTTGCTCGACCTGGTCCTGTACCACCCGGGACTCTTGCTCGACCTGGTCCTGTACCACCCCGGGACTCTTGCTCGACCTGGTCCTGTACCACCCGGGACTCCTGCTCGACCTGGTCCTGTACCACCCCGGGACTCTTGCTCGACCTGGTCCTGTACCACCCGGACTCCTGCTCGACCTGGTCCTGTACCACCCGGGACTCTTGCTCGACCTGGTCCTGTACCACCCGGGACTCCTGCTCGACCTGGCCCTGTACCACCCGGGACTCTGCTCGACCTGGTCCTGTACCACCCCGGGACTCTTGCTCGACCTGGTCCTGTACCACCCGGGACTCTTGCTCGACCTGGTCCTGTACCACCCGGGACTCTTGCTCGACCTGGTCCTGTACCACCCGGGACTCTTGCTCGACCTGGTCCTGTACCACCCCGGGACTCTTGCTCGACCTGGTCCTGTACCACCCGGGACTCTTGCTCGACCTGGTCCTGTACCACCCGGGACTCTTGCTCGACCTGGTCCTGTACCACCCCGGACTCTCTGCTCGACCTGGTCCTGTACCACCCGGGACTCTGCTCGACCTGGTCCTGTACCACCGGGACTCTTGCTCGACCTGGTCCTGTACCACCCCAGGACTCCTGCTCGACCTGGTCCTGTACCACCCGGGACTCTTGCTCGACCTGGTCCTGTACCACCCCAGGACTCTTGCTCGACCTGTCCTGTACCACCCCAGGACTCTTGCTCGACCTGGTCCTGTACCACCCAGGACTCCTGCTCGACCTGGTCCTGTACCACCCCCGGACTCTCTTGCTCGACCTGGTCCTGTACCACCCGGGACTCTTGCTCGACCTGGCCCTGTACCACCCGGGACTCTTGCTCGACCTGGTCCTGTACCACCCCGGGACTCTTGCTCGACCTGGCCTGTACCACCCCAGGACTCCTGCTCGACCTGGTCCTGTACCACCCCAGGACTCTGCTCGACCTGGTCCTGTACCACCCGGGACTCTTGCTCGACCTTGTCCTGTACCACCCGGGACTCTTGCTCGACCTGGTCCTGTACCACCCGGGACTATTGCTCGACCTGGTCCTGTACCACCCCGGGACTCTTGCTCGACCTGGCCCTGTTCTACCCGGGACTCCTGCTCGACCTGGTCCTGTACCACCCGGGACTCTTGCTCGACCTGGTCCTGTACCACCCCGGGACTCTTGCTCGACCTGGCCCTGTACCACCCGGGACTCTTGCTCGACCTGGTCCTGTACCACCCGGGACTCTTGCTCGACCTGGTCCTGTACCACCCGGGACTCTTGCTCGACCTGGTCCTGTACCACCCGGGACTCTTGCTCGACCTGGTCCTGTACCACCCGGGACTCCTGCTCGACCTGGCCCTGTACCACCCGGGACTCTTGCTCGACCTGGCCCTGCCCACCCGGACTCCTGCTCGACCTGGTCCTGTACCACCCCGGGACTCTTGCTCGACCTGGTCCTGTACCACCCCGGGACTCTTGCTCGACCTGGTCCTGTACCACCCGGGACTCCTGCTCGACCTGGTCCTGTACCACCCNCAAGTGTCTCTCTCATAGGACACTAAGCGCTCCTCGATGCTCAGTCGATGCAGTCTGTCAGCTGCCTGTTTCTTCAACACACAGTACCGTCCTCAACCAGTACTGGGAAACACCAACGAGTCTACCCTAGCCACGGGCCAGCCAAAACACAGTCTCACTAGGTGCTCTCCGTGCACGCCCACAATCACTCTCCAGCCTGGTGCTGGCAGAGAACATCAGCCTCGTGCTGCTGGGCCTCTTCACGTACAAATACAAGGGTAGCGAACCCTTGGCAGGAGCTTCTTGCAACTCACTGGTTACACTCCGCTGTAGCACCTTAACTGTCAGTCGTCTCTTACTCTAGCCAGTCCCGGGTACGCCGAATTCTGTCACTGCCACTTCACAGGCAGACAGTAGAACACTTCACAGTTCTTCTCCGACGGCGGCTCACTGCTTCCGTAAAGCAGAATGGAGTTGAGAGCTATTGGCTGCCCTGGGTAGACTGACTGTCCTTGTACCACAGCAGACCTACGTCGACTCTGTGGATACAGACACGTCATCAGCACACTGGTCAGTACATGGGACACTAGGAAACAGCACTTACGGACTCTGACATAGTCATACAACTCCTCCTATAATAGATGGTGCTGCTTCTCTAGGCGCCACCTCACCAGAGGTCAGCACCAGCTACCTCTCGAGCTGACTAGGACAGGAATCTACCGCCTCTTGCTGATATAATCCTGTCACCACTAGATGGCGCCGTCCAATTTGTGGGGGTTTCGGGAGCGGACTCACAGATGGCGTTGACGTCGCTGCTCCATGCTCCGATGATGGAATCGGGTTCGTAACACCAGGTGAGTACTGTGGCCTCCCTGTTACCCAGGTGAGTACTGTGGCCTCCCTGTTACCCAGGTGAGTACTGGGTAATATTAAGACGAGTACTCACCTGGATACAAAGTCAGGTCGTGAAAGCCTGCATTTCTATTGGTTCCACTAGGTGATCTGACCAGCTGTATGATCGCCTACACAGCTGTATGATCGCCTACACCAGCTGTATGATCGTTTAGACCAGCTGTTTGATCGCCTACACCAGCTGTTTGATCGCCTAACCAGCTGTCTGATCGCCTACACCAGCTGTCTGATCGCCTACACCAGTTGTCTGATCGCCTACACCAGCTGTCTGATCGCCTACACCAGCTGTATGATCGCCTACACCAGCTGTCTGATCGCCTACACCAGCTGTATGATCGCCTACACCAGTTGTCTGATCGCCTACACCAGCTGTCTGATCGCCTACACCAGCTGTATGATCGCCTACACCAGCTGTTTGATCGCCTACACCAGCTGTCTGATCGCCTACACCAGTTGTCTGATCGCCTACACCAGCTGTATGATCGCCTACACCAGCTGTATGATCGCCTACACCAGTTGTCTGATCGCCTACACCAGCTGTCTGATCGCCTACACCAGTTGTCTGATCGCCTACACCAGCTGTCTGATCGCCTACGCCAGCTGTATGATCGCCTACACCAGTTGTCTGATCGCCTACACCAGCTGTCTGATCGCCTACACCAGCTGTATGATCGCCTACACCAGCTGTCTGATCGCCTACACCAGCTGTATGATCGCCTACACCAGTTGTCTGATCGCCTACACCAGCTGTCTGATCGCCTACACCAGCTGTCTGATCGCCTACACCAGTTGTCTGATCGCCTACACCAGCTGTCTGATCGCCTACACCAGCTGTATGATCGCCTACACCAGCTGTCTGATCGCCTACACCAGCTGTATGATCGCCTACACCAGTTGTCTGATCGCCTACACCAGCTGTCTGATCGCCTACACCAGCTGTCTGATCGCCTACACCAGTTGTCTGATCGCCTACACCAGCTGTCTGATCGCCTACACCAGCTGTATGATCGCCTACACCAGCTGTCTGATCGCCTACACCAGCTGTATGATCGCCTACACCAGCTGTATGATCGCCTACACCAGCTGTCTGATCGCCTACACCAGCTGTATGATCGCCTACACCAGCTGTCTGATCGCCTACACCAGCTGTATGATCGCCTACCCAGCTGTATGATCGCCTACACCAGCTGTCTGATCGCCTACACCAGCTGTATGNTGATGGTTACACCGGAACCAAAGGTATGCTGCCAACAAGGAAATGCTACACAGGATTAAATACGCTGCCACCATCTGCCTTGACCATTGAGACTGTAACAAGCAACGAGGCAAGAAACATTGCTTGACTTGGAGAGTACTTTCTATAACTGTCATTAATTATGGGACGGATGTCAGCCACTATATCCAAAAGGCTAAGAGGATTCAACAATTGACACAGCCGGGAATTTAACATGAGTTTATTGAAACCAAAGTTATACTAACCACCACTATAAATCCTACTCTAACACTGGCCAATAGTTTAAGAAATTTAGACATGGAACAAAATCTCAGAAATCACACACATTACCTTAAGACCTCTGTCTCTCCATCCGATGGACACTGCCTCTCCCCTGGCTGTGGATGTTCGTCACAGACCCACTCACGATCCCAGTGTCCCGCAATCTGTTCCACTAAGTCTCTACAGTACCTCTATATACTACCTCAAGAGGGGGGGGGAAGATTTACTGTTCTACTTACAGCAAGAAATAAGAGGTAGGCCACACGTGTACAAACACTCAAGAATTTTCATTAAACTTGTTTGACATTCACCATACACTGTTCAAGAGAGGAGTTATTAATTACGTGTGTGACTAACCTCTGACCTGGCTAAAAGGGGGAAATCCATGTATGTTTACACATAAGGATCTAGGGTCTACTCCATTACCCTGTTGACAAGAGTATCCTGAAATATTACCTACTTGAATATATGCTAAGACTAACCCGGGAATTTTTCTTTAAACAACATACAAGACACTCCGGAGATCATCTGGGCTGACCTCTTGGAGAAGGCTTCCCTGGGTGAGAACTCTAGGCGGGGGGGATTCATGGGTGTTACAGTTGATACATAAGTATTTGTTGATACATAAGTTTTGTGAATACATAAGTTTTGTTGATACATAAGTTTTGTTGATACATAAGTTTTGTTGATACATAAGTTTTGTTGATACATAAATATTTGTTGATACATAAATATTTGTTGATACATAAATATTTGTTGATACGTACGTTTTGTTGATACATAAGTGTTTGTTGATACATAAGTTTTGTTGATACATAACTTTTGTGGATACATAAGTTTTGTTGATCCATAAGTTTTGTGGATACATAAGTTTTGTTGATACACAAGTTTTGTGGTTACATAAGTTTTGTTGATACATAAGTTTTGTTGATACATAAGTTTTGTTGATACATAAGATTTGTTGATACATAAGTTTTGTGGATACATAAGTTTTGTTGATACATAAGATTTGTTGATACATAAGTTTTGTGGATACATAGGTTTTGTTGATAGATAAGTTTTGTTAATACATAAATTTTGTTGATACAAAAGTTGTGTTGATACATACGTTTTGTGGATACATAAGTTATGTTGAAACATAAGTTTTGTTGATACATACGTTTTATGGATACGTAAGTTTTATTGATACATAAGATTTGTGGATACATAAGTATGTGTTGATACATAAGTATGATACATATCGTGACGTGTGTGCAGGTGGGCGCGTGAGGGCGTCAGGCTGACCTCCTCGCTGAGTCGTCGTGGGACGTCAAGTTATGCTGCAGTCTTCAACTACACTCCAGGTATACTGCCCTCCAGGTATACTGCCCTCCAGGTATACTGCCCTCCAGGTATACTGCCCTCCAGGTATACTGCCCTCCAGGTATACTGCCCTCCAGGTATACTGCCCTTCAGGTATACTGCCCTCCAGGTATACTGCCCACCAGGTATACTGCCCTCCAGGTATACTGCCCTCCAGGTATACTGCCCTCCAGGTATACTGCCCTCCAGGTAAACTACCCTCCAGGTAAACTACCCTCCATGTAAACTACCATCCAGGTAAACTACCATCCAGGTAAACTATCCTTCAGATAAACTACTCTCCAGGTAAACTACCCTCCAGGTAAACTACCCTTCAGATAAACTACCCTCCAGGTAAACAACACTCAAGGTATACTACCCTACAGGTAAACTACCATCCAGGTAAACAACCCTCCAGGTAAACTACCCTTCAGGTAAACTACCCTCCAGGTAAATTACACTCCAGGTAAACTAACCTCCAGGTAAACTACCCTCCAGGTAAATTACACTCCAGGTAAACTACCCTCCAGGTAAACAACACTCAAGGTAAACTACCCTCCAGGTAAACTACCCTCCAGGTAAACAACCCTCCAGGTGAACTACCCTTCAGGTAAACTATCCTCCAGGTAAATTACACTCCAGGTAAACTACCCTCCAGGTAAACTACCCTCCAGATAAATTACATTCCAGGTAAACTATACTCCAGGTAAACTGCCCTCCAGGTAAACTACACTCCAGGTAAACTACTTTCCAGGTAAACTATCCTCCAGGTAAACAACACTCCAGGTAAACAAACCTCCAGGTAAACAACACTCCAGGTAAACTACCCTCCATGTAAACTATCCTCCAGGTAAACAACACTCCAGGTAAACTACCCTCCATGTAAACTATCCTCCAGGTAAACAACACTCCAGGTAAACTAACCTCCAGGTAAACAACACTCCAGGTAAACTACACTCCATGTAAACTACCCTCCAGGTAAACTAAACTCCAGGTAAACAACACTCCAGGTAAACTACACTCCAGGTAAAGTACCCTCCAGGTAAATTACACTGCAGGTAAACTACACTCCATGTAAACAACACTCCAGGTAAACTACCCTCCGGGTAAACAACACTCCAGGTAAATTACCCTCCAGGTAAACTACACTCCAGGTAAACAACACTCCAGGTAAACTACTCTCCAGGTAAACTACCCTCCAGGTAAACTACACTCCAAGTAAACTGCTCTCCAGGTAAACTACCCTCCAGGTAAACTACACTCCAGATAAACTATTCTCCGGGTAAACTACCCTCCATGTAAACTATACTCCAGGTAAACTACACTCCAAGTAAACTACTCTCCAGGTAAACTACTCTCCAGGTAAACTACACTCCATGTAAACTATTCTCCGGGTAAACTTTCCTTCAGGTAAACTACCCTCCAGGTAACTACACTCCAGGTAAACTATTCTCCGGGTAAACTACCCTCCATGTAAACTATACTCCAGGTAAACTACACTCCAAGTTAACTACTCTCCAGGTAAACTACCCTCCAGGTAAACTACACTCCATGTAAACTATTCTCCGGGTAAACTTTCCTTCAGGTAAACTACCCTCCAGGTAAACAACACTCCATATAAACTACCCTCCAGGTAAACTACCATCCAGGTAAACTACTTTCCAGGTAAACTATCCTCCAGGTAAACTACCCTCCATGTAAACTATCCTCCAGGTAAACTACCCTCCAGGTAAACTACTTTCCATGTAAACTATCCTCCAGGTAAACTACCCTCCATGTAAACTACCCTCCAGGTAAACTACTTTCCATGAAAACTATCCTCCAGGTAAACTATCCTCCAGGTAAACTACCCTCCATGTAAACTACCCTCCATGTAAACTACCCTCCAGGTAAACTACACTCCAAGTAAACTACTCTTCAGGTAAACTACAGTCCAGGTAAACTACACTCCACTTAAACTACCCTCCAGGTAAACTACCCTCCAGGTAAACTACACTCCAGGTAAACTACTCTCCAGGTAAACTACACTCCAGGTAAAATACCCTCCAGGTAAACTACCCTCCAGGTAAACTACACACCAGGTAAACTACTCTCCATGTAAACTACTCTCCAGATAAACTACTCTCCAGGTAAACAACACTCCAGGTAAACTACTCTCCATGTAAACTACACTCCACTTAAACTACTCTCCAGGTAAACTACTCTCCAGGTAAACTACACCCCAGGTAAACTACCATCCAGGTAAACTACCCTCCAGGTAAACTACACTCCAATTAAACTACTATCCAGGTAAACTACTCTCCAGGTAAACAACACTCCAGGTAAACTACTCTCCATGTAAACTACACTCCAGGTAAACTACACTCCAGGTAAACTACACTCCAGGTAAACTACACTCCAGGTAAACTACTCTCCAGTTAAACTACTCTCCAGGTATACTACACTCCAGGTAAACTACTCTTCAGGTAAAATACTCTCCAGGTAAACTACCCTCCAGGTAAACTACTCTCCAGGTATACTACACTACAGGTAAACTACTCTCCAGGTAAACTACTCTCCAGGTAAACAACACTCCAGGTAAACTACTCTCCAGGTAAACTACTCTCGAGTTAAACTACACTCCAGGTAAACTACCCTCCAGGTAAACAACACTCCAGGTAAACTACCCTCCAGGTAAACAACACTCCAGGTAAACTACCCTCCAGGTAAACACACTCCAGGTAAACTACTCTCCAGGTAAACAACACTCCAGGTAAACTACCCTCCAGGTAAACTACACTCCAGGTAAACTACCCTCCAGGTAAACAACACTCCAGGTAAACAACACTCCAGGTAAACTACTCTCCAGGTAAACAGCACTCCAGGTAAACTACCCTCCAGGTAAACTACACTCCAGGTAAACTACCCTCCAGGTAAACACACTCCAGGTAAACTACTCTCCAGGTAAACACCACTCCAGGTAAACTACCCTCCAGGTAAACTACCCTCCAGGTAAACAACACTCCAGGTAAACTACTCTCCAGGTAAACAACACTCCAGGTAAACTACCCTCCAGGTAAACTACCCTCCAGGTAAACAACACTCCAGGTAAACTACTCTCCAGGTGAACAACACTCCAGGTAAACTACCCTCCAGGTAAACTACCCTCCAGGTAAACAACACTCCAGGTAAACTACTCTCCAGGTAAACAACACTCCAGGTAAACTACCCTCCAGGTAAACTACCCTCCAGGTAAACTACAGTCCAGGTAAACTACCCTCCAGGTAAACTACAGTCCAGGTAAACTACCCTCCAGGTAAACTACACTCCAGGTAAACAACAGCAGTTCCTCCTCCTCTCCCCTCCACCCCCCCCTCGCAGGGCTCCCAGCCTTTAACTACGGCCAAAGTAAACACCCGCGTCAACACCCGCATTGTCTCCTGTGTTTACTCTGTCGTGGAGGTCCTCCTTTGTGGCGCAGGCCTTGTGCTGGGCCTGCAGGTGTTGTTGTGCACCCTGCAGGTGTTGTTGTGGACCCTGCAGGTGTTGTTGTGCACCCTGCAGGTGTGTTGTGCACCCTGCAGGTGTTGTTGTGGACCATGCAGGTGTTGTTGTGCACCCTGCAGGTGTTGTTGTGCACCCTGCAGGTGTTGTTGTGCACCCTGCAGGTGTTGTTGTGGACCCTGCAGGTGTTGTTGTGCACCCTGCAGGTGTTGTTGTGGACCATGCAGGTGTTGTTGTGCACCCTGCAGGTGTTGTTGTGCACCCTGCAGGTGTTGTTGTGCACCCTGCAGGTGTTGTTGTGGACCCTGCAGGTGTTGGTGTGGACCCTGCAGGTGTTGTTGTGGACCCTGCAGGTGTTGTTGTGGACCCTGCAGGTGTTGTTGTGGACCCTGCAGGTGTTGGTGTGGACCCTGCAAGTGTTGATGTGGACCCTGCAGGTGTTGTTGAGGACACTGCAGGTGTTGTTGTGGACCCTGCAGGTGTTGGTGTGGACCCTGCAAGTGTTGATGTGGACCCTGCAGGTGTTGTTGAGGACCCTGCAGGTGTTGTTGTGGACCCTGCAGGTGTTGGTGTACACCCTGCAGGTGTTGGTATACACCCTGCAGGTGTTGGTGTACACCCTGCAGGTGTTGTTGTGGACCCTGCAGGTGTTGGTGTGGACCCTGCAGGTGTTGTTGTGGACCCTGCAGGTGTTGGTGTGGACCCTGCAGGTGTTGTTGTGGACCCTGCAGGTGTTGTTGTGGACCCTGCAGGTGTTGGTGTGGACCCTGCAAGTGTTGGTGTACACCCTGCAGGTGTTGGTGTACACCCTGCAGGTGTTGTTGTGGACCCTGCAGGTGTTGGTGTGGACCCTGCAGGTGTTGTTGTGGACCCTGCAGGTGTTGGTGTGGACCCTGCAGGTGTTAATGTGGACCCTGCAGGTGTTGTTGAGGACCCTGCAGGTGTTGTTGAGGACCCTGCAGGTGTTGTTGTGGACCCTGCAGGTGTTGGTGTGCACCTTGCAGGTGTTGGTGTGCACCCTGCAGGTGTTGGTGTGCACCCTGCAGGTGTTGGTGTGCACCTTGCAGGTGTTGGTGTGCACCCTGCAGGTGTTGGTGTGCACCCTGCAGGTGTTGGTGTGCACCCTGCAGGTGTTGGTGTGCACCCTGCAGGTGTTGGTGTGGACCATGCAGGTGTTGTTGTGGGCCCTGCAGGTGTTGTTGTGAACCCTGCAGGTGTTGTTGTGGACCCTGCATGTGTTGTTGTGGACCCTGCAGGTGTTGTTGTGAACCCTGCAGGTGTTGTTGTGGACCCTGCATGTGTTGTTGTGGACCCTGCAGGTGTTGATGTGGATCTTGCAGGTGTTGGTTTGGACCATGAAGGTGTTGATTTGGACCCTGCAGGCGTTGTTGTGGACCCTGCAGGTGTTGATTTGGACCCTGCAGGTGTTGTTGTGGACCCTGCAGGTGTTGATGTGGATCCTGCAGGTGTTGTGGACCCTGCAGGTGTTGTGGATCCTGCAGGTGTTGATCTGCCCTCTGCAGGTGTTGGTGTGGACCCTGCCGGTGTTGGTGTGGACCCTGCAGGTGTTGTTGTGGACCTTGCAGGTGTTGACGTGGACCCTGCCGGTGTTGGTGTGGACCCTGCAGGTGTTGTTGTGGACCTTGCAGGTGTTGACGTGGACCCTGCAGGGGTTGGTGTGGACGCTGCAGGTGTTGTTGTGGACCTTGCAGGTGTTGACGTGGACCCTGCAGGGGTTGGTGTGGACCCTGCAGGTGTTGTTGTGGACCTTGCAGGTGTTGACGTGAACCCTGCAGGGGTTGGTGTGGACCCTGCAGGTGTTGTTGTGGACTTTGCAGGTGTTGACGTGGACCCTGCAGGGGTTGGTGTGGACCCTGCAGGTGTTGTTGTGGACCTTGCAGGTGTTGACGTGGACCCTGCAGGGGTTGGTGTGGACCCTGCAGGTGTTGTTGTGGACCTTGCAGGTGTTGACGTGAACCCTGCAGGGGTTGGTGTGGACCCTGCAGGTGTTGTTGTGGACTTTGCAGGTGTTGACGTGGACCCTGCAGGGGTTGGTGTGGACCCTGCAGGTGTTGTTGTGGACTTTGCAGGTGTTGACGTGGACCCTGCAGGGGTTGGTGTGGACCCTGCAGGTGTTGTTGTGGACCTTGCAGGTGTTGACGTGGACCCTGCAGGGGTTGGTGTGGACCCTGCAGGTGTTGTTGTGGACCTTGCAGGTGTTGACGTGGACCCTGCAGGGGTTGGTGTGGACCCTGCAGGTGTTGTTGTGGACCTTGCAGGTGTTGACGTGGACCCTGCAGGGGTTGGTGTGGACCCTGCAGGTGTTGTTGTGGACCTTGCAGGTGTTGACGTGGACCCTGCAGGGGTTGGTGTGGACCCTGCAGGTGTTGTTGTGGACCTTGCAGGTGTTGACGTGGACCCTGCAGGGGTTGGTGTGGACCCTGCAGGTGTTGTTGTGGACCTTGCAGGTGTTGACGTGGACCCTGCAGGGGTTGGTGTGGACCCTGCAGGGGTTGGTGTGGACCTTGCAGGTGTTGACGTGGACCTTGCAGGTGTTGATGTGAACCTTATTGAAGTAGCTGTGAGCCCCACAGGAATTTTGAACACTGCAGATATTTCTATGGATTTTGTAGGTGTTATTGTCCCTGCAGGTGTTGTTGTTGGCCATTAATGTGGTGTTTTGGACCCTGCAGTTGTTGCTGTACAACCTTCAGGTGTTGTCGTCAACTTTACCATTGTTGATGTGGATCAAGTTGTTGTGGGCTCCTGCAGGTGTTTTTGTGTACTCTGCTAGTGTTGGTCGGAACCTGCAGGTGTTTGTGTGGTGGTGCCCCTGCGGAGCACCACCACACATGGTGAGTGACACAGGTCACAGGGCGGGGCACCACCACACAAGGTGAGTGACACAGGTCAGAGGGCGGGGCACCACCACACAAGGAGAGTGGCACAGGTCAGAGGGCGGAGCACCACCACACATGGAGAGTGACACAGGTCAGAGGGCGGAGCACCACCACACAAGGAGAGTGGCACAGGTCAGAGGGCGGGAGCACCACCACACAAGGTGAGTGACACAGGTCAGAGGGCGGAGCACCACCACACAAGGAGAGTGACACAGGTCAGAGGGCGGGAGCACCACCACACAAGGTGAGTGACACAGGTCAGAGGGCGGAGCACCACCACACAAGGAGAGTGACACAGGTCAGAGGGCGGGAGCACCACCACACAAGGTGAGTGACACAGGTCAGAGGGCGGAGCACCACCACACAAGGAGAGTGACACAGGTCACAGGGCGGAGCACCACCACACAAGGAGAGTGACACAGGTCAGAGGGCGGGGCACCACCACACATGGAGAGTGACACAGGTCAGAGGGCGGAGCACCACCACACATGGAGAGTGACACAGGTCAGAGGGCGGGAGCACCACCACACATGGAGAGTGACACAGGTCAGAGGGCGGGGCACCACCACACATGGTGAGTGACACAGGTCAGAGGGCGGAGCACCACCACACAAGGTGAGTGACACAGGTCAGAGGGCGGGGCACCACCACACAAGGTGAGTGACACAGGTCAGAGGGCGGAGCACCACCACACAAGGTGAGTGACACAGGTCAGAGGGCGGAGCACCACCACACAAGGAGAGTGACACAGGTCACAGGGCGGAGCACCACCACACAAGGAGAGTGACACAGGTCACAGGGCGGAGTACCACCACACAAGGTGAGTGACACAGGTCACAGGGCGGAGCACCACCACACATGGAGAGTGACACAGGTCAGAGGGCGGGGCACCACCACACATGGAGAGTGACACAGGTCAGAGGGCGGGGCACCACCACACAAGGAGAGTGACACAGGTCAGAGGGCGGAGCACCACCACACATGGAGAGTGACACAGGTCAGAGGGCGGGGCACCACCACACATGGAGAGTGACACAGGTCACAGGGCGGAGCACCACCACACATGGAGAGTGACACAGGTCAGTTAAGACTTAACACTGGCCACCGACGGCTCCAGTTGCCTCCACCAATAGTACAGTCAGCCTTGAGGTGGTGACCCCACACGCGGGGCGGAGGTCAGACGAGGCACGAGGTCACTGTATGACTGTAATGTGTCCTCGCCTACTGCAATGTGTCCAGCCTCTGGACGGAGACTCTTGCTACCATGGTATTATGTGTGCTCTAAAGTCTGGTCACACAGTCACTTGTTGTCGCTGGTTGGTTATTAATACTGTGTTCACTTCTAACGTGACTTCTCGTTAATGAGTGGTCACACTACCCAAATAATCCATTGTTCACACAATGAGTGCCAACCCAGCCCTGTCAAGAGCCAACCCAACCATGTCAAGAGCCAACTCATATCCCTGTCCAGTGCCAGCCCATCTCCGTCAAGTTTCAACCCATCCCTGTCAAGCGCCAACACATCCCTGACAGCTGGACCTCACAAGGTGTTGGGCGGGTGTCAAGGCCTGACAGCTGGACCTCACAAGGTGTTGAGCAGGTGTCAAGGCCTGACAGCTGGACCTCACAAGGTGTTGAGCAGGTGTCAAGGTCTGACAGCTGGACCTCACAAGGTGTTGGGCGGGTGTCAAGGCCTGACAGCTGGACCTCACAAGGAGGAGCTCACCTAAACTTGAGGAAAGCTAACCTAACCTACCCTACCCTAACCTAACCTAATCTAACCTACCCTAACCTATCCGACCCTAACCTAACCTAACCTAACCTAACCTAACCTAACCTACCCTAACCTAACCTAACCTAACCTACCCTAACCTATCCTACCCTAACCTGACCTACCCAAACCTAACCTAACCTAACCTACACACAGAAATCACAATAGCGTGATGCATCAAATGAACAAATCCACAAGGGCCGTGACGAGGATTCGAACCTGCGTCCGGGAGCATCCCAGACACTGCCTTAATCGACTGAGCTACGACATGGTTAAAAGAGTTGAAACCAGAAGTTGTACCTAACTTATTTGGCTCCTGCAGCCTCTCCGAGACACAAACCAGAGTTTTATACAACTCCCCCCTGCACTCCCCCAGAGTGCATGGGGGTTTGCACTCTGGGTTGCACTTAGCAAACCAGGGTAAAACCCTGATTTGTGTCTCGGAGAGGTTGCAGGATCCAAATAAGTTAGGTACAACTTCTGGTTTCAACTCTTTTGACCATGTCGTAGTTCAGTCGATTAAGGCAGCGTCTGGGAGGATTTCGAACGTAGGTTTGAATCCTCGTCACGGCCCTCGTGGATTTGTTTCTACCCTAACCTAACCTAACCTAACCTACCTCAACCTAACCTACCCTAACCTCACATATCTGTGTGTGTTACAGAGGGGTGGAGGTGGAGAGGAGGGGGTGGAGGGGGCAGGAGTATGGAGGTGGAGGCAAGCATCACGGCGACCCTCCACCCACACAACACCACCGTGTACTCCAGCCACGGTCTCCACCTCACCGTCTTCCACCCAAACACTGCCAGGTTAGTGCCGCCATGTTGGCCCCGTATGTCAGGGTGCCATAGTGGCCGCCATGTTGGCTCTGTATGTCAGGGTGCCATAGTGGCCGCCATGTTGGCCCGTATGTCAGGATGCCATAGTGGCCGCCATGTTGGCCCCGTATGTCAGGATGACATAGTGGCCGCCATGTTGGCCCGTATGTCAGGATGACATAGTGGCCGCCATGTTGACCCGTATGTCAGGGTGCCATAGTGGCCGCCATGTTGGCCCGTATGTCAGGATGACATAGTGGCCGCCATGTTGGCCCGTATGTCAGGATGCCATAGTGGCCGCCATGTTGGCCCCGTATGTCAGGATGACATAGTGGCCGCCATGTTGGCCCGTATGTCAGGATGACATAGTGGCCGCCATGTTGACCCGTATGTCAGGGTGCCATAGTGGCCGCCATGTTGGCCCGTATGTCAGGATGCCATAGTGGCCGCCATGTTGGCCCGTATGTCAGGATGACATAGTGGCCACCATGTTGGCCCCGTATGTCAGGATGCCATAGTGGCCGCCATGTTGGCCCCGTATGTCAGGATGCCATAGTGGCCACCATGTTGGCCCCGTATGTCAGGATGCCATAGTGGCCGCCATGTTGGCCCCGTATGTCAGGATGCCATAGTGGCCACCATGTTGGCCCGTATGTCAGGATGCCATAGTGGCCGCCATGTTGGCCCCGTATGTCAGGATGCCATAGTGGCCACCATGTTGGCCCCGTATGTCAGGATGATCCGTTCTCAGTAAACATGTTCACAGGCTGCTCCCGGGCTTGGGAGGCTGTGTCATGTTCACAGGCTGCTCCCGGGCTTGGGGGGCTGTGTCATGTTCACAGGCTGCTCCTGGGCTTGGGGGGCTGTGTCATGTTCACAGGCTGCTCCCGGGCTTGGGGGGCTGTGTCATGTTCACAGGCTGCTCCTGGGCTTGGGGGGCTGTGCCATGTTCACAGGCTGCTCCTGGGCTTGGGGGGCTGTGTCATGTTCACAGGCTGCTCCTGGGCTTGGGAGGCTGTGTCATGTTCACAGGCTGCTCCTGGGCTTGGGGGGCTGTGTCATGTTCACAGGCTGCTCCTGGGCTTGGGGGGGCTGTGTCATGTTCACAGGCTGCTCCCGGGCTTGGGGGGCTGTGTCATGTTCACAGGCTGCTCCCGGGCTTGGGGGGCTGTGTCATGTTCACAGGCTGCTCCCGGGCTTGGGGGGCTGTGTCATGTTCACAGGCTGCTCCACTCGTCTCCTTGGTCATATTTACTCCTTCCTCGCTCTTTTGTGACTTGTTACTCTCTTATTTTCTGTGATCTCTCTTTTTTCTGCCTTTTTCGTATGTGTATTATGCCACCAGGCAATGCCACTCAACCCATGGCCTTGAACGAATCAATGAACAAATGAATGAATGAATGAACAATGAATGAATCAATGAATGAATCAATGAATGAATCAATGAATGAATCAATGTCTATGCTTCCTTGTTTGAATGTGAATGAGAGCAAAGAATGCTGCACTAACACAGGAATGTGTGGTCCCTGGCAGGGAACAGTGTGGTCCCTGGCAGGGAACAGTGTGGTCCCTGGCAGGGTGCAGTGTGGTCCCTGGCAGGGTGCAGTGTGGTCCCTGGCAGGGAGCAGTGTGGTCCCTGGCAGGGAGCAGTGTGGTCCCTGGCAGGGTGCAGTGTGGTCCCTGGCAGGGAGCAGTGTGTCCCTGGCAGGGAGCAGTGTGGTCCCTGGCAGGGAGCAGTGTGTCCCTGGCAGGGAGCAGTGTAGTCCCTGGCAGGGAGCAGTGTGGTCCCTGGCAGGGAGCAGTGTGGTCCCTGGCAGGGAGCAGTGTGTCCCTGGCAGGGAGCAGTGTGGTCCCTGGCAGGGAGCAGTGTGGTCCCTGGCAGGGAGCAGTGTGGTCCCTGGCAGGGAGTAGTGTGGTCCCTGGCAGGGAGCAGTGTGGTCCCTGGCAGGGAGCAGTGTGGTCCCTGGCAGGGAGCAGTGTGGTCCCTGGCAGGGAGCAGTGTGGTCCCTGGCAGGGAGCAGTGTGTCCCTGGCAGGGAGCAGTGTGGTCCCTGGCAGGGAGCAGTGTGGTCCCTGGCAGGGTTGTAACACGGGGGGGGGGGGTATCTATTCTCTCTCCCCCCTCCTCTCTGCCCGTATTCTAACTTTTGTTCTCTTTCTAAGGGCCCCAAAACTTGCACTTGAGCCGACCCCACGCCACGAGGTCTTAAGACGGTTGACCGACTTAAGATTCTACAACCCGTATGACGTGAAATAGACTTCTAGCAAAGCTCTAGAATCGCCTTTGCTGCCACCACCAGACCAGTAACACTGAGCAATGATCGAGGTCTGGATCGATCATGCTAATCAGTCAACCTTGGGGGCTTGATCCCCACTAGTAATGTATGGGAGGGTTGTCTTAAGTGTGGAAATATTAAATCAAAGGGAAATAAATGTATTCTGATTCGGTGTTAGAATCTGCCCAACTCAGACTAGGTCACACTGCCCACGTGGTCCCGGACAAATCACGTAAATACACAAAAGTGGAAATAATGAAAATGCACCTTACTAACTAATTAATTTATTCAAAATCTAAAACAAAATCTAAATAAAGGCACTCCCTGACTTATACATTTATGGGCAATGAGTTGACCTACTCCCTATAACAATACTCTAAGCAACTTTACGTTATTGGCGACCAGCTCGTGCTAAGGTCATGGGGAGAGGTGGAGTGGACAACCCTCCCTGTGTTGCTCCGGATCCCACACTGTCCTTCCCACCTGCTTCTCAGCCCAGAAGCCCAGAGCATTGTATTCTTCCGCATAGTCTAAGTTACTATCAAGGCTTAAGTTTAACAACTAGCCTCTGTTGTCCTGAATGACCCAGATTGGTTGAATTATTTTAACTGAAGTTAATTACACAAGCATCTTAGGGAAGAGCTATTCCCGATTACAAAATGGCTATTTGACCTTTGAGAAATAGTGGACATGGAACCTCTGATGACCTGTGACCGCTGAGGTCACTCAAATTCTTCCGCGCCGAGGTCTGGTCACGGCTCGTGACGTCGCTGATGGTGACTTACTGAAGTATTTTGACAATTTACGATACTCTTCATACTTTAAACAGGAATATTTTACAATTTGGATGAAGACTGATTTCTCTAAATAAGTGAATAAGTGAATACTATAGAATGATTCATTATACGAAACTTGTGAACAAAGGCGTCAGTTATTTTCACCGCCAATTCCCCCAGGGGCTGCTCCCTGGGCCACCACACGTGTGTCCAGCTTCCCATTCTCCCATGTGTAGATAAAACATTGTGGATAATTCTTACAACAAACCTAGTTTGTTACAGGGTGTTGGTGCGGCGGGTCTTCCAGACGCAGGAGGCGTACTCGTGGTGGGCGGACCTGGTGTGGTGGGTGGGACGGGTCGTCCCTGGTCGTCTGGTCGTCGTCAGCGCCGTCGGGGACGCAACCACAGGTCTGCGTCACGCACGCACGCTCTTCACGGACCTGGGCGCCGCGTTCGTGCCCTTCCTGGCCTTCCACACCACCTGGTGCTGGGCATTCGTCAAGGGTGGCCGCACTATCTACGAGGCCGTTGTTCGAGGCCTCCCTGTTACCCAGGTGAGTACTGTGGCCTCCCTGTTACCCAGATGAGTACTGTGGCCTCCCTGTTACCCAGATGAGTACTGTGGCCTCCCTGTTACCCAGGTGAGTACTGTGGCCTCCCTGTTACCCAGGTGAGTACTGAGGCCTCCCTGTTACCCAGGTGAGTACTGAGGCCTCCCTGTTACCCAGGTGAGTACTGTGGCCTCCCTGTTACCCAGGTGAGTACTGTGGCCTCCCTGTTACCCAGGTGAGTACAGAGGCCTCCCTGTTACCCAGGTGAGTACTGTGGCCTCCCTGTTACCCAGGTGAGTACTGTGGCCTCCCTGTTACCCAGGTGAGTACTGTGGCCTCCCTGTTACCCAGGTGAGTACTGTGGCCTCCCTGTTACCCAGATGAGTACTGTGGCCTCCCTGTTACCCAGGTGAGTACTGTGGCCTCCCTGTTACCCAGGTGAGTACTGTAGCCTCCCTGTTACCCAGGTGAGTACTGAGGCCTCCCTGTTACCCAGGTGAGTACTGAGGCCTCCCTGTTACCCAGGTGAGTACTGAGGCCTCCCTGTTACCAAGGTGTTACGGCCACAATGGGTCGCAACCGGGTTCTTTGCTGGTGGAATTAAAGTTCTGGTATCCGGCCCCAAGTTAGTAGTGGCTGTCAAGGAGTGAGCTCGGTAATGCAAGTAAAACACAATGGGGGAGGCACATTGAATACAACACTTCATCAATTATCAATATATTCACATATAATCACTTTCCCATCACCTCATATATAATCCTAAAGGAAGTATTACTACACTTAATATGTACGCAAGTGTCTCTCTCATAGAACACTAAACGCTCCTCGATGCTCAGTCGATGCAGTCTTGTCAGCTACCGTGTTTCCTCAACACACAGCACCGTCCTCAACCAGTACTGGGAAACACCAACGAGTCTACCCTGGCCACGGGCCAGCCAAACACAGTCTCACTAGGTGCTCGTCGTGAACGCCCACAATCACTCTCCAGCCTGGTGCTGGCAGAGAACATCAGCCTCGTGCTGCTGGGCCTCTTCACGTACAAATACAAGGGTAGCGAAACCCTGGCAGAAGCTTCTTGCAACTCGCTGGTTACACTCCTCCGTAGCACCTTACTGTCAGTCGTCTCTTACTCTAGCCAGTCCCGGGTATGCCGAATTCTGTCACTGCCACTTCACAGGCAGACAGTAGAACACTACACAGTTCTTCTCCGACGGTGGCTCACTGCTTCCGTAAAGCAGAATGGAGTAGAGAGATATTGGCTGCCCTGGGTAGACTGACTGTCCTTGTACCACAGCAGACCTACGTCGACTCTGTGGATACAGACACGTCATCAGTACACTGGTCAGTACATGGGACACTAGGAAACATCACTTACGGACTCTGACATAGTCATACAACTCCTCCTATAATAGATGGTGCTGCTTCTCTAGGCGCCACCTCACCAGAGGTCAGCACCAGCTACCTCTCGAGCTGACTAGGACAGGGATCTAGCGCCTCTTGCTGATATAATCCTGTCACCACTAGATGGCGCCGTCCAATTTGTGGGGGTTTCGGGAGCGGACTCACAGATGGCATTGACGTCGCTGGTCCATGCTCTGACGATGGAATCGGGTTCGTAACACCAGGTGAGTACTGTGGCCTCCCTGTTACCCAGGTGAGTACTGGGGTAATATTAAGACGAGTACTCACCTGGATACAAAGTCAGGTCGTGAAAGCCTGCATTTCTATTGGTTCCACTAGGTGATCTGACCAGCTGTATGATCGCCTACACCAGCTGTATGATCGTTTAGACCAGCTGTTTGATCGCCTACACCAGCTGTTTGATCGCCTACACCAGCTGTATGATCGCCTACACCAGCTGTCTGATCGCCTATACAAAGCTGCTTGAATGTGGTTTGATACAGTTTACCGTTGAGGTCCGGCCTTAATATAAGTACTCGAACTTATTTGTTACTGGCTGTACCCGGCCGTGGTTGTTGTGGCTCAGCAACGCTCCTGTTCCCCGTCCTCCCCACCATCCCCCGTCCCCTCGTCCTCCACCATCCCCCGTCCCCTCGTCCTCCCCCACAATCCCTTCGTCTCCCCACCATTCNAGTTTTGTTGATACATAACTTTTGTGATACATAAGTGTTTGTTGATACATAACTTTTGTGGATACATAAGTTTTGTTGATACATAACTTTTGTTGATACATAAGTTTTGTGATACATAAGTGTTGTTGTGTAAACACCGAGTTAAAATTCCACCATTTGTACATCTATAAATGTAGGTAAACTAAGTAATGTAAAACCTATACTGATCCTGAGTAACACTTCCTGATCAGTTGCACTTAGTAACACTGTTATTGAACACTGGATTATGAGTTGACATATGATGGTTACACCGGAACCAAAAGGTACACTACCACAAAGGAAATGATACACAGGATTAAATACGCTGCTACCATCTGCCTGACCATTGAGACTGTAACAAGCAACGAGGCAAGAAACATTGCTTGACTGGAGAGTACTTTCTATAACTGTCATTAATTATGGGACGGATGTCAGCCACTATATCAAAAAGGCTGAGAGGATTCAACAATTGTCACAGCCGGGAAATTGAACATGAGTTTATTGAAACCAAGTTATACTAACCACCACTATAAATCCTACTCTAACACTGGCCAATAGTTTAAGAAATTTAGACATGGAACAAAATCTCAGAGATCACACACATTACCTTAAGACCTCTGTCTCTCCATCCGATGGACACTGCCTCTCCCCTGGCTGTGGATGTTCGTCACAGACCCACTCACGATCCCAGTGTCCCGCAATCTGTTCCACTAAGTCTCTACAGTACCTCTATATACTACCTCAAGGGGGGGGGGGGAAGATTTACTGTTCTACTTACAGCAAGAAATAAGAGGTAGGCCACACGTGTACAAACACTCAAGAATTTTCATTTAAACTTGTTGACATTCACCATACACTGTTCAAGAGAGGAGTATTAATTACGTGTGTGACTAACCTCTGACCTGGCTAAAAGGGGGAAATCCATGTATGTTTACACATAAGGATCTAGGGTCTACTCCATTACCCTGTTGACAAGAGTATCCTGAAATATTACCTACTTGAATCTATGCTAAGACTAACCCGGGAATTTTTCTTTAAACAACACACAAGACACTCCGGAGATCATCTGGGCTGACCGCTTGGAGAAGGCTTCCCTGGGTGAGAACTCTAGGGGGGGGGGGGCCTTGGGTGTTACAGTTGATACATAAGTATTTGTTGATACATAAGTTTTGTGAATACATAAGTTTTGTTGATACATAAGTTTTGTTGATACATAAGTTTTGATGATACATAAGTTTTGTTGATACATAAATATTTGTTGATACATAAATATTTGTTGATACGTACGTTTGTTGATACATAAGTGTTTGTTGATACTAAAGTTTTGTTGATACATAACTTTTGTGGATACATAAGTTTTGTTGATCCATAAGTTTTGTGGATACATAAGTTTTGTTGATACATAAGTTTTGTGGTTACATAAGTTTTGTTGATACATAAGTTTTGTTGATACATAAGATTTGTTGATACATAAGTTTTGTTGATACATAAGTTTTGTTGATACATAAGTATGATACATAGCGTGACGTGTGTGCAGGTGGGCGCGTGAGGGCGTCAGGCTGACCTCCTCGTTGAGTCGTCGTGGGACGTCAAGTTATGCTTCAGTCTTCAACTACACTCCAGGTATACTGCCCTCCAGGTATACTGCCCTCCAGGTATACTGCTCTCCAGGTATACTGCCCTCCAGGTATACTGCGCTCCAGGTATACTGCCCTCCAGGTATACTGCCCTCCAAGTATAATACACTCCAGGTATACTGCCCTCCAGGTATACTGCCCTCCAGGTATACTGCCCTCCAGGTATACTGCCCTCCAGGTATACTGCCCTCCAGGTATACTGCCCTCCAGGTAAACTGCCCTCCAGGTATACTGCCCTCCAGGTATACTGCCCTCCAGGTATACTGCCCTCCAGGTAAACTGCCCTCCAGGTATACTGCCCTCCAGGTAAACTGCCCTCCAGGTATATTGCCCTCCAGGTAAACTACCCTCCAGGTAAACTACCCTCCAGGTAAACTACTCTCCAGGTAAACTACCCTCCAAGTAAACTACCATCCAGGTAAACTATCCTTCAGATAAACTACCCTCCAGGTAAACAACACTCAAGGTAAACTACACTCCAGGTAAACTACCCTCCAGGTAAACTACACTCCAGGTAAACAACCCTCCAGGAAAACTACACTCCAGGTATACTGCCCTCCAGGTAAACTACACTCCAGGTATACTGCCCTCCAGGTAAACTGCCCTCCAGGTAAACTACCCTCCATGTAAACTACACTCCAGGTAAACTACCCTCCAGGTAAATTACCCTTCAGATAAACTACCCTCCAGGTAAACTACCCTCCAGGTAAACTACAGTCCAGGTAAACTGCCCTCCAGGTAAACTACCCTCCATGTAAACTACACTCCAGGTAAACTACCCTCCAGGTAAACTACCCTTCAGATAAACTACCCTCCAGGTAAACTACCCTCCAGGTAAACTACAGTCCAGGTAAACTACCCTCCAGGTAAACTATACTCCAGGTAAACAACAGCAGTTCCTCCTCCTCTCCCCTCCCCCCCCCCCTCGCAGGGCTCCCAGCCTTTAACTACGGCCAAAGTCAACACCCGCGTCAACACCCGCATTGTCTCCTGTGTTTACTCTGTCGTGGAGGTCCTCCTTTGTGGCGCAGGCCTTGTGCTGGGCCTTGCAGGTGTTGGTGTGGACCCTGCAGGTGTTGTTGTGCACCCTGCAGGTGTTGTTGTGCACCCTGCAGGTGTTGTTGTGCACCCTGCAGGTGTTGTTGTGGACCCTGCAGGTGTTGGTGTGTACCCTGCCGGTGTCGGTGTGGACCCTGCAGGTGTTGTTGTGGACCCTGCAGGTGTTGTTGTGGACCCTGCAGGTGTTGTTGTGCACCATGCAGGTGTTGTTGTGGACCCTGCAGGTGTTGTTGTGGACCCTGCAGGTGTTGTTGTGGACCTGCAGGTGTTGGTGTGCACCCTGCCGGTGTTGTTGTGGACCATGCAGGTGTTGGTGTGGACCCTGCCGGTGTTGGTGTGGACCCTGCAGGTGTTGTGGACCCTGCAGGTGTTGTTGTGGACCCTGCAGGTGTTGTTGTGGACCCTGCAGGTGTTGGTGTGCACCCTGCCGGTGTTGGTGTGGACCCTGCAGGTGTTGGTGTGCACCCTGCAGGTGTTGTTGAGGACCATGCAGGTGTTGTTGTGCACCGTGCAGGTGTTCGTTTGGACCATGCAGGTGTTGGTGTGGACCCTGCAGGTGTTAGTGTGCACCTTGCAGGTGTTGGTGTGCACCCTGCAGGTGTTGGTGAGGACCATGCAGGTGTTGGTGTGGACCCTGCAGGTGTTCGTTTGGACCCTGCAGGTGTTGTTGTGGACCCTGCAGGTGTTAATGTGGACCCTGCAGGTGTTGGTGTGGACCCTGCAGGTGTTAATGTGGACCCTGCAGGTGTTGTTGTGCACCTTGCAGGTGTTCGTGTGGACCCTGCCGGTGTTGTTGTGGACCCTGCAGGTGTTGTTGTGGATCCTGCAGGTGTTGTTGTGGACCCTGTAGGTGTTGTTGTGAACCCTGCAGGTGTTGTTGTGGACCCTGCAGGTGTTCTTGTGTACCCTGCAGGTGTTGTTGTGGACCCTGCAGGTGTTG
>WNGS01167407.1:23983-41061 GCA_020271785.1 Procambarus virginalis | reverse complement strand
CTGTGAGGGCTAGTTTATTGTGCACCACATACCTGTGAGGGCTAGTTTATTGTGCACCACATACCTGTGAGGGCTAGTGTATTGTGCACCACATACCTGTGAGGGCTAGTTTATTGTGCACCACATACCTGTGAGGGCCAGTTTATTGTGCACCACATACCTGTGAGGGCTAGTTTATTGTGCACCACATACCTGTGAGGGCTAGTTTATTGTGCACCACATACCTGTGAGGGCAAGTGTATTGTGCACCACATTCCTGTGAGGGCTAGTTTATTGTGCACCACATACCTGTGAGGGCTAGTGTATTGTGCACCACATACCTGTGAGGGCTAGTTTATTGTGCACCACATACCTGTGAGGGCCAGTTTATTGTGCACCACATACCTGTGAGGGCTAGTTTATTGTGCACCACATACCTGTGAGGGCTAGTTTATTGTGCACCACATACCTGTGAGGGCTAGTTTATTGTGCACCACATACCTGTGAGGGCTAGTTTATTGTGCACCACATACCTGTGAGGGCTAGTGTATTGTGCACCCATACCTGTGAGGCTAGTGTATTGTGCACCACATACCTGTGAGGGCTAGTTTATTGTGCACCACATACCTGTGAGGCCAGTTTATTGTGCACCACATACCTGTGAGGGCTAGTTTATTGTGCACCACATACCTGTGAGGGCTAGTGTATTGTGCACCACATACCTGTGAGGGCTAGTTTATTGTGCACCACATACCTGTGAGGCTAGTGTATTGCCACATATTCACCCTATGAATATGGTTGTCGGACAATTCCCGGCCGTCGTGCCCCTCACTTTAAGGCTCAATTCACACTTGGATGTGTCGGTCAGTTTCAAGAGTAGGTAACTAGGAGTGTGTGATGTATTTGTTGGGCGTTAGTTCTTGGACCCGCCTCTACACGTTTATTGGTGCATTTTTGTTACTTTCAAAGTGATTTTCCTTCACTTTAAAACCGCTGTATTTCAGACGCAGTAAAGGAGATGAAGTTAGTTAGCGAGGTTCAGCTCTTGTCCTTCGCCTTAGTTCACTCATGTAACTTCATTATTAACAGTTCATTTCCCCCCGAGATTTAAAACAGACATATTTCAGACGTAGTATGAACAAAAGAGAAAGTTACAGAGCTTCAGCTCTCGTCCTTAGTCCAATATTCACAAAATTTGAAATATAGTTATTCCAGAACAAGTGATTTGTCTTCGGCGGTCCGTGGCTCTCACCAGGAGAGAAGTGGAGCAAGGAAGGTGTTCCAGACCACCTGCACACTCTTCCAGGAGTGTGAGGTCGCTGACTCTCCCTTGAGGCTCTTCTCCAGCACCTCACACTCATTCTCTCTCTCACTCTTATCACTAGAGGTGGAGATGAGTCATGACCTCACCCTCATACATGCTATCAGCAGGTGGTGTGTGTGCGTGTACTCACTTAGTTGTACTCAGTTGTGCTGGCGGGGGTTGAGCTCTGGCTCCTTGGTCCCGCCTCTCAACTGTCAATCAACTGGTGTACAGGTTCCTGAACCTATTGGGCTCTATCATATCTACACTTGAATCTGTGTATGGAGTCAGCCTCCACCACATCACTTCCTAAAGCATTCCATTTGTCAACTACTCTGACACTGAAAAAGTTCTTTCTAACGTCTCTGTGGCTCATGTGGGTACCCAGTCTCCACCTGTGTCCCCTTGTTCGTGTTCCACGCGTGTTAAACAGTTTATCTTTATCTACCATGTCAATTCCTCTGAGAATTTTGTAGGTAGTGATCATTTCCCCCCTTACTCTTCTTTCTTCTAGTGTCGTAAGGTGCATTTCCCGCAGCCTTTCCTTGTAACTCATGCCTCTTAGCTCCGGGTCTAGCCTAGTGGTATACCTGAAAATTTTCCAGCTTCGTCTTGTGCTTGACAAGGTACGGGCTCCATGCTGGGGCCGCATACTCCAGGATTGGTCTTACATATGTGGTGTACAAGATTC
Organism: Procambarus virginalis; assembly: GCA_020271785.1. NCBI lineage: Eukaryota > Metazoa > Arthropoda > Malacostraca > Decapoda > Cambaridae > Procambarus > Procambarus virginalis. The sequence goes on along the minus strand of WNGS01167407.1, from coordinate 39,088 downwards.
TGAATGATTCCTTACACAGGTTCCTCAAGGCTGTTCTGATGTTAGCCAGCATTGCATACGCCACCGATGTTATTCTTTTTATGTGAGCTTCAGGAGACAGGTTTGGTGTGATATCAACTCCTAGATCTTTCTCTCTGTCCGTTTCATGAAGTACTTCATCTCTCATTCGGTATCCTGTGTCTGGCCTCCTGTTTCTACCGCCTAGTTTCATGACTTTACATTTACTTGTGTTGAACTTTAGTAGCCATTTGTTGGACCATTCACTCAGTCAGTCTAGGTCATCTTGTAGCCTCCTACTATCGTCCACTGTTTTAATCCTCCCCATAATTTTGCATCATCGGCAAACATTGAGAGAAACTATTCCATACCCTCTGGGAGATCATTTACATGTATCAGAAACAGTATAGGTCCAAGGACTGACCCCTGCGGGACTCCACTTGTAACGTCTCGCCACTCTGAGACCTCACCCCTCACACAGACTCGTGTGTGCACGGGTGTCACTACACACGCAGGGAGGGCTGTCGCACTGCAGTCACCTGCACGGTTATCCACCCATAGAGGGCCGTATCTCTCATTATCCACCCATAGAGGACAGTTTCTCTCATTATCCACCCATAGAGGGCTGCATCTCACATTATCCACCATAGAGGGCAGTATCTCTCATTATCCACCCATAAGCGCAGTATCTCTCTCATTATCCACCCATAAAGGGCAGTTTCTCTCTCTCATTATCCACCCATAAAGGGCAGTATCTGTCTCATTATCCACCCATAAAGGGCAGTATCTCTCATTATCCACCCATAGAGGGCAGTATCTCTCATATCCACCCATAGAGGGCTGCATCTCACATTATCCACCAATAGAGGGCTGTATCTCTCATTATCCACCCATAGAGGACAGTTTCTCTCATTATCCACCATAGAGGGCAGAATCTCACATTATCCACCCATAGAGGGCAGTATCTCTCATTATCCACCCATAAAGGGCAGTATCTCTCACATTATCCACCCATAAAGGGCAGTATCTCTCTCATTATCCACCCATAAAGGGCAGTATCTCTCTCATTATCCACCCATAGAGGGCAGTATCTCTCATTATCCACCCATAAAGGGCAGTATCTCTCTCATTATCCACCCATAGAGGGCAGTATCTCTCTCATTATCCACCCATAAAGGGCAGTATCTCTCATTATCCACCCATAAAGGGCAGTATCTCTCTCATTATCCACCCATAGAGGGCAGTATCTCTCTCATTATCCACCCATAAAGGGCAGTATCTCTCTCATTATCCACCCATAGAGGGCAGTATCTCTCTCATTATCCACCCATAGAGGGCTGCATCTCACATTATCCACCCATAGAGGGCAGTATCTCTCTCATTATCCACCCATAGAGGGCAGTATCTCTCTCATTATCCACCCATAAAGGGCAGTATCTCTCATTATCCACCCATAAAGGGCAGTATCTCTCTCATTATCCACCCATAAAGGGCAGTATCTCTCTCATTATCCACCCATAGAGGGCAGTATCTCTCTCATTATCCACCCATAAAGGGCAGTATCTCTCTCATTATCCACCCATAGAGGGCAGCATCTCTCTCATTATCCACCATAAAGGCAGTATCTCTCTCATTATCCACCCATAAAGGGCAGTATCTCTCATTATCCACCCATAAAGGGCAGTATCTCTCATTATCCACCCATAGAGGGCAGTATCTCTCTCATTATCCACCCATAGAGGGCAGTATCTCTCTCATTATCCACCCATAAAGGGCAGTATCTCTCATTATCCACCCATAAAGGGCAGTATCTCTCTCATTATCCACCCATAAAGGGCAGTATCTCTCTCATTATCCACCCATAGAGGGCAGTATCTCTCTCATTATCCACCCATAAAGGGCAGTATCTCTCTCATTATCCACCCATAGAGGGCAGTATCTCTCTCATTATCCACCCATAAAGGGCAGTATCTCTCTCATTATCCACCCATAGAGGGCAGTATCTCTCATTATCCACCCATAAAGGGCAGTATCTCTCTCATTATCCACCCATAAAGGGCAGTATCTCTCATTATCCACCCATAAAGGGCAGTATCTCTCTCATTATCCACCCATAAAGGGCAGTATCTCTCTCATTATCCACCCATAAAGGGCAGTATCTCTCATTATCCACCCATAAAGGCAGTATCTCTCTCATTATCCACCCATAAAGGGCAGTATCTCTCTCATTATCCACCCATAAAGGGCAGTATCTCTCATTATCCACCCATAGAGGGCAGTATCTCTCATTATCCACCCATAGAGGCAGTATCTCTCTCATTATCACCCATAAAGGCAGTATCTCTCATTATCCACCCATAGAGGCAGTATCTCTCATTATCCACCCATAAAGGGCAGTATCTCTCTCATTATCCACCCATAAAGGGCAGTATCTCTCTCATTATCCACCCATAGAGGGCAGTATCTCTCTCATTATCCACCCATAAAGGCAGTATCTCTCATTATCCACCCATAGAGGGCAGTATCTCTCATTATCCACCCATAAAGGGCAGTATCTCTCATTATCCACCCATAAAGGGCAGTATCTCTCTCATTATCCACCCATAAAGGGCAGTATCTCTCATTATCCACCCATAGAGGGCAGTATCTCTCATTATCCACCCATAGAGGGCAGTATCTCTCATTATCCACCCATAAAGGGCAGTATCTCTCATTATCCACCCATAAAGGGCAGTATCTCTCTCATTATCCACCCATAAAGGGCAGTATCTCTCATTATCCACCCATAGAGGGCAGTATCTCTCATTATCCACCCATAGAGGGCAGTATCTCTCATTATCCACCCATAAAGGGCAGTATCTCTCTCATTATCCACCCATAAAGGGCAGTATCTCTCTCATTATCCACCCATAGAGGGCAGTATCTCTCATTATCCACCCATAGAGGGCAGTATCTCTCTCATTATCCACCCATAGAGGGAAGTATCTCTCTCATTATCCACCCATAGAGGGCAGTATCTCTCTCATTATCCACCCATAAAGGGCAGTATCTCTCTCATTATCCACCCATAAAGGGCAGTATCTCTCTCATTATCCACCCATAGAGGGCAGTATCTCTCATTATCCACCCATAAAGGGCAGTATCTCTCATTATCCACCCATAAAGGGCAGTATCTCTCTCATTATCCACCCATAGAGGGCAGTATCTCTCATTGCGACAATAGTCGACGCAACTTTAAAATATAGAAATTTTAAATGTATGAAAATTCTTATATCATAACACCTACATAAATTAAAAAGAAAACAAATTCATTCAATATAAAAAGGCAGCAAGCAGGTTAGTGTTCTGATTTACCAGATTTACCTGAGGGTCACTAACTCTAGTGGCCTCGATGAGGACAGGAAGCCGGCAGCTTGTCCAGAATTCCCCTCACCCCCTCCATTTGCAAATATAAAAATGAAACAAGAGGGGAATTATTTGACGTTGATAACATTCAACATATGTGTTCAACATTCAATTAAATTCCTAAAATGTGTCGGGCGCCATTCAACAGGTTATATGAGACTATTAAACAATCACTATATGCAAAATGCAATTGAACGTAAGTGTAAAACTCAAAATATTTGTTGATACATAAGTTTTGTTGATACATAAGTTTTGTTGATACATAAGTTTTGTTGATACATAAGTTTTGTTGATACATAAGTTTTGTTGATACATAAGTTTTGTGGATACATAAGTTTTGTTGATACATAAGTTTTGTTGATACATAAGTTTTGTTGATACATAAGTTTTGTTGACACATAAGTTTTGTTGATACATAAGTTTTGTTGATACATAAGTTTTGTTGACACAAGTTTTGTTGATACATAAGTTTTGTTGATACATAAGTTTTGTTGACACATAAGTTTTGTTGATACATAAGTTTTGTTGATACATAAGTTTTGTTGACACATAAGTATTTGTTGATACATAAGTTTTGTTGATACATAAGTTTTGTTGATACATAAGTTTTGTTGATACATAAGTATTTGTTGACACATAAGTATTTGTTGATACATAAGTTTTGTTGATACATAAGTTTTGTTGATACATAAGTTTTGTTGATACATAAGTTTTGTTAATACATAAGTTTTGTTGATACATAAGTATTTGTTGATACATAAGTTTTGTTGATACATAAGTTTTGTTGATACATAAGTTTTGTTGATACATAAGTTTTGTTGATACATAAGTTTTGTTGATACATAAGTATTTGTTGATACATAAGTTTTGTTGATACATAAGTTTTGTTGATACATAAGTTTTGAGGATACATAAGTTTTGAGGATACATAAGTTTTGTGGATATATAAGTTTTGCTGATACATAACTTTTGTGGATACATAAGTTTTGTTGATACATAACTTTTGTGGATACATAAGTTTTGTTGATACATAAGTTTTGTTGATACATAAGTTTTGTTGATACATAAGTTTTGTTGATACATAAGTTTTGTTGATACATAAGTTTTGTTGATACATAAGTTTTGTTGATACATAAGTATTGTGGATACATAAGTTTTGTTGATACATAAGTTTTGTTGATACATAAGTTTTGTTGATACATAAGTATTGTTGATACATAAGTTTTGTTGACACATAAGTTTTGTTGATACATAAGTTTTGTTGATACATAAGTTTTGTTGACACATAAGTTTTGTTGATACATAAGTTTTGTTGATACATAAGTTTTGTTGACACAAGTTTTGTTGATACATAAGTTTTGTTGATACATAAGTTTTGTTGACACATAAGTTTTGTTGATACATAAGTTTTGTTGATACATAAATTTTGTTGATACATAAGTTTTGTTGACACATAAGTATTTGTTGATACATAAGTTTTGTTGATACATAAGTTTTGTTGATACATAAGTTTTGTTGACACATAAGTATTTGTTGATACATAAGTTTTGTTGATACATAAGTTTTGTTGATACATAAGTTTTGTTGATACATAAGTTTTGTTGATACATAAGTTTTGTTGATACATAAGTATTTGTTGATACATAAGTTTTGTTGATACATAAGTTTTGTTGATACATAAGTTTTGTTGATACATAAGTTTTGTTGATACATAAGTTTTGTTGATACATAAGTATTTGTTGATACATGAGTTTTGTTGATACATAAGTTTTGTTGATACATAAGTTTTGTTGATACATAAGTTTTGAGGATACATAAGTTTTGTGGATATATAAGTTTTGTTGATACATAACTTTTGTGGATACATAAGTTTTGTTGATACATAACTTTTGTGGATACATAAGTTTTGTTGATACATAACTTTTGTTGATACATAAGTTTTGTTGATACATAAGTTTTGTTGACACATAAGTTTTGTTGATACATAAGTTTTGTTGATACATAAGTTTTGTTGACACAAGTTTTGTTGATACATAAGTTTTGTTGATACATAAGTTTTGTTGACACATAAGTTTTGTTGATACATAAGTTTTGTTGATACATAAATTTTGTTGATACATAAGTTTTGTTGACACATAAGTATTTGTTGATACATAAGTTTTGTTGATACATAAGTTTTGTTGATACATAAGTTTTGTTGACACATAAGTATTTGTTGATACATAAGTTTTGTTGATACATAAGTTTTGTTGATACATAAGTTTTGTTGATACATAAGTTTTGTTGATACATAAGTTTTGTTGATACATAAGTATTTGTTGATACATAAGTTTTGTTGATACATAAGTTTTGTTGATACATAAGTTTTGTTGATACATAAGTTTTGTTGATACATAAGTTTTGTTGATACATAAGTTTTGTTGATACATAAGTATTTGTTGATACATGAGTTTTGTTGATACATAAGTTTTGTTGATACATAAGTTTTGTTGATACATAAGTTTTGAGGATACATAAGTTTTGTGGATATATAAGTTTTGTTGATACATAACTTTTGTGGATACATAAGTTTTGTTGATACATAACTTTTGTGGATACATAAGTTTTGTTGATACATAAGTTTTGTTGATACATAAGTTTTGTTGATACATAAGTATTTGTTGATACATGAGTTTTGTTGATACATAAGTTTTGTTGATACATAAGTTTTGTTGATACATAAGTTTTGAGGATACATAAGTTTTGTGGATATATAAGTTTTGTTGATACATAACTTTTGTGGATACATAAGTTTTGTTGATACATAACTTTTGTGGATACATAAGTTTTGTTGATACATAAGTTTTGTTGATACATAAGTTTTGTTGATACACAAGTTTTGTTGATACATAAGTTTTGTTGATACATAAGTGTTTGTTGTGTAACACCCGAGTAAAATTCCACCATTTGTACACCTCTATAATGTAGGTAAACTAATAATGAAAACACTACTACTTAACCTGAGTAACACTTCCTGATCAGTTGCACTTAGTAACACTGTTATTGAACACTGGAATATGAGTTGACATATGATGGTTACACAGGAACCAAAAGGTATGCTGCCAACAAGGAAATGCTACACAGGATTAAATACGCTGCCACCATCTGCCTTGACCATTGAGACTGTAACAAGCAACGAGGCAAGAAACATTGCTTGACTTGGAGAGTACTTTCTATAACTGTCATTAATTATGGGACGGTTGTCAGCCACTATATCCAAAAGGCTAAGAGGATTCAACAATTGACACAGCCGGGAATTTAACATGAGTTTATTGAAACCAAGTTATACTAACCACCACTATAATCCTACTCTAACACTGGCCAATAGTTTAAGAAATTTAGACATGGAACAAAATCTCAGAGATCACACACATTACCTTAAGACCTCTGTCTCTCCATCCGATGGACACTGCCTCTCCCCTGGCTGTGGATGTTCGTCACAGACCCACTCACGATCCCAGTGTCCCGCAATCTGTTCCACTAAGTCTCTACAGTACCTCTATATACTACCTCAAGAGGGGGGGGGGAAGATTTACTGTTCTACTTACAGCAAGAAATAAGAGGTAGGCCACACGTGTACAAACACTCAAGAATTTTCATTAAACTTGTTTGACATTCACCATACACTGTTCAAGAGAGGAGTTATTAATTACGTGTGTGACTAACCTCTGACCTGGCTAAAAGGGGGAAATCCATGTATGTTTACACATAAGGATCTAGGGTCTACTCCATTACCCTGTTGACAAGAGTATCCTGAAATATTACCTACTTGAATCTATGCTAAGACTAACCCGGGAATTTTTCTTTAAACAACATACAAGACACACTCGGAGATCATCTGGGCTGACCTCTTGGAGAAGGCTTCCCTGGGTGAGAACTCTAGGGGGGGGGGGCCTTGGGTGTTACAGTTGATACATAAGTATTTGTTGATACATAAGTTTTGTGAATACATAAGTTTTGTTGATACATAAGTTTTGTTGATACATAAGTTTTGATGATACATAAGTTTTGTTGATACATAAATATTTGTTGATACATAAATATTTGTTGATACGTACGTTTTGTTGATACATAAGTGTTTGTTGATACTAAAGTTTTGTTGATACATAACTTTTGTGGATACATAAGTTTTGTTGATCCATAAGTTTTGTGGATACATAAGTTTTGTTGATACATAAGTTTTGTGGTTACATAAGTTTTGTTGATACATAAGTTTTGTTGATACATAAGATTTGTTGATACATAAGTTTTGTTGATACATAAGTTTTGTTGATACATAAGTTTGTGTGATACATAAGTATGATCATAGCGTGACGTGTTGCAGGGGGGCGCGTGAGGCGTCAGGCTGACCTCCTCGTTGAGTCGTCGTGGGACGTCAAGTTATGCTTCAGTCTTCAACTACACTCCAGGTATACTGCCCTCCAGGTATACTGCCCTCCAGGTATACTGCCCTCCAGGTATACTGCCCTCCAGGTATACTGCGCTCCAGGTATACTGCCCTCCAGGTATACTGCCCTCCAAGTATACTAACTCCAGGTAAACTGCCCTCCAGGTATACTGCCCTCCAGGTATACTGCCTCCAGGTATACTGCCCTCCAGGTATACTGCCCTCCAGGTATACTGCCCTCCAGGTATACTGCCCTCCAGGTATACTGCCCTCCAGGTATACTGCCCTCCAGGTATACTGCCCTCCAGGTATACTGCCCTCCAGGTAAACTGCCCTCCAGGTATACTGCCCTCCAGGTATACTGCCCTCCAGGTATACTGCCCTCCAGGTAAACTGCCCTCCAGGTATACTGCCCTCCAGGTAACTGCCCTCCAGGTATATTGCCCTCCAGGTAAACTACCCTCCAGGTAAACTACCCTCCAGGTAAACTACTCTCCAGGTAACTACCCTCCAAGTAAACTACCATCCAGGTAAACTATCCTTCAGATAAACTACCCTCCAGGTAAACAACACACTCAAGTAAACACACTCCAGGTAAACTACCCTCCAGGTAAACTACACTCCAGGTAAACAACCCTCCAGGAAAACTACACTCCAGGTATACTGCCCTCCAGGTAAACACACTCCAGGTATACTGCCCTCCAGGTAAACTGCCCTCCAGGTAAACTACCCTCCATGTAAACTACACTCCAGGTAAACTACCCTCCAGGTAAACTACCCTTCAGATAAACTACCCTCCAGGTAAACTACCCTCCAGGTAAACTACAGTCCAGGTAAACTGCCCTCCAGGTAAACTACCCTCCATGTAAACTACACTCCAGGTAAACTACCCTCCAGGTAAACCCTTCAGATAAACTACCCTCCAGGTAAACTACCCTCCAGGTAAACTACAGTCCAGGTAAACTACCCTCCAGGTAAACTATACTCCAGGTAAACAACAACAGCAGTTCCTCCTCCTCCTCTCCCTCCCCCCCCCCCCTCCTCGCAGGGCTCCCAGCCTTTAACTACGGCCAAAGTCAACACCCGCGTCAACACCCGCATTGTCTCCTGTGTTTACTCTGTCGTGGAGGTCCTCCTTTGTGGCGCAGGCCTTGTGCTGGGCCTTGCAGGTGTTGTTGTGGACCCTGCAGGTGTTGTTGTGCACCCTGCAGGTGTTGTTGTGCACCCTGCAGGTGTTGTTGTGCACCCTGCAGGTGTTGTTGTGGACCCTGCAGGTGTTGGTGTGCACCCTGCAGGTGTCGGTGTGGACCCTGCAGGGGTTGGTGTGGACCCTGCAGGTGTTGTTGTGGACCCTGCAGGTGTTGTTGTGCACCCTGCAGGTGTTGTTGTGCACCCTGCAGGTGTTGTTGTGGACCCTGCAGGTGTTGTTGTGGACCCTGCAGGTGTTGGTGTGCACCTGCCGGTGTTGTTGTGGACCATGCAGGTGTTGGTGTGGACCCTGCCGGTGTTGGTGTGGACCCTGCAGGTGTGGGACCCTGCAGGTGTTGTTGTGGACCCTGCAGGTGTTGTGTGGACCCTGCAGGTGTTGGTGTGCACCCTGCCGGTGTTGGTGTGGACCCTGCAGGTGTTGGTGTGCCCTGCAGGTGTTTTGTGAGGACCATGCAGGTGTTGTTGTGCACCGTGCAGGTGTCGTTTGGACCATGCAGGTGTTGGTGTGGACCCTGCAGGTGTTNATAATTAACTATTACATGGTCAATCTTGGGTACAAGTCCAATATATCATCAGTGTTCCAGTACTCATATAGTAATTACACAGTTCAGCATACCTTAGCCCAGGAGGGCGAAAGTCAGTCAATATGGGACATTCTACAATATAATGTTCAAGAGAGTGCATGTTTCTCTTTCACAAAGTTGACACATTGTGTACTCGACATTTGGGTTTTGAGAAAGCTGCCAGATACGTCTATATCCCAGGCGTATTCTGGCCACTATAACATCACATTGCCGGGTTCTTGTTCTATTAGTCCCATATGTGAATGTTTCCTCACGATATCTATCATAATATTTAATGCTACAACTTTCAGGTCTTTGTGAATTTGTTAAGTCTGTGAGATCTTCATTAGATATTTGTTTAAGTATTCTCTTTGTCACTGCTAATGAAATACCCATATCAATTTCTACCACTGGTTTTCTACAGGCTGTCTTTACAAGCATATCAACAGTGTCATGCCTTGAGATGCCAACATGTGATGGTATCCATAGGAATTTAATTTCAAATCTATTTTCTTTAGCAGCTAAAATATTCATTCGAGTATCACTGACTATTTCTGGGTGTCACTACTATGTGCGTTCAATGCCAGGAGTGCACTCTGCGAGTCACAGTATATAAGTCCACTGCCTTTGTCTTTTAAAAATTCAGTGGCAAGGTATATGCCTGCAAGTTCGGTTTGAGTTGTACTTGCCCAGTCATTGACGCGCTTCATTGCTGTATGTACGAGAGAAGATTGTTCAAATACATTACATGCACATCCGGTACATCGTCCACCCTCTTCTACAGAGCCGTCGGTATAGCACTGATACACATTGTTACCCATACTCTGAGGACTTTCAGTGATGCTTTCAGTGTTAACTGTTTTAATAATGTAGAGTGCACACTATCTTTCTTGGGAGCATTTACAAAATCAACTGATAAATGGGTGAGAGTCCCTAGGGTGACCTCAGGGGAGGGAGTCCCTAGGGTGACCTCAGGGGAGGGAGTCTCTAGGGTGACCTCAAGGGAGGGAGAGAGGGAGTCCCTAGGGTGACCTCAGGGGAGTGACAGAGTCCCTAGGGTGACCTCAGAGGAGGGAGAAAGTCCCTAGGGTGACCTCAGGGGCGGGTGAGAGTCCCTAGATTAACCTCAGGGGAGGAAGAGAGTCCTTAGGGTGACCTCAGGGGAGAGTGAGAGTCCTAGGGTGACCTCAGAGGAGGGAGAGAGAGTCCCTAGGGTGACCTCAGGGGAGGGAGAGAATCCCTAGGGGGACCTTAGGGGAAGGAGAGAGTCCCTAGGGTGATCTTAAAGGAGGGTAAGTCCCTAGGGTGACCTCAGGAGAGGGAGAGAGTCCCTAGGGTGACCTCAGGGAGGGAGAGACCCCTAGGGTGACCTCAGGGAAGGGTGAGTCCCTAGGGTGACCTCAGGGGAGGGAGAGAGTCCGTAGCGTGACCTCAGGGGAGAGAGAGAGTCCCTAGGGTGACCTCAGGGGAGGAACAGAGCCCCTAGGGTGACCTCAGGGAAGGGTGAGTCCCTAGGGTGACCTCAGGGGAGGGAGAGTCCCTAGGGTGACCTCATGGGAGGGAGAGAGTCCCTAGGGTGAGCTCAAAAGAGGGAGAGAGTCCATAGGGTGACCTCAGGGGAGGGTGAGAATCCCTAGAGTGACCTCAGGGGAGGAAGAGAGTCCCTAGGGTGACCTCAGGGGAGGGAGAGAGTCCCTAGGGTGAACTCAGGGGAGGGAGAGATTCCTTAGGGTGACCTCAGGGGTGGGAGAGATTCCCTAGGGTGACATCAGGGGAGGGAAAGAGTCCCTAGGGTGGCCTCAGGGGAGGGAGAGAGTCCCTAGGGTAGGCTCAGAAGAGGGAGAGAGTCCCAAGGGTGACCTCATGGGAGGGTGAGTCCCTAGGGTTACCTCAAGGGAGGGAGAGAGTCGCTAGGGTGACTTCAGGGGAGGGAGAGAGTCCCTAGAGTAACCTCAGGGGAGGGAGAGAGTCCCTAGGGTGACCTCAGGGGAGGGAGAGAGTCCCTAGGGTGACCTCAGGGGAGGAAGAGAGTCCCTAGGGTGACCTCAGGGGAGGGAGAGAGTCCCTAGGGTGACCTCAGGGTTGGTCACTGACTCACCAGTATCTAAGCCACAGCAGTGTAGCTCTCAGGTAAACTGCTCAGGTAAACCACGCAGGTAAACCACTCAGGTGAACCACTCAGATAAACTCCTCAGGTAAACCCCTTGTGGGAACCGACCTGTGAGATTTATATTTAATTTATATGAATTTATATAGAATCTATATTTATGTTAATTTATATACTTCGATAGCAATTTGTATGATGTTAAGTGGACTGTATTTCTGCAATAATCTCACAAATCGATCCTTGCACATTATGGGGGGGTTTATATTGAATTTATATTGAATATATATATATATATATATATATATATATATATATATATATATATATATATATATATATATATATATATATATGCAGCCAATCAAACTACAGTATTAAACTACATAAATTGTTAAACATTGAAGAGGTTCCTTATCTTATTGTACAGCAGGCCTAGTCCACCAGGTATAACTAGGATGTAGACACCAAATTTTCCTCGTGTGAGGTAGCTTCCATCACCCTGGTAACTGATGCACAAAGCATGCTTCCTCGTCTTGACCTGTCAAAGGTGCTAGCTATGAAGCCAGAATCCTAATATATGACAGCTATATCAGAGAAAACACTGTACATTGAACCATAAAGACCAAGGCTTAATTACCTTTTTTGAGTCGATCATTCGTGTTCTAACCGGTTGCCCAATAATATCTTTTTTTTTTTTTTTTTTTGCCGGGATATTCCTGCGCGGGCCCTAAGCCTCTGGCTGGCCCACTAAGTGTTGCTTGTTTCTAGTTTACTTGGGCGGAGTATGAGTATTTATTACTCGTATGGTCACTTTAGTAAGATGTTGCCATATGAGTTTAACAACTTCTGCTCTCTTGAATCTAAGTTGAAATCTTAATGGGTTTGTAACTGTGCACTGTGTTAGATAATGTTCCAGAGGTCTGTCGGGCATTTCTCCACAGTGTTCACATTTCCTCTCATCTTCCGGAACCTGTAAGGCTATTTCCCATGCACATGGGTATCCAAGCCTGATGCGATGTAAGTGTACTTCTGTTGCCCTGCTGCTCCCTTTCATTAACATAAGTGGTTCGTAGTTGGTTGAATTCCTGTACCAACCCGCAGATCGAGATGTTGCAACAGCTGAGTGTGGTCACTGTACAACTTTTGCATTGCTCTGTTTCTAATTACTCGCTTTAATCTGTGACAGACTCTGTGGTATGCAAATGTCTACAGTTCTTCTCTTAGTTGCAAGTTTTGCAGCTTCGTCTGCAAAGTCATTTCATACGATTCCACATGACTTGGCACCCCGTTGAGAAGGACCCGTCGGCCTTGTCATTTGAGTGTTTGCATTAATGATAGGACAATATCTACCTAACATTAATGCCAAAAATGAATAGATAAACGGGTTTTAGAAAAACACTTCCTTGAGATTGATGACAGCGTGTTGATAATGGCAGGTCACTCCTCTGATCTTCCATAACACTTAGTCCAAGAGAATTGATAGGAGCCGAATTGCTCACGACTCTGTGGTCTTAATAACAACAATGGCTGACCACTCCATACTCACTGACGCCTCCCTCACTTTGTAGAGATGTTAGTAACTTGACAAGGGTCACATTTACTATATTTAATACTTAAAATTAAGTTAATTAAAATGAGAGGTTTTTTATGATGGTAAAAGTCCAAAGACTAAAGTATTTAAGAATAATTCCCACACAATATCTGGTGAATTATAATAGTATGTGCTATGATATCCCGTTTTCTATAGACGAAAATTCCACTACAAGTTACACTTCTATGGGTAACTTGTGTATACAATGGCAGCAATATTGTCTGCAAATTGCATTGATATTAGTAAATGGTGTCGGATTTTTCGACACCCCTCAGGTAAACCACTCAGGTAAACCACTCAGATAACCACTCAGATAAACACTCAGGTAAACCACTCAGATAAACCACTCAGGTAACCAATCAGATAAACCACTCAGGTAAAACACTCAGATAAACCACTCAGGTAACCACTCAGATAACCCACAGGTAACCACCACTCAGGTAACTACTCAGGTAAACCACTCAGGTTAACTACTCATGTAACCATCCAGTAAACCCCCAGGTAAACAGCTCAGGTAAACCCCTCAGGATGTGGTAAACCAGAGCCGCAACTACTGACAATGGCCGCCGGCATGTGTAACATAATTAATCCCTCCCAAACAGGTGTGACCCTGGAGCCAGAAGTCTGAGCCGCCTCACAGGTCACCCAGCGGGTTCACTCCTGTTAACCCCAAGTTATAAGACAGGAGAGACAGAGAAAATAACCCGCATTAAAAGTCACGTGATCTGGGGAGAGTTGAACCACCTGATCGAGCAAGTTGTTTGTGTTGGTGGGTGGCGTAGTGAGCAGTGTTGCCAGAACAAACACAGGCTTCCCCTCGCACTACAGCCCAATTGGTACTGAGATTTACGTAAGAGTTTTTCCCATTTTCTGTGATGTTATTGTGGGTGATGGTGCGTCACTAGTCTCGGAGAGGACACAGCTAGAACACTCACCTGATACCCCCCTTGTGAGGAACAGTTACTGAACTGGTGAACTGCTTAAGGTGACAATCTCATTCTCACGGATAATGGTAGGGCTAGTTTATTGTGCACCACATACCTGTGAGGGCTAGTGTATTGTGCACCACATACCTGTGAGGGCTAGTTTATTGTGCACCACATACCTGTGATGGCTAGTTTATTGTGCACCACATACCTGTGAGGGCAAGTGTATTGTGCACCACATTCCTGTGAGGGCTAGTTTATTGTGCACACATACCTGTGAGGGCTAGTTTATTGTGCACCACATACCTGTGAGGGCTAGTTTATTGTGCACCACATACCTGTGAGGGCTAATTTTATTGTGCACCACATACCTGTGAGGGCTAGTTTATTGTGCACCACATACCTGTGAGGGCTAGTTTATTGTGCACCACATACCTGTGAGGGTAGTTTATTGTGCACCACATACCTGTGAGGGCTAGTTTTATTGTGCACCACATACCTGTGAGGGCTAGTTTATTGTGCACCACATACCTGTGAGGGCTAGTTTATTGTGCACCACATACCTGTGAGGGCAGTTTATTGTGCACCACATACCTGTGAGGGCTAGTTTATTGTGCACCAAATACCTGTGAGGGCTAGTGTATTGTGCACCACATACCTGTGAGGGCTAGTTTATTGTGCACCACATACCTGTGAGGGCCAGCATGAGGCTTGCATGAGTGCAAGTCTGCCCGAAACGCTGCGCGTACTAGTGGCTTTACAAGACTGTAATACTGTACTATTCAATGTATTCCCACAAACCCAATGTACCTCTTGTATATAAATAAATAAAATAAAATAAAAATATTGTGCACCACATTCCTGTGAGGGCTAGTTTATTG
>WNGS01167406.1:10306-24979 GCA_020271785.1 Procambarus virginalis | reverse complement strand
TGCTGATCGTTGCTGTGTGCTGGCCGTTGCTGTGTGCTGGCCAATGCTGTGTGCTACCAAGCTGTGCTGAGTGTGCTGTAGAGAGGAACTGCCGACGCTGTGTACGAAAGACGCTTTGATGCAGGTACAAAACCGATGTTTTGTACGAAACGACGCTCGTGCTACAAAATTTCCCGCTGTGAACCAACTGCGCTACTGCTGCTACTGCTGCCAATGCTGTGCCAACTGCTGCCTACTGCTACCAATGCTGACAACTGCTGTACCAACTGCTAACAACTGCTGTGTTGCTGTGAGTAGGAACAAACACATGTACACAAGGGCTAGGTAAGAAATCAGTTGCTGCTGTGTTGTGCACTGTTGTGAACTTTGCATTAAATGCTTGTGTGCTTTGCAAAATTAAAGTAATTACAGTGAATTCTTAATAACATATACAGTGCAGTAAGTGTTATATATTCTGAGGAACATTTTAAGTGATAAGTTTAAATTTATTCAGTAAAAATGGCAAATATACCTCAGTTTCTGCATTTGACTGTGACCAGACAAACCTCACAGAGGTGGGTCAAAATGGCTTAAAAGGTTTGAAAATTTGTTGATAGTTTCTGACATCAAAAGTGCTGAAAGAAAGCGTGCCTTTCTGCTTCATTATGCAGGTGATAGAGTTTGTGACATCTTTGATACACTGAAAGACACTGGTGGTGCCAAAGATTATGACACTGCCAAGGCCAAATTAACTGAGCATTTCAAACCAAGGCAAAATACTGCTATGGAAATTATGCATTTCAGGAGAGCAAAACAACTCTCTAATGAAACTGTTGATCAATACCATACACGTCTGCAGGGTTTAGCAACCCATTGTGAGTTTGCTGATGTTGACAAAGAAATCAAACAGCAAATAATTGAAACATGCACATCTACACGTCTCCGTCGAAGAGCTCTAGAACTTGTTGATGATGAAAGTTCTCTTACCAAGATACTGGATATGGCTCGTCGAATGGAAGATGCTGCACGTGATGCTCGTGTCATGGAGTGCAGTGCCAACAACGGTTCTGCCACTGTTACTAACAGTCAAGAAGTATGTAAGGTTCAGGGAGTACACCATGATCGTAGAAGATATCATGCCAAACCTAACATTAAATTGAGCCGAGAACCACATCACAACTGGAGTCATGGAACAAGACTCAAGCAGTCACAACGACTCACATCAGAGGTTGTCAATAATAAATGTTACAATTGTGGAGGAGACTACCCACACCAAGATAATGTTTGTCCTGCTCAAGGTAAGAAGTGCTATGAGTGTAGAAAACTAGGTCATTTTGGTGCTATGTGTCGTTCCGCACTAAAGAAACCACAATCAATAAATAAAAGCAATGTACGAGGATCAAGTCATAGGAGTCGAGGTGGCAAACACAATATTGCACCTCAAATCAAGAATGTTAATAATATACAAGACAACATTTCATTACAACCAGTCTCAGATGACAGTGAATGTGATTATATTTATGGAGTACAATCAATCACAAAATGGAATGATCTTCCAAACAACCCAGAGACTATAGTATACATTGCTGGCATTTGTCTCAAAATTCTCATTGACACTGGATCAAACATTGACACCATTGCTGAGTGCCACTATGAAAAATTTAAAAAACAATTCCCAAAGCTTGAAAACTATAATGGCAAAGCCACTGCCTATGCTTCAAAGGTAGCCTTACCAGTGATTGGAACTTTCACTGCAGAGATTAAGTCAAAGAATGCAATGCTCATTACTACATTCCATGTTGTTAGGAATGCAAAGGAGTCTTTACTCAGTTACAAGACTTCAACCAAATTGGGGCTACTTCAGCTTTCTAATGCTGTAGCAGTGGAATCTGCAAACAATGTTGATGCTATTGTTGCTGAATTTTCTGATCGGTTTAAATCCATAGGTTGTTATACTGATAGCAAGGTACATCTGCATATCAACCCAGATGTAATTCCAGTTGCCCAACCACATCGCCGACAACCATTCCATACTCGCAAGAAAGTCGATGCCGAACTGGATAGGCTGATAGAACTAGATATCATTGAACCGGTAACAGGCCCAACACCATGGGTAAGCCCAATTGTCACTCCACCAAAGCCGAAGAATCCAGATGAGATACGCATTTGTGTAGACATGCGTGTTCCCAACAAGGCAATAATGCGTGAACGCCATCCTACACCCACTGTAGATGATATGATCTACCGCTTGAATGGTGCAACTGTATTCAGCAAGTTAGATTTAAACAAGGGCTATCATCAGCTTGAACTTGATGATGAGAGTCGATTCATCACAACGTTTACGACACATCGAGGTCTGTATAGGTACAAGCGCCTGAGTTTTGGTATTAACAGTGCTGCTGAAGTATTCCAGCACATCATCAGCCAGGTATTGCAAGATATACCTAATGCTGACAACATGTCTGATGACATCATTGTTTATGGCCGTACCCAAGCTGAACACGACAAAGCTCTTCGTGCAACATTGCAACGCTTACGAGAAAAGAATTTGACGCTAAGCCGAGCAAAGTGTGAGTTCAATCAACATAAAATTGAATTCTTTGGACATGTACTTAGTGACAAAGGTCTGTCTCCAGATCCTAAGAAAGTTGCAGATATCAAGAATGCTGCACCTCCTTCAACATCCACTGAAGTACATAGTTTTCTGGGAATGGCAAACTACTGTTCTCGCTTCATTCCAGATTTTGCTACCATTACGAAGCCTCTACGTGAGCTCCTGAAGAAAAATGCATCATGGTACTGGAGCGATGTCGAGCAAAATGCATTTGATGCTGTGAAAGATGCACTAGTAGAAAATGCGACTGCTGCATACTTTGATCCATCAATGGACACTGAGTTAACGGTGGATGCTAGTCCTGTTGGTTTAGGTGCTGTGTTAGCCCAACACAAACCTGGTCAACCAGATTCAAGAGTAGTAATTGCCTACGCCAGCCGTTCTCTCACAGATGTTGAGCAACGATACAGTCAGACAGAGAAGGAAGCTCTTGCTCTTGTATGGGGCTGTGAACACTTCAATGTGTATCTGCTTGGTGCACCCTTTACCACGATAGTCACTGACCACAAACCGTTGGAGACCATCTTCAATAATCCAAAGTCCAAACCACCAGCTCGCATTGAGAGATGGGCTCTTCGTCTGCAACCATACAACTTTACGGTGAAATGCAAGCCAGGTGCAGGCAATCCCGCTGATTACATCAGTCGACATCCTGCCAACAGTTTCACCATCACCAAGCATCAGCAAATTGCCGAGGAATATGTACACTCTGTAACCTGTGATGCAGTCCCTAAGGCTCTCACTCTTGATGAAATACGTACTGCAACCCTAGAGGACCCAACTCTGCAAGCAACAGTGGATGCATTGACCAAGAAAAAGTTTCCACGCATCCCACCCTCAGGAGTTGACCAAGATGCATTCAAAGCACTTGAACGCATCCAGACAGAATTAAGTGTTACGCAACAATGCGACACCGTGCTGCGAGGTACTCGTATATTAAATCCAGCTATTCTCCAGCAACGTGCTCTGAAGCTTGCACATCAAGGACACCAAGGTCTTGTAAGGACCAAACAGCTGCTACGAGAAAAGGTGTGGTTTCCTGGCATTGATCGTCAAGCTAAGGACATGCATGATGCCTGTGTCCCTTGCCAAGCTGCAGTGGATACTTCAAGACCAACACCTCTACAACCTTCACCACTACCTGCTGCACCATGGAAGGAAGTATCGATGGATTTCTGTGGACCGCTACCAACTGGAGAGTACTTGATGGTAGTCATTGATGATCACTCACGTTATCCAGAAGTAGAAATCATCACTTCCACATCTGCAAAGGCTGTCATCCCGAAGCTCGACAAGATCTTTTCAAACTTTGGCATTCCTGAAATTGTCAAGACGGACAATGGACCGCCATTTAATGGACAAGACTTTGTCAACTTTGCTGAGCATATTGGATTCAAACACCGCCGTGTGATGCCACTACATCCTCAAGCAAATGGAGAAGTAGAGAGATTCATGCAACCTCTCATGAAAGCTGTACGCTGCGCTCATGCCGAAGGACGATCCTGGAAACAAGCTATGTATGCTTTTCTCAGGAACTACCGTGCAACACCGCATGGAACACTGGGCAAGTCGCCTGGCGAACTTTTATTTGGACGTCCTATGAGAATCGCACTACCTGTCATGCCAGCCAAGGTAATGGATAAACGTCTCGCTCAGAAGGATGCACTAGCCAAGGGCAAAATGAAAATTGCTCATGATCAACGTGCAAAGGAACAATTCATAAAGGTTGGAGATACTGTTCTCGTTAAAAAGAAAAAAGAGGGAAAGCTAGATATGCCGTATGATACAAAACCATATAAAGTGATTAGTGTAAAAGGAACTATGGTAACAGCGAGTAATAGAGATCATAGTATAACACGTAATATGGCTTATTTCAAAGTGATTCCAACTAGTGTAGAAAATGATGAAGTGCAAAGTCGTGCAAAAGAAAAAGAAAAAATGAGTTATAACTCGATAAACAATTCATCGAGGGATGTTTTTGTATTTAAGGACTCTCGTCCAAAACGTCATGTTAAACGCCCTACACGATATGATGATTAATTGTGTTCCTATGTAATGCAAAGTATTTACTTGTTATGCTAGACTAAATTTAATATTGTTTGAATAATGCAGATCTCTCATTCAATATTTTGTAACTTTGTATTACAGTTTCTTTCATGTTTGTTTAACATTGCATATGTATTTTTAACATTGAAATCCTTTGTGGTAAAGATTGTTTAAATTCTTTGTGTGTTTAATTAATGTTAAATGTATGCAATATCTCTTGATATGTTAATAACTTACTTTGTGTCAATAACTTTGCTTTGTGCTACAAGCATGGTAGACATCCTGTATTCATTCTTTTTAAAGAAAAGGAGGGATGTCATGTTCACAGAAAATGGTACCATCCGTTTTCTATGTGCGGCGGCTGGACGCCACTAGAGAAGGTAAACAACAGCATACAGGACGCTACCAGCTTGGGAGCTACTCTATCATGTAATTATTTAAGTATTAAAGTCAGTAACCAGGAATGACTTTACATCAACCTTACTACCAAGACTATCTCAGCTATATACAGACACCACAATGCTGTCCAGGACGACGTCCACCTCGTGCTCGGTGATCCACGAGCTGACTCTCCTGGCAAAGATGGTCCGTTCAGCTAGAAAGCGTCGTGGTTGGATGAGGGTAATGTCCGCATCATACAGTGCAGACATAGTAGCTGGTGTGAACAGGCGTTCAAGGTCGTCTTTGGTGGAGTAAGAGAGGACGACACCTTTGTCGTCCTGCTGGATGTCGTCGGGTACTGAGTTGGTGGTGGCTTCGAGAACGTTAAGAATTTCCTCACATCCGAATGCGTGGTTCTCTAGGAACCGTGCCTTAACTTTGAAGGCCATGGTACTGTGTGGCTAGTACCGGTGAGGGCCGAGCCGAGGCAATACAGCTGACCCACCCTCCTGGGCAGGCCGAAGGATGTACACCCCCTCACTATCTGGTTGGCTAGGCAGCATGCAGGTGAGGAGCAACAAGAGACACGTCCGGCCGTGACGGCTGCAGGTTGCAAACTCCTGATCTGTGATCGTGATCTGTGATCATCCTCTGGGTTATGATGGAATTCTGCGAGTTTAAACTTCGTGAATGAATTAAAGACAAGCAAAATATAGAGAATCTCCTTCTGCATGTGAACCAATGTACGAGTTGTTAGATTGACAAAATGACGTGGCAAGACTGTCAACTTTAACTGTCCTGTGTGGAATTACAATTATTATAAGGTAAGATAAGGTTATAAGAATTAAATGGAGTAATTAAATAATGAACGGTGAAACAAAATGTTTCGAGGCAGTACAAAAGGATGTGGGAATTTCTATACCGGTACTTTACAATTGACGAAGATAAGGGCAAGAGGTGTCTTATTAAGACTTGGTAATACTTACCGAGTTACAATTCTTTGTGCTCTGGAAAAGAATGGTAAATTCCCTACCTGGGTAAATATTACGATCTCTGACCTTAAGGGAGTTAAGCGTATGGGTGCGGAGAGTGTCAGTACTGACAAGAACTGCTGTATGGGTCCCAAACGTACAGTGAAGTCCTAGATGCGAAAGGAACTAAAGTCCAGTACATCTTCCTATTTTCGGAATGCAAAGATTTGAGCGTAATAGCCCGGAGAAAGACCAAATTACCAGAGTACCTGAGGGGGTGATCTGCCTGAGTGAGAAACTCTTCTGTAGACGAGAATAATATGGAAAACACAAGATATAGCAAAGATTATTAGACAACTAACCATTATCAGTATGAATTTGTGCATAAAACACCTATGTAATCTAAAGTCAACCTAACAGTCATAAATTGCTACACCTGAAATGTATAACGTATTAGGTACCAAAAAC
The DNA here is from genome assembly GCA_020271785.1 of Procambarus virginalis. Taxonomy (NCBI): domain Eukaryota; kingdom Metazoa; phylum Arthropoda; class Malacostraca; order Decapoda; family Cambaridae; genus Procambarus; species Procambarus virginalis. The sequence continues at coordinate 18,520 of WNGS01167406.1, read as the reverse complement.
ACTAAAAAAAAAAGAGTTCTGAAAACAAACATGTGTTAAAGCCAAGTAAGACAACTTTAAGTAACGGATGTAGGAGCATTACCTGAGCAAGACTCCTAGGACAAGCCCCCACGTTAATGTGACGAGAATCTGGAATAGAACAGTAACTATTATGTTGATGCAGATGTTGTGCCAATCGCACATTAATAAAAAAAAGAGGAAACAAAGTAAAAAACTGCTGGATACCTTTACTGTGTGAGAGCTGCGGGGTAAAAACAAGAGAATAAAAAAAATAAAAAAAAACTTCAAACAATTAATATAACCAAAAATTATTTTAATTTTACACAAAATTATTAATAAATATTAATGAAAACTAAACCCCTTATCAGCTTGGCTTGAACACAATCAAAAGAGAAATATATACATGTGAATTTTACGTTAATAACATATGTGAAGGTAAAACATACTAAATTCTATGTGCATCTACCGTCACCCATAGGCAAGGATAGATGCTGCGCGAATAGTTGGTCACAGGAAGCCGACGGTTAAACGATCGAGAGAGAGGTAGTTAGCGGGTGGCGGCTGGTCAACCTGCGAGACAGCAGGTGGGGGTGTCTCGGGTATTGAAGGGTGGAGGGGAAAGGTGATCTGTCTAGACAATAGTACGTTTAGGCACGTATTGTTGTCGTTATTGATGTTGAATCTTGAAACTGCTGGAGCATGCAGACACGTTGGTGAATAGGCGGTAAAGAAACAGGCAGAATGTACTGCTAAGCATGAGAGTACCATAACACATGAAACAACAGGAAACCCTCTGGGAAAGCTTGCAACATCACTAAACTGTCTTTTAAAGCTGGAAACAACATTAAACTCTCTTGGAGGGCTGGTAACAACACAAAACTTTCTGGGAGAGCTCGTAGCAACATTAAATTCTCTTGGGAAAGATGTTAACAACATTAAACTCTCTGGTAAATGTTACGGTGCCCTCTCCTATATCTTCCCTTATCAAGTGAAAAGATCTATATCACTGCACCCTGCAGGTTCCCTGTACCCTTAGGGGTAATGAATCCGATTCTTACCCTTCGTGTATACAGTGAACGAATATACTGTGTATACAGTGGAAGTTTATTACCCGACTCTTACCCTTAGTGTATAAGGGTACATTTTACCCTTAGTGTATAAGGGGTACACCTTACCTTTAGTGTATATGGATACACCTTACCCTTAGTGTATACAGTGAACGAATATACTGTGTATACAGTGGAAGTTTATTACCCGACTCTTACCCTTAGTGTATAAGGGTACATTTTACTCTTAGTGTATAAGGGGTACACCTTACCCTTAGTGCATACGGGTACACCTTACCCTTAGTGTATACGGATACACCTTACCCTTAGTGTATATGGATACACCTTACCCTTAGTGTATATGGGGTACACCTTACCCTTAGTGTATATGGGTACACCTTACCCTTAGTGTATATGGATACACCTTACCCTTAGTGTATACGGGTACACCTTACCCTTAGTGTATAAGGGTACACCTTACCCTTAGTGTATACAGGTACACCTTACCTTAGTGTATAAGGGTACACCTTACCCTTAGTGTATACACATACACCTTACCCTTAGTGTATAAGGGTACACCTTTGTAGTGAAAAAAGAGACAAATGGGGAATTGATTTTCAGAAACTGTTGGGTACTTCCACACCGACTCGACTCCCGGGGGCCAGAAGGTAAAAAATCTTTTTTCTAACGGTTAGGTTAGGGCACGGTTGGCGCGCACCTGACTGGGTGGCTGGGTGGGGTTGTGGTCCATTCTCCCTAGGGGTCCCCATGGACCACCACCCAGGGTATGCCTGAACAACTCGTGCCCTATCCTAACCATTTTTTCACTGTCTGTCGCGTATGTTTATTGCGAGAATTGGGCTTCAAGAAGGGGGCCCCTGCATATGAAAGGTACCGAGGATGGTTGTTCAATAGATTCAAACCAAAAAATACACTGGTGAAAGGAAAAAACATTTTTTTTTGAGTATTTTAATTGTGCTAGTATATGTGTGTTTTTTTATGTAAATACAATATATCTGGGTTTTTTTTAATTCCTGCTGAAAAGTGTATCTGAAAAAAAAGGTTTGTCTTTACATATGGTAAGGTTTCAATAATCAGGTGAAAAATAAGATGAGAACAAGACTCGAGATATATTTTGCACCAGTTACCCCAGATATATGTTCCATTTTCTCTAGATTCTGTTTCACAGAAAACATCTTCACGGGCGGGCCATTCCCGTTTTCGTCGAGGGGTAACTAAGATAACTGACGGAAAAAATATATGCAAGTTCCATTTTATTTCCAAACATTGGTTAGTTTGACAATTAAGATCAGGAGTTTTCTTATTATTATTATTAAGATCGGGAAACAACAACGTATTATTTCATGTTTTTTTTTCATCCAAACATATGGAAACAAGTATTTATGTTTATTTTCAGAGGAAAGAACATTATCAAATATTTATTCATAGGAAAGAGCAACATCAGAAAGGACATAATTCATTCATTCGTTCGTTCAGTGTTATAGATTTCCCCCATCAGTAAATTAAAAACATTATTTTCATCGTTAGTTTTTTTTTATTTAACAAAAAAAACTACAACAATACATAACATTACAATACATTACAATGCACATAACTGTAATAATATATATGACACTGCAATACATGCAATTTAATTAAGTTTGCGTATGACGCCCGAGGGTAATAAAGCTGCTTCGTGCATGGTCGGCGTATCCAAGTCCATGGTTGGATTGGGCTCTACATAGTCGGGCTCATAGAATTTTCTCTGGCCACACTCAAAGAGGTCCGAGACCTCATCATCGAATCCCTCCACCGGCTCGAATTGCGTTGTGAACATGTCAATCGTAGCCAGGCCCAATTCTTCCATGGCTAATGATTGATTTTCACTAAAGAGTTCCACCGCGGCGTTTAAGGTCTGCGAAGTCAATATATCTTCCGCATTCAGCTCTTGTATCTTAGGTGCCATAGGGGATACGTGGCACACCGTCGCCAATTTCTGGGGGGGTCTGCCGGATATCCTCGTCTTCACTCTCGCTAATGTGGGTAACTGCCTCCCGCGGGCGGGTCGCTGGGAGAGGCGGGTTGGGGCGTCTTGTTGGAGGTACATATCCCGAGGTAGATGGCTGGGGGGAAGCCTCGCAGTTGCTCGACCTCTTATCATATGGGGTCATGGTCGTCCTCTTGCGTTGGCCTCGTGTAGATAGCCTAGTCCGACAGGGCCCCGGTGCAGGCCGTTCCCAAGTGATTTTACACTCTTCCACAGGGCGACTTGTTGGCTTTGCAATGTCCTTCATCAAAGGCGCTGTCGAAGCTTTCGTTTTTAGAGCCATCTCTCCACTCTTCGCCGCCTTCTTAGCTTTGGGCTCTGTTGTTGCTGCCGTTGTTGTTGCTTTCGTTTTTAGAGCCATCTCTCCGCTCTTCGCCGCCTTCTTAGCTTTGGGCTCTGTTGTTGTTGTTGTTGCTTTCGTTTTTACAGCCATCTGTTGTTGTTGTTGTTCTTCTTCTTCTCGTTGCTGCCATTGTTGTTGTTGCTGTTGTTGCTGTTGTTGCCGTTGTTGGGAATGGCCCTGGTCCCACCCGGGTTGGCACAGCAGTCATTGCTACCACCGGCGAATCCATAGAGCCAACAACAAGGCGGGCAGCGGGGCAGGGCTCTGGCACCAGCAGCGTCTCAGGCTGGGGCATGGGCACAGTCGGCTTGGAGTGCCTAATGGCCACAACGACATCTGGCACTGGCCCGGCATCTTCGCAGTCTCAGGCGAGGTCGTAGGTGCAGTTGAGGAAGTTTTGGGGGGGGGGGCTAGGCACATCGGTCGAACATTGGCAACACCACTGCTCTTAAATATATCCGCTACATCATGGGGCGTTATCCCAGCTGGTAGGATGAGAGCAGTCCCAAAGTTGAAATTGATCCCACCAGTCACCTCAATTGACTGGTGGGATCAATTTCCCACCAGTCGCAGCCGTTCAACAATTTTGCAAATAAAAAAAAATAATAAAATTATAAATTCACCAACAAGAAACATAAACACTCACACACACACGCTCTCACCTATATCAGAGTTATGTTAAAAAAAAACTCACCACAGGCGAATTCCATTTTCAAAAAACTTCGCTTGTAGGCTTCTAATGATGACCAGGACCCAGGGCGTTCGTTGGTGGGCAAGTTAACTCAATGGGCCTTAGGACTGGGCTTATATATATATATATATATATATATATATGTGAGAAAGCTGCATGAACGCGCAAGCCATATATCACTAAGAACTCTTTGACCCGGCCAGGATTCGAACCCATGCCGTCCAGGATCACCCCTAAACGTACACAGTACCGTGACCACCGCACCAATGATCGTCTATAAGGATTGGTCAGTCATGGCGCTTATTAACTAAGCTCCCTGACTGACTAACCCCGACGACACTCATGGATCCATTTGGGTACAGTTTTTCATCAAATTCTGGCGCATGCACGGGCCGCACTGAGTCTAACATGTGTGAGAAAGCTGCATGAACGCGCAAGCCATATATCACTAAGAACTCTTTGACCCGGCCAGGATTCGAACCCATGCCGTCCAGGATCACCCCTAAACGTACACAGTACCGTGACCACCGCACCAATGATCGTCTATAAGGATTGGTCAGTCATGGCGCTTATTAACTAAGCTCCCTGACTGACTAACCCCCGACGACACTCATGGATCCATTTGGGTACAGTTTTTCATCAAATTCTGGCGCATGCACGGGCCGCACTGAGTCTAACATGTGTGAGAAAGCTGCATGAACGCGCAAGCCATATATCACTAAGAACTCTTTGACCCGGCCAGGATTCGAACCCATGCCGTCCAGGATCACCCCTAAACGTACACAGTACCGTGACCACCGCACCAATGATCGTCTATAAGATTGGTCAGTCATGGCGCTTATTAACTAAGCTCCCTGACTGACTAACCCCCGACGACACTCATGGATCCATTTGGGTACAGTTTTTCATCAAATTCTGGAGTTCTTAGTGATATATGGCTTGCGCGTTCATGCAGCTTTCTCACACATGTTAGACTCAGTGCGGCCCGTGCATGCGCCAGAATTTGATGAAAACTGTACCCAAATGGATCCATGAGTGTCGTCGGGGGTTAGTCAGTCAGGGAGCTTAGTTAATAAGCGCCATGACTGACCAATCCTTATAGACGATCATTGGTGCGGTGGTCACGGTACTGTGTACGTTTAGGGGTGATCCTGGACGGCATGGGTTCGAATCCTGGCCGGGTCAAAGAGTTCTTAGTGATATATGGCTTGCGCGTTCATGCAGCTTTCTCACACATGTTAGACTCAGTGCGGCCCGTGCATGCGCCAGAATTTGATGAAAAACTGTACCCAAATGGATCCATGAGTGTCGTCGGGGGTTAGTCAGTCAGGGAGCTTAGTAATAAGCGCCATGACTGACCAATCCTTATAGACGATCATTGGTGCGGTGGTCACGGTACTGTGTACGTTTAGGGGTGATCCTGGACGGCATGGGTTCGAATCCTGGCCGGGTCAAAGAGTTCTTAGTGATATATATATATATATATATATATATATATATATATATAGATATATATATATATTATATATATATATATATGCGAACAAGCCTGAATGGTTTCAGGAAAATAATATATATAGTTCATATATATATATATATATATATATATATATATATATATATATATATATATATATATATATATATATGCCCCTAAAACCTCTACCATCACCCCCCCCTTCCCCCCCCACCTCCTCAGGCAAGCTAGGTCACCTGCTCGCACAGGTTATTGCACGTCACCTGGAAATCATCTCGCAGGCAAAATGTTGTTTGACAGAGCGGCATATTCAGGTTATCATACGTAAATTTCACAACCAAAGCTTCATTTTTGCTGTGTTGTTCATATTTAAAATCCTGCGCAAATTTCCGAAGCGCTTTTCCCATCCCTAGATGGGATAAATAGTAAGTGAAGTATAACGCATAGTTCCCGCAGAAATAAGTTTCCAACTGCTGTATTCTGTCATTGAATATGTGCAAATCGTATTTTTCAAAGCTGTTCAATATAACCTTAAAATATTTTGAATACGTTTCAATTCTCGGGTTTCCAAAACTATCCAGAATGACAATTTCTGTCTTAGTCATTGCTTTGGCTATACAAAATGTAACCCAATGACCCATTGTATCTGTAGATGATGCGTCTAGTGTATTAATTATAAATACCACAGGATGGTCATAGATCTTTTTCAAAATTTTTCTTGCATCATTGGCGAGATAACATGCCAGATATTGCACCTCCCGACCCAACACCCTGTTCAGCGCTTCGTTAATTTTAAGACAATTCATAGCTTTACGCTCTCGTATCACAGACTATTCGGCGTTCTGCATTAATTTTCAGGATGCCAGTGGTGCCTGGTGCCGCCATAAAGCAAAATGACTATTTCCCACCACAGGTATTTTAAATTCTAGACTAATTCTCAGATTACCAGACACGTCCAGGGGCATTGCATCCTTTATAGTTTCGGGCTGTAAATTGAAAGCCAGTATAGTGCCACTGTTAACAAATGCGTCATAGGATAGCGTGTGGGCATTATCGAAACCTAAAGCTTGTAGCATCGTATAATATAATTTTGCGCACTTGTGTGGAAAACCGCAAGCAATATTAAATAAAGTAGTGCTATTCAGAGTTATAAATACACTCGTGAGCTGACAATTCTCAAAATATAACGGGTTATGGCCATAGCCTCCTGACATTGCCTCCATATCTATGATAATCATGTATAAACGCTCAGGAACTACAGTTCCCCAGGGCTGATCCATTGTAATTGTCCGCTGTCCTGTGCCCAGTATATAAGTCTTTAATAGGGTTTTGTTAAATGTATATGTTATCGGGGTGTTATTTTGTATCAATGCCTTATTAATGGCCGTTAAGCCGGCCGGGTATGGCATTATGCGATCTATCCACAACCTCGCCATCTTAATATGGTATTTAAAGTTAGCATTATCCTTTTCGCTATGAATAATCCATTTATCCGGGTTCAGTTCAAGGCGAATGCGCACATCCACATTATCCAGAACGTATTCGCTAATTGTTGTAACATCCGCCAATAATTTAAAGCATGTGTGCACACACCCGTAGTTGTCATCTCAGTCATTTGCTGCTCCCTTTCCTTAGTCATTGCAGCAAAATATTCGTCGGAAAATCTGGTGGGGTCATTACCTTTAAAGAAATGCGCTAGTTTCCGATATCTCTCAGCTTCGCACCCCGAAATAGTAGTCAGCAGCTTTATATAACTCCAGTTGAGAATAGAGAGTTAGTTTCGACTACAGTCTCGTTGAAATACACTACTATAGATTTGAATAAAGTCTGTGATAGACCATTATTAATTGTTACGTTTTCTGTATCCCCTATCGCACTAGCTCCATCTTCGCCCGTTACTGCTAGCGATAGTTCCAAAGCCAATGACGACATATCTAGAAAGTGGCCATTCACGCCTTTAATCTTAAATTCAAGATACGTATCTCTAAATTTATTGCCTCCAGTATTTACTGGCAAAACATCAATAGTTTGACGCGAGGCTATAGTAGCCTCTACCATCCTAGAAGAGAACGGCTTGGGAAAGGCGTCAGTTATTGCAGCTGCATAATTCCCAGTGGTACTTGTAGCCCCGCCATGCTATCTTGCCAATAGTTGTTTCGAGAGTGATTCAATCTTTAAGCAAACACGTCATTATATTTCCCTCCGTCGATTTTCCTGAACAAATTTCTTGTTTTGCTTTGTTTTGTTTGTTTTGTTCTTTTGTCTTAATCCTTCTACTCCTTTTTTTTTCTTAACGACCCGCCCGCCCGCAATTTGCTTCCCAACATGTTTTAATGTTTCTAGGCCTCTATGTTTGAGTGACTGTTTCAATGTGCGTTCGCCGCTGTTTATGTCTTGCATGACATCCTGGCCCATACTCAATGCGGCGGGGGCCAAGGTTCTCATCAAGAATGGCGCCGCTCGCTTCGCCAGTCCAGTTATGAAACTAAAAATCCCACCCCCTCGCACATGACGCCTAGTACTGTTAAAAATGCGGATGTCCCCTAAACCGCCCCCTCTTCCAGAAACGGGGGGCATTAGGAGTATTAATAATTCCTCCACTGACGGCGG
>WNGS01167405.1:57674-90660 GCA_020271785.1 Procambarus virginalis | reverse complement strand
ATTCCAATTTGAACATAACCATTGTTTGAAAAAAATTTCACAAGAAAATTGATTTCTTGATCAAAGTTATTCCAATTTGAACATAACCATTGTTTGAAAAAAATTTCACAAGAAAATTGATTTCTTGATCAAAGTTATTCCAATTTGAACATAACCATTGTTTGAAAAAAATTTCACAAGAAAATTGATTTCTTGATCAAAGTTATTCCAATTTGAACATAACCATTGTTTGAAAAAAATTTCACAAGAAAATTGATTTCTTGATCAAAGTTATTCCAATTTGAACATAACCATTGTTTGAAAAAAATTTCACAAGAAAATTGATTTCTTGATCAAAGTTATTCCAATTTGAACATAACCATTGTTTGAAAAAAATTTCACAAGAAAATTGATTTCTTGATCAAAGTTATTCCAATTTGAACATAACCATTGTTTGAAAAAAATTTCACAAGAAAATTGATTTCTTGATCAAAGTTATTCCAATTTGAACATAACCATTGTTTGAAAAAAATTTCACAAGAAAATTGATTTCTTGATCAAAGTTATTCCAATTTGAACATAACCATTGTTTGAAAAAAATTTCACAAGAAAATTGATTTCTTGATCAAAGTTATTCCAATTTGAACATAACCATTGTTTGAAAAAAATTTCACAAGAAAATTGATTTCTTGATCAAAGTTATTCCAATTTGAACATAACCATTGTTTGAAAAAAATTTCACAAGAAAATTGATTTCTTGATCAAAGTTATTCCAATTTGAACATAACCATTGTTTGAAAAAATTTCACAAGAAAATTGATTTCTTGATCAAAGTTATTCCAATTTGAACATAACCATTGTTTGAAAAAAATTTCACAAGAAAATTGATTTCTTGATCAAAGTTATTCCAATTTGAACATAACCATTGTTTGAAAAAAATTTCACAAGAAAATTGATTTCTTGATCAAAGTTATTCCAATTTGAACATAACCATTGTTTGAAAAAAATTTCACAAGAAAATTGATTTCTTGATCAAAGTTATTCCAATTTGAACATAACCATTGTTTGAAAAAATTTCACAAGAAAATTGATTTCTTGATCAAAGTTATTCCAATTTGAACATAACCATTGTTTGAAAAAAATTTCACAAGAAAATTGATTTCTTGATCAAAGTTATTCCAATTTGAACATAACCATTGTTTGAAAAAATTTCACAAGAAAATTGATTTCTTGATCAAAGTTATTCCAATTTGAACATAACCATTGTTTGAAAAAATTTCACAAGAAAATTGATTTCTTGATCAAAGTTATTCCAATTTGAACATAACCATTGTTTGAAAAAAATTTCACAAGAAAATTGATTTCTTGATCAAAGTTATTCCAATTTGAACATAACCATTGTTTGAAAAAAATTTCACAAGAAAATTGATTTCTTGATCAAAGTTATTCCAATTTGAACATAACCATTGTTTGAAAAAAATTTCACAAGAAAATTGATTTCTTGATCAAAGTTATTCCAATTTGAACATAACCATTGTTTGAAAAAAATTTCACAAGAAAATTGATTTCTTGATCAAAGTTATTCCAATTTGAACATAACCATTGTTTGAAAAAAATTTCACAAGAAAATTGATTTCTTGATCAAAGTTATTCCAATTTGAACATAACCATTGTTTGAAAAAATTTCACAAGAAAATTGATTTCTTGATCAAAGTTATTCCAATTTGAACATAACCATTGTTTGAAAAAAATTTCACAAGAAAATTGATTTCTTGATCAAAGTTATTCCAATTTGAACATAACCATTGTTTGAAAAAAATTTCACAAGAAAATTGATTTCTTGATCAAAGTTATTCCAATTTGAACATAACCATTGTTTGAAAAAAATTTCACAAGAAAATTGATTTCTTGATCAAAGTTATTCCAATTTGAACATAACCATTGTTTGAAAAAAATTTCACAAGAAAATTGATTTCTTGATCAAAGTTATTCCAATTTGAACATAACCATTGTTTGAAAAAAATTTCACAAGAAAATTGATTTCTTGATCAAAGTTATTCCAATTTGAACATAACCATTGTTTGAAAAAATTTCACAAGAAAATTGATTTCTTGATCAAAGTTATTCCAATTTGAACATAACCATTGTTTGAAAAAAATTTCACAAGAAAATTGATTTCTTGATCAAAGTTATTCCAATTTGAACATAACCATTGTTTGAAAAAAATTTCACAAGAAAATTGATTTCTTGATCAAAGTTATTCCAATTTGAACATAACCATTGTTTGAAAAAATTTCACAAGAAAATTGATTTCTTGATCAAAGTTATTCCAATTTGAACATAACCATTGTTTGAAAAAATTTCACAAGAAAATTGATTTCTTGATCAAAGTTATTCCAATTTGAACATAACCATTGTTTGAAAAAATTTCACAAGAAAATTGATTTCTTGATCAAAGTTATTCCAATTTGAACATAACCATTGTTTGAAAAAAATTCACAAGAAAATTGATTTCTTGATCAAAGTTATTCCAATTTGAACATAACCATTGTTTGAAAAAAATTTCACAAGAAAATTGATTTCTTGATCAAAGTTATTCCAATTTGAACATAACCATTGTTTGAAAAAAATTTCACAAGAAAATTGATTTCTTGATCAAAGTTATTCCAATTTGAACATAACCATTGTTTGAAAAAATTTCACAAGAAAATTGATTTCTTGATCAAAGTTATTCCAATTTGAACATAACCATTGTTTGAAAAAAATTTCACAAGAAAATTGATTTCTTGATCAAAGTTATTCCAATTTGAACATAACCATTGTTTGAAAAAAATTTCACAAGAAAATTGATTTCTTGATCAAAGTTATTCCAATTTGAACATAACCATTGTTTGAAAAAATTTCACAAGAAAATTGATTTCTTGATCAAAGTTATTCCAATTTGAACATAACCATTGTTTGAAAAAAATTTCACAAGAAAATTGATTTCTTGATCAAAGTTATTCCAATTTGAACATAACCATTGTTTGAAAAAAATTTCACAAGAAAATTGATTTCTTGATCAAAGTTATTCCAATTTGAACATAACCATTGTTTGAAAAAATTTCACAAGAAAATTGATTTCTTGATCAAAGTTATTCCAATTTGAACATAACCATTGTTTGAAAAAAATTTCACAAGAAAATTGATTTCTTGATCAAAGTTATTCCAATTTGAACATAACCATTGTTTGAAAAAAATTTCACAAGAAAATTGATTTCTTGATCAAAGTTATTCCAATTTGAACATAACCATTGTTTGAAAAAAATTCACAAGAAAATTGATTTCTTGATCAAAGTTATTCCAATTTGAACATAACCATTGTTTGAAAAAAATTTCACAAGAAAATTGATTTCTTGATCAAAGTTATTCCAATTTGAACATAACCATTGTTTGAAAAAAATTTCACAAGAAAATTGATTTCTTGATCAAAGTTATTCCAATTTGAACATAACCATTGTTTGAAAAAAATTTCACAAGAAAATTGATTTCTTGATCAAAGTTATTCCAATTTGAACATAACCATTGTTTGAAAAAATTTCACAAGAAAATTGATTTCTTGATCAAAGTTATTCCAATTTGAACATAACCATTGTTTGAAAAAAATTTCACAAGAAAATTGATTTCTTGATCAAAGTTATTCCAATTTGAACATAACCATTGTTTGAAAAAAAATTCACAAGAAAATTGATTTCTTGATCAAAGTTATTCCAATTTGAACATAACCATTGTTTGAAAAAATTTCACAAGAAAATTGATTTCTTGATCAAAGTTATTCCAATTTGAACATAACCATTGTTTGAAAAAAATTTCACAAGAAAATTGATTTCTTGATCAAAGTTATTCCAATTTGAACATAACCATTGTTTGAAAAAAATTTCACAAGAAATTGATTTCTTGATCAAAGTTATTCCAATTTGAACATAACCATTGTTTGAAAAAAATTTCACAAGAAAATTGATTTCTTGATCAAAGTTATTCCAATTTGAACATAACCATTGTTTGAAAAAAAATTCACAAGAAAATTGATTTCTTGATCAAAGTTATTCCAATTTGAACATAACCATTGTTTGAAAAAATTTCACAAGAAAATTGATTTCTTGATCAAAGTTATTCTTATGTTTCCTCTTCTAAAAATTTGTATCTATTCAAAATATTGAATTTCTATTATTTCATGGCCTGGGATTATTTATGTTAATTATAAAGTGAGTTAGTATGTTGTTTTCCATTATCTAAATGCGGCTGTTTTGAAATTAGCGTTAGTGTATTTTTTTTACAGAAATCACGTTGTTTATAATGCTAGTCTTCTCGTGTGGTGTGGGGCTGTTATAGTGCCAGTCTTCTGGTGTGGTATAGGCTGTTATAGTGCCAGTCTTCTGGTGTGGTATAGGGCTGTTATAGTGCCAGTCTGCTGGTGTGGTGTAGGGCTGTTATAGTGCCAGTCTGCTGGTATGGTGTAGGACTGTTATAGTGCCAGTCTGCTGGTGTGGTATAGGGCTGTTATAGTGCCAGTCTGCTGGTGTGGTGTAGGGCTGTTATAGTGCCAGTCTGCTGGTGTGGTATAGGGCTGTTATAGTGCCAGTCTGCTGGTGTGGTATAGGGCTGTTATAGTGCCAGTCTGCTGGTATGGTGTAGGACTGTTATAGTGCCAGTCTGAAGGTGTGGTGTAGGACTGTAAGGGAACCTAAACTCATCTCGTGTAGTGGCAGTGCACAAGGTACAGAGGTCTCTGGCCCAGGAGCAATATTCATTATCATTACAAGACTTTCATGACACGAAGAACCTGATGGTTCCCAGCCAGCTCCTCTGAGCACCGGAAATAGAGAGAGAAAAAAAGAGACATTAAATGACATGCTCCTCGTACGCAAGCTATTGTTCCAGTCCCTCCAGGCCATTCTGCTTGTAACTAACGCAACACAATTTGCCGCAGGCAATGCACTCGAGATTTGACTAGGTTGCGAACCTGTTTGTTATGCACTCCCAGCTGCTACGCCCACTGAGGTAGCTCGGGCAGGTTTCTTATTGGTAGCTTAATGGCCTTGAAGGTGATGGTTGGTGACATGATGATGCACTTCAGGTTGTTTGATGTAATATCCAGCTTAACTCTTATGAACCCACCTAAGGTAGGGTGGTGTGAATGAAGTTAGTGGATTATAAAGCTCAACATGTTTATAAAATATAAGTTATTTTCTTCAGCTTTTATATTTTATAAACGCACCGATAAGGCTTAATAGTAAAATAGAGTCCCATTCGGTAGTCTTCAAAGGTCTAACATTTACCTCCGTAAGACTCTCCAAAACACTTTCTGATATGCCTACATTATCAGAAACGCAAACTAAGTTCCTAAAACACCAACTAGGAGGCTGCATTTCCAGATGATTTTCTTCCCATTTATAAAAAAATGATCGGGTACGTTTTTCTTAAAGCTGATGCCTCTGTTCCCTTGGCAGTGAGTTAAGTACTAGGCGCTAGTGACGTGTGAGGAGCCTCGATTACCATAATAGGTTTACTGTTGTCGATAAAAATGAACCAAAATACTTTCGTACAAGCATAATAAAGATATATTAAATAAATGGAGAAGGACACCATCATAAGGGATCATTCCTACTGCCGATACAATGTAATGTGTACTGTGTGGGAGTGAAAAATAAAGATGTTCGAGATATGACTGCAGGTTGGGCCGGTTTGGCAGGTGAGCTGACCTTCAATCAGTTTCGCGCGCGCGCGCACTCTCTCTCTTCCACACACCCAAACNCCCAGGAACACTGTCGGATTGGGTTTCAGCCGAAAGAATAATGGTGTCAATGTAAGATCATCTCTCTGTAACTTACGGAACTCCACCGCGGTCAGGTTAGGGGGTAGTTTCGAAGGGTCCTGAGGGACAGCGGTAGCAGTAGAGTCGGCTGGCTGTGGACGTGCAGCTTGAGCACGGTGGTCACCATAACAGGAGGAGAACCTTCATCACTCTCTTGAACCTTTACTGGGAAATGTTCAAAATCGGGTTATCCACCACAGAGTTGCTTACCTTGGATATGTCCTTGATGATCAGGTTGTTTGTTGTTGGTCTTCTGCCAAGTCGTTGCCCAGAGAAGTTTGCACTCCAGGCATGGGAAAAGGCTTTTCCCTGACGGCGACTTGGACTTCACCGGTCACGAAGGGACAATCCAGGTAAACTCTGGCAAGTGGATAAGGAGTTGTAGCAGTAAGGTCAGTGATGAACACAGTCTCTCCTGTGTAGGCGACGTTGGGCACAGCCGATTTCAAAACGATCGATTGTAGAGCCGCTGTGTCCCTTAGGATCTTAAGTCCGAAACGTCCCTCTGAATCTGAACCGTGGGTAGAGATAGTTCCTGGATATAGATGCTTGGTAAAGAGAGAGAGATCATTAGCATGAACACCAACATTCATTACAGGCTTACCGGACTTAGGGTGAGTAGTTTTAGACTTAGGGGTTCGACGTTACCTTTAAATTGGGACTTACCACATTTGTCAATGGTGTGTCCATATAATCGACAATACCTGCAGTACAGTTGAGAGGTACCTTGATCTGGGCTCGCTTTCTCGTAACTGTACCAAGACTTCTTTCTGGTAGGATCTGGAGTCAGCCGGTGGATGAGGCTGTAAGTGTCAGCTGACTTCGCACACTTCACTAATTCCGTCTCTTCCTTGTCTGCTAAGTATAGGCGGACAGGAGGGGGTACACGTCTCAAAAATTCTTCAACCAGTATGAGGTTGACAAGTTCTGAAAAAGTAGAGACATGTGCTGCCTCCAGCCATTTCATGAAATATCTTTGTTTGGTGTTAGCAAATTCTAAGAAGGTGGTGGTACTTGCCTTGACGTAGTCACGAAACTTTCGTCGATAGCTTTCGGTGGGAGAAGTAGGCGTCCAACACAGCTTGTTTCAGGGTGGTGTAGTCGTTTTCCGAAGCCAAAGTGCTGAGTGTGACTGCTGCTCTACCTGTTAATGTACTCTGAGAAGGGTAGCCCATTGGTCGTCAGCCAATTAAGTTGAACAGCAAGGGTCTCAAAAGTGGTAAGAACACATCAACCTCCGTTTCGAGGAACGGGGGCATTAACTTACTTGCATGGGAGATATTGAAACTGGGAGGAAGACTAGCTGCCGCTTGTTGGAGTTGAGCTTGGTGTGCAGCGTCCCTCGTGAGTTCTCGGTCACGACAGTTTTAGAGCTGCTTTCTGCCTGTCGTTGTCGTGTTCGCGTTGTATCTCGAGTCGCTGTTTGTATAAGGCCAACTCACGTTCTTGCTGTCCTTTGAGGAGTAGGGCCTCCCTCTCTCACTTTTCTTTCTTCCTTCTTCAGGGCAGCTTCACACGCTCCCCTATTGCAGCTGCTTCTTGTTGTTGCTGTAGCTCGATCTTGGCAAGTTCCAATTTGAGCTTTATCGCTCTCAGTCATCTTTATCTGAAATAATGTGCTGTTCATGGTAGAAGAATCTATAATACCTTCATCAGCAAGGTGATCCAGTATCATATTATTAATGGCAAATTTGTTGGCTCACCAGGAACTTCTAAGTGATACTCATGTGCAAGAGTTAACAAATCGACCCTCTTAGCGTGACGTAAGGTCCCTATTTCACTTTCTGGATCTGCTTTGAAAACTTGTAAGCGGAACATGGTGAAAATATAGCAAAACAAAGGAGATGAAATAGTGAGATATGGGCGAGTGTCAGAAACAGGAAACGTGGCAACTGATACCTATCCTGTGGGGATTATTAATAATTAAAGTAAATTCAAGATGGTAAATGAATAAGGTCGCAGGAAATCTTGTACCTGGTACTCACTATGGGAGGATAAAGGCAAGAAAATCCTACTAATTAGTGAAAACTAATTTTAAAATACAAGTGAAACACTAAATGGCTTCAAAATAAATGAGGTAGTCCAAAAAATGTAGTCATACCTTGCCAAGTCACTATAGAACATAAGCAATGGTACCCACTGAAATTGAATATGGTATTTACAGAATTAGCGAACTTTTGTGCTCAAAAGAAAAAACGCCAATTCCCTACCTTAGGTAAATACCATCAGTCTGACCGACGAGTAGGGGTGCGAGTGTCAACTGGTGACGAGAACTATCGGCGAGGTCCCAATTCGCCAATAATAGTTCGTGCTAGAGGATCTAAAGCCCTCTTTTTCCTCCTAGAGTCGGATTGCAGGACTTGGGTGCTATTGACCCGGAGACAGACCACAGTACCAGGGTACCTATGTGATAATCTGTCAAAAAGTGAGAAATATTGGGGGACAAAGATGTTAAACACGGAGGATAACACGGAAAGGGGGAGACGACCAATTAAGAGTATGACTGCGGCCTACAGTCACCACGTAATCCAAAGTTGTCTCACTCTCACCATATGCTATTCCCGTAATGTACAATATACACAGCACCATATAAAATAAAAATGATTAATGTGAATAATGGAAGCAAGGAAAATAAGAGCCAAGTGCGCTTACCACAATTACCAATACCTGAGTGAAGCTCCGTGGACAGATCTCCATTTAATAGTGCTCCGTGGACAGGCCCCCATTTATAGTGGCTCCGTGGACAGGCCCCCATTTATATGTGACGGTAACGAGTTGGAAATTGTGGTCGGCAGTCTTCCAACTAGCAGGTGTCAGTGCTGGGCCACATATAAATATAAAAAAAAGAAAAGAAAAAAAAAGAGAAAAAAAAAAGAATGACTGCGTGTTTTGGTAATCTGTGGTAAGGTTGGAAAGACTAAAAGCAATAATAAAAATATGGATTTTAATAACAATAAAAACACAAATTGAAATAAATGCAAAATCTTGGCTTACTCTGGCAAAATAATAAACAATATAAAACATGAAAATAGATTACGTTAATGGGGAGGAGAATTGATATACAAAAGTAAGTAAAATATGAATGCTGGAATATATGCACTAACTATGAACCTCTATTTGACCACACAGAGTGAGTCACTTAGGAGTTCACAGCTTGCGAGCACACAATATTCTGGGCAGAAACGCAAGGGACTCCAACAATAACTGGTGAGGTCTTGTGATTGGCGGGGAGCCGGAGTGGAGTGTTGGTTGGCGGCCAATGAGGAAGCTGGATGGCCGCAAGTCGCTCGTTAGGCCGTTGAAGGGTTTGGCGCATCGACCAGGTGCAGCAGTGGGGGGGAAGGAGGGAGTTGCTGGTACGTGTGGCTAATATGTACGTTTAGCCACTACAAAACGTATCTTGTATATTGATGAGGACAGGCGTGATTCGCAGAAATAGCAGGCTAATCTCTGATAAGAGTTATCGTCACAATATATATATATATAAATATATTATCTATAATATATATATATATATATATATATTGTTTGAAAAAAATTCACAAGAAAATGATTTCTTGATCAAAGTTATTCCAATTTGAACATAACCATTGTTTGAAAAAAATTCACAAGAAAATTGATTTCTTGATCAAAGTTATTCCAATTTGAACATAACCATTGTTTGAAAAAATTTCACAAGAAAATTGATTTCTTGATCAAAGTTATTCCAATTTGAACATAACCATTGTTTGAAAAAATTTCACAAGAAAATTGATTTCTTGATCAAAGTTATTCCAATTTGAACATAACCATTGTTTGAAAAAAATTCACAAGAAATTGATTTCTTGATCAAAGTTATTCCAATTTGAACATAACCATTGTTTGAAAAAAAATTCACAAGAAAATTGATTTCTTGATCAAAGTTATTCCAATTTGAACATAACCATTGTTTGAAAAAATTTCACAAGAAAATTGATTTCTTGATCAAAGTTATTCCAATTTGAACATAACCATTGTTTGAAAAAAATTCACAAGAAAATTGATTTCTTGATCAAAGTTATTCCAATTTGAACATAACCATTGTTTGAAAAAAATTTCACAAGAAATTGATTTCTTGATCAAAGTTATTCCAATTTGAACATAACCATTGTTTGAAAAAAATTTCACAAGAAAATTGATTTCTTGATCAAAGTTATTCCAATTTGAACATAACCATTGTTTGAAAAAAATTCACAAGAAAATTGATTTCTTGATCAAAGTTATTCCAATTTGAACATAACCATTGTTTGAAAAAAATTTCACAAGAAAATTGATTTCTTGATCAAAGTTATTCCAATTTGAACATAACCATTGTTTGAAAAATTTCACAAGAAATTGATTTCTTGATCAAAGTTATTCCAATTTGAACATAACCATTGTTTGAAAAATTTCACAAGAAAAATGATTTCTTGATCAAAGTTATTCCAATTTGAACATAACCATTGTTTGAAAAAAAATTCACAAGAAAATTGATTTCTTGATCAAAGTTATTCCAATTTGAACATAACCATTGTTTGAAAAAATTTCACAAGAAAATTGATTTCTTGATCAAAGTTATTCCAATTTGAACATAACCATTGTTTGAAAAAAATTTCACAAGAAAATTGATTTCTTGATCAAAGTTATTCCAATTTGAACATAACCATTGTTTGAAAAAAATTTCACAAGAAAATTGATTTCTTGATCAAAGTTATTCCAATTTGAACATAACCATTGTTTGAAAAAATTTCACAAGAAAATTGATTTCTTGATCAAAGTTATTCCAATTTGAACATAACCATTGTTTGAAAAAAATTTCACAAGAAAATTGATTTCTTGATCAAAGTTATTCCAATTTGAACATAACCATTGTTTGAAAAAAATTTCACAAGAAAATTGATTTCTTGATCAAAGTTATTCCAATTTGAACATAACCATTGTTTGAAAAAAATTTCACAAGAAAATTGATTTCTTGATCAAAGTTATTCCAATTTGAACATAACCATTGTTTGAAAAAATTTCACAAGAAAATTGATTTCTTGATCAAAGTTATTCCAATTTGAACATAACCATTGTTTGAAAAAAATTTCACAAGAAATTGATTTCTTGATCAAAGTTATTCCAATTTGAACATAACCATTGTTTGAAAAAAAATTCACAAGAAAATTGATTTCTTGATCAAAGTTATTCCAATTTGAACATAACCATTGTTTGAAAAATAATTCACAAGAAAATTGATTTCTTGATCAAAGTTATTCCAATTTGAACATAACCATTGTTTGAAAAAATTTCACACAAGAATTGATTTCTTGATCAAAGTTATTCCAATTTGAACATAACCATTGTTTGAAAAAAATTTCACAAGAAAATTGATTTCTTGATCAAAGTTATTCCAATTTGAACATAACCATTGTTTGAAAAAAATTTCACAAGAAAATTGATTTCTTGATCAAAGTTATTCCAATTTGAACATAACCATTGTTTGAAAAAAAATTCACAAGAAAATTGATTTCTTGATCAAAGTTATTCCAATTTGAACATAACCATTGTTTGAAAAAAATTTCACAAGAAAATTGATTTCTTGATCAAAGTTATTCCAATTTGAACATAACCATTGTTTGAAAAAAATTTCACAAGAAATTGATTTCTTGATCAAAGTTATTCCAATTTGAACATAACCATTGTTTGAAAAAAATTTCACAAGAAAATTGATTTCTTGATCAAAGTTATTCCAATTTGAACATAACCATTGTTTGAAAAAAATTTCACAAGAAAATTGATTTCTTGATCAAAGTTATTCCAATTTGAACATAACCATTGTTTGAAAAAAATTTCACAAGAAAATTGATTTCTTGATCAAAGTTATTCCAATTTGAACATAACCATTGTTTGAAAAAATTCACAAGAAAATTGATTTCTTGATCAAAGTTATTCCAATTTGAACATAACCATTGTTTGAAAAAAATTTCACAAGAAAATTGATTTCTTGATCAAAGTTATTCCAATTTGAACATAACCATTGTTTGAAAAAAATTTCACAAGAAAATTGATTTCTTGATCAAAGTTATTCCAATTTGAACATAACCATTGTTTGAAAAAAATTTCACAAGAAAATTGATTTCTTGATCAAAGTTATTCCAATTTGAACATAACCATTGTTTGAAAAAAATTTCACAAGAAAATTGATTTCTTGATCAAAGTTATTCCAATTTGAACATAACCATTGTTTGAAAAAAATTTCACAAGAAATTGATTTCTTGATCAAAGTTATTCCAATTTGAACATAACCATTGTTTGAAAAAAATTTCACAAGAAAATTGATTTCTGATCAAAGTTATTCCATTTGAACATAACCATTGTTTGAAAAAAATTTCACAAGAAAATTGATTTCTTGATCAAAGTTATTCCAATTTGAACATAACCATTGTTTGAAAAAAATTTCACAAGAAAATTGATTTCTTGATCAAAGTTATTCCAATTTGAACATAACCATTGTTTGAAAAAAATTTCACAAGAAAATTGATTTCTTGATCAAAGTTATTCCAATTTGAACATAACCATTGTTTGAAAAAAATTCACACAAGAAATTGATTTCTTGATCAAAGTTATTCCAATTTGAACATAACCATTGTTTGAAAAAAATTCACAAGAAAATTGATTTCTTGATCAAAGTTATTCCAATTTGAACATAACCATTGTTTGAAAAAAATTTCACAAGAAATTGATTTCTTGATCAAAGTTATTCCAATTTGAACATAACCATTGTTTGAAAAAATTTCACAAGAAAATTGATTTCTTGATCAAAGTTATTCCAATTTGAACATAACCATTGTTTGAAAAAAATTTCACAAGAAAATTGATTTCTTGATCAAAGTTATTCCAATTTGAAACATAACCANTTTGAAAAAAATTTCACAAGAAAATTGATTTCTTGATCAAAGTTATTCCAATTTGAACATAACCATTGTTTAAAAAAAATCACAAGAAAATTGATTTCTTGATCAAAGTTATTCCAATTTGAACATAACCATTGTTTAAAATTTCACAAGAAATTGATTTCTTGATCAAAGTTATTCCAATTTGAACATAACCATTGTTTGAAAAAATTTCACAAGAAATTGATTTCTTGATCAAGTTATTCCAATTTGAACATAACCATTGTTTGAAAAAAATTTCACAAGAAAATTGATTTCTTGATCAAAGTTATTCCAATTTGAACATAACCATGTTTGAAAAAATTTCACAAGAAAATTGATTTCTTGATCAAAGTTATTCCAATTTGAACATAACCATTGTTGAAAAAAATTTCACAAGAAAATTGATTTCTTGATCAAAGTTATTCCAATTTGAACATAACCATTGTTTGAAAAATTTCACAGAAAATTGATTTCTTGATCAAAGTTATTCCAATTTGAACATAACCATTGTTTGAAAAAATTTCACAAGAAAATTGATTTCTTGATCAAAGTTATTCCAATTTGAACATAACCATTGTTTGAAAAAAATTTCACAAGAAAATTGATTTCTTGATCAAAGTTATTCCAATTTGAACATAACCATTGTTTGAAAAAAATTTCACAAGAAAATTGATTTCTTGATCAAAGTTATTCCAATTTGAACATAACCATTGTTTGAAAAAATTTCACAAGAAAATTGATTTCTTGATCAAAGTTATTCCAATTTGAACATAACCATTGTTTGAAAAAATTTCACAAGAAAATTGATTTCTTGATCAAAGTTATTCCAATTTGAACATAACCATTGTTTGAAAAAATTTCACAAGAAAATTGATTTCTTGATCAAAGTTATTCCAATTTGAACATAACCATTGTTTGAAAAAATTTCACAAGAAAATTGATTTCTTGATCAAAGTTATTCCAATTTGAACATAACCATTGTTTGAAAAAAATTTCACAAGAAAATTGATTTCTTGATCAAAGTTATTCCAATTTGAACATAACCATTGTTTGAAAAAAATTTCACAAGAAAATTGATTTCTTGATCAAAGTTATTCCAATTTGAACATAACCATTGTTTGAAAAAAATTTCACAAGAAAATTGATTTCTTGATCAAAGTTATTCCAATTTGAACATAACCATTGTTTGAAAAAAAATTTCACAAGAAAATTGATTTCTTGATCAAAGTTATTCCAATTTGAACATAACCATTGTTTGAAAAAAAATTCACAAGAAAATTGATTTCTTGATCAAAGTTATTCCAATTTGAACATAACCATTGTTTGAAAAAAATTTCACAAGAAAATTGATTTCTTGATCAAAGTTATTCCAATTTGAACATAACCATTGTTTGAAAAAAATTTCACAAGAAAATTGATTTCTTGATCAAAGTTATTCCAATTTGAACATAACCATTGTTTGAAAAAAATTTCACAAGAAAATTGATTTCTTGATCAAAGTTATTCCAATTTGAACATAACCATTGTTTGAAAAAAATTTCACAAGAAAATTGATTTCTTGATCAAAGTTATTCCAATTTGAACATAACCATTGTTTGAAAAAAAATTCACAAGAAAATTGATTTCTTGATCAAAGTTATTCCAATTTGAACATAACCATTGTTTGAAAAAAATTTCACAAGAAAATTGATTTCTTGATCAAAGTTATTCCAATTTGAACATAACCATTGTTTGAAAAAAATTTCACAAGAAATTGATTTCTTGATCAAAGTTATTCCAATTTGAACATAACCATTGTTTGAAAAAATTTCACAAGAAAATTGATTTCTTGATCAAAGTTATTCCAATTTGAACATAACCATTGTTTGAAAAAAATTCACAAGAAAATTGATTTCTTGATCAAAGTTATTCCAATTTGAACATAACCATTGTTTGAAAAAATTTCACAAGAAAATTGATTTCTTGATCAAAGTTATTCCAATTTGAACATAACCATTGTTTGAAAAAAATTTCACAAGAAAATTGATTTCTTGATCAAAGTTATTCCAATTTGAACATAACCATTGTTTGAAAAAAATTTCACAAGAAAATTGATTTCTTGATCAAAGTTATTCCAATTTGAACATAACCATTGTTTGAAAAAAATTTCACAAGAAAATTGATTTCTTGATCAAAGTTATTCCAATTTGAACATAACCATTGTTTGAAAAAAATTTCACAAGAAAATTGATTTCTTGATCAAAGTTATTCCAATTTGAACATAACCATTGTTTGAAAAAAATTTCACAAGAAAATTGATTTCTTGATCAAAGTTATTCCAATTTGAACATAACCATTGTTTGAAAAAAATTTCACAAGAAAATTGATTTCTTGATCAAAGTTATTCCAATTTGAACATAACCATTGTTTGAAAAAAATTTCACAAGAAAATTGATTTCTTGATCAAAGTTATTCCAATTTGAACATAACCATTGTTTGAAAAAAATTTCACAAGAAAATTGATTTCTTGATCAAAGTTATTCCAATTTGAACATAACCATTGTTTGAAAAAAATTTCACAAGAAAATTGATTTCTTGATCAAAGTTATTCCAATTTGAACATAACCATTGTTTGAAAAAATTTCACAAGAAAATTGATTTCTTGATCAAAGTTATTCCAATTTGAACATAACCATTGTTTGAAAAAATTTCACAAGAAAATTGATTTCTTGATCAAAGTTATTCCAATTTGAACATAACCATTGTTTGAAAAAAATTTCACAAGAAAATTGATTTCTTGATCAAAGTTATTCCAATTTGAACATAACCATTGTTTGAAAAAAATTTCACAAGAAAATTGATTTCTTGATCAAAGTTATTCCAATTTGAACATAACCATTGTTTGAAAAAAATTTCACAAGAAAATTGATTTCTTGATCAAAGTTATTCCAATTTGAACATAACCATTGTTTGAAAAAATTTCACAAGAAAATTGATTTCTTGATCAAAGTTATTCCAATTTGAACATAACCATTGTTTGAAAAAAATTTCACAAGAAAATTGATTTCTTGATCAAAGTTATTCCAATTTGAACATAACCATTGTTTGAAAAAAATTTCACAAGAAAATTGATTTCTTGATCAAAGTTATTCCAATTTGAACATAACCATTGTTTGAAAAAAATTTCACAAGAAAATTGATTTCTTGATCAAAGTTATTCCAATTTGAACATAACCATTGTTTGAAAAAAATTTCACAAGAAAATTGATTTCTTGATCAAAGTTATTCCAATTTGAACATAACCATTGTTTGAAAAAAATTTCACAAGAAAATTGATTTCTTGATCAAAGTTATTCCAATTTGAACATAACCATTGTTTGAAAAAAATTTCACAAGAAAATTGATTTCTTGATCAAAGTTATTCCAATTTGAACATAACCATTGTTTGAAAAAAATTTCACAAGAAAATTGATTTCTTGATCAAAGTTATTCCAATTTGAACATAACCATTGTTTGAAAAAAATTTCACAAGAAAATTGATTTCTTGATCAAAGTTATTCCAATTTGAACATAACCATTGTTTGAAAAAAATTTCACAAGAAAATTGATTTCTTGATCAAAGTTATTCCAATTTGAACATAACCATTGTTTGAAAAAAATTCACAAGAAAATTGATTTCTTGATCAAAGTTATTCCAATTTGAACATAACCATTGTTTGAAAAAAATTTCACAAGAAAATTGATTTCTTGATCAAAGTTATTCCAATTTGAACATAACCATTGTTTGAAAAAAATTTCACAAGAAAATTGATTTCTTGATCAAAGTTATTCCAATTTGAACATAACCATTGTTTGAAAAAAATTTCACAAGAAAATTGATTTCTTGATCAAAGTTATTCCAATTTGAACATAACCATTGTTTGAAAAAAATTTCACAAGAAAATTGATTTCTTGATCAAAGTTATTCCAATTTGAACATAACCATTGTTTGAAAAAAATTTCACAAGAAAATTGATTTCTTGATCAAAGTTATTCCAATTTGAACATAACCATTGTTTGAAAAAAATTTCACAAGAAAATTGATTTCTTGATCAAAGTTATTCCAATTTGAACATAACCATTGTTTGAAAAAAATTTCACAAGAAAATTGATTTCTTGATCAAAGTTATTCCAATTTGAACATAACCATTGTTTGAAAAAAATTTCACAAGAAAATTGATTTCTTGATCAAAGTTATTCCAATTTGAACATAACCATTGTTTGAAAAAAATTTCACAAGAAAATTGATTTCTTGATCAAAGTTATTCCAATTTGAACATAACCATTGTTTGAAAAAAATTTCACAAGAAAATTGATTTCTTGATCAAAGTTATTCCAATTTGAACATAACCATTGTTTGAAAAAAATTTCACAAGAAAATTGATTTCTTGATCAAAGTTATTCCAATTTGAACATAACCATTGTTTGAAAAAAATTTCACAAGAAAATTGATTTCTTGATCAAAGTTATTCCAATTTGAACATAACCATTGTTTGAAAAAAATTTCACAAGAAAATTGATTTCTTGATCAAAGTTATTCCAATTTGAACATAACCATTGTTTGAAAAAAATTTCACAAGAAAATTGATTTCTTGATCAAAGTTATTCCAATTTGAACATAACCATTGTTTGAAAAAAATTTCACAAGAAAATTGATTTCTTGATCAAAGTTATTCCAATTTGAACATAACCATTGTTTGAAAAAAATTTCACAAGAAAATTGATTTCTTGATCAAAGTTATTCCAATTTGAACATAACCATTGTTTGAAAAAAATTTCACAAGAAAATTGATTTCTTGATCAAAGTTATTCCAATTTGAACATAACCATTGTTTGAAAAAAATTTCACAAGAAAATTGATTTCTTGATCAAAGTTATTCCAATTTGAACATAACCATTGTTTGAAAAAATTTCACAAGAAAATTGATTTCTTGATCAAAGTTATTCCAATTTGAACATAACCATTGTTTGAAAAAAATTTCACAAGAAAATTGATTTCTTGATCAAAGTTATTCCAATTTGAACATAACCATTGTTTGAAAAAAATTTCACAAGAAAATTGATTTCTTGATCAAAGTTATTCCAATTTGAACATAACCATTGTTTGAAAAAAATTTCACAAGAAAATTGATTTCTTGATCAAAGTTATTCCAATTTGAACATAACCATTGTTTGAAAAAAATTTCACAAGAAAATTGATTTCTTGATCAAAGTTATTCCAATTTGAACATAACCATTGTTTGAAAAAAATTTCACAAGAAAATTGATTTCTTGATCAAAGTTATTCCAATTTGAACATAACCATTGTTTGAAAAAAATTTCACAAGAAAATTGATTTCTTGATCAAAGTTATTCCAATTTGAACATAACCATTGTTTGAAAAAAATTTCACAAGAAAATTGATTTCTTGATCAAAGTTATTCCAATTTGAACATAACCATTGTTTGAAAAAAATTTCACAAGAAAATTGATTTCTTGATCAAAGTTATTCCAATTTGAACATAACCATTGTTTGAAAAAAATTTCACAAGAAAATTGATTTCTTGATCAAAGTTATTCCAATTTGAACATAACCATTGTTTGAAAAAAATTTCACAAGAAAATTGATTTCTTGATCAAAGTTATTCCAATTTGAACATAACCATTGTTTGAAAAAAATTTCACAAGAAAATTGATTTCTTGATCAAAGTTATTCCAATTTGAACATAACCATTGTTTGAAAAAAATTTCACAAGAAAATTGATTTCTTGATCAAAGTTATTCCAATTTGAACATAACCATTGTTTGAAAAAAATTTCACAAGAAAATTGATTTCTTGATCAAAGTTATTCCAATTTGAACATAACCATTGTTTGAAAAAAATTTCACAAGAAAATTGATTTCTTGATCAAAGTTATTCCAATTTGAACATAACCATTGTTTGAAAAAAATTTCACAAGAAAATTGATTTCTTGATCAAAGTTATTCCAATTTGAACATAACCATTGTTTGAAAAAAATTTCACAAGAAAATTGATTTCTTGATCAAAGTTATTCCAATTTGAACATAACCATTGTTTGAAAAAAATTTCACAAGAAAATTGATTTCTTGATCAAAGTTATTCCAATTTGAACATAACCATTGTTTGAAAAAAATTTCACAAGAAAATTGATTTCTTGATCAAAGTTATTCCAATTTGAACATAACCATTGTTTGAAAAAAATTTCACAAGAAAATTGATTTCTTGATCAAAGTTATTCCAATTTGAACATAACCATTGTTTGAAAAAAATTTCACAAGAAAATTGATTTCTTGATCAAAGTTATTCCAATTTGAACATAACCATTGTTTGAAAAAAATTTCACAAGAAAATTGATTTCTTGATCAAAGTTATTCCAATTTGAACATAACCATTGTTTGAAAAAAATTTCACAAGAAAATTGATTTCTTGATCAAAGTTATTCCAATTTGAACATAACCATTGTTTGAAAAAAATTTCACAAGAAAATTGATTTCTTGATCAAAGTTATTCCAATTTGAACATAACCATTGTTTGAAAAAAATTTCACAAGAAAATTGATTTCTTGATCAAAGTTATTCCAATTTGAACATAACCATTGTTTGAAAAAAATTTCACAAGAAAATTGATTTCTTGATCAAAGTTATTCCAATTTGAACATAACCATTGTTTGAAAAAAATTTCACAAGAAAATTGATTTCTTGATCAAAGTTATTCCAATTTGAACATAACCATTGTTTGAAAAAAATTTCACAAGAAAATTGATTTCTTGATCAAAGTTATTCCAATTTGAACATAACCATTGTTTGAAAAAAATTTCACAAGAAAATTGATTTCTTGATCAAAGTTATTCCAATTTGAACATAACCATTGTTTGAAAAAAATTTCACAAGAAAATTGATTTCTTGATCAAAGTTATTCCAATTTGAACATAACCATTGTTTGAAAAAAATTTCACAAGAAAATTGATTTCTTGATCAAAGTTATTCCAATTTGAACATAACCATTGTTTGAAAAAAATTTCACAAGAAAATTGATTTCTTGATCAAAGTTATTCCAATTTGAACATAACCATTGTTTGAAAAAAATTTCACAAGAAAATTGATTTCTTGATCAAAGTTATTCCAATTTGAACATAACCATTGTTTGAAAAAAATTTCACAAGAAAATTGATTTCTTGATCAAAGTTATTCCAATTTGAACATAACCATTGTTTGAAAAAAATTTCACAAGAAAATTGATTTCTTGATCAAAGTTATTCCAATTTGAACATAACCATTGTTTGAAAAAAATTTCACAAGAAAATTGATTTCTTGATCAAAGTTATTCCAATTTGAACATAACCATTGTTTGAAAAAAATTTCACAAGAAAATTGATTTCTTGATCAAAGTTATTCCAATTTGAACATAACCATTGTTTGAAAAAAATTTCACAAGAAAATTGATTTCTTGATCAAAGTTATTCCAATTTGAACATAACCATTGTTTGAAAAAAATTTCACAAGAAAATTGATTTCTTGATCAAAGTTATTCCAATTTGAACATAACCATTGTTTGAAAAAAATTTCACAAGAAAATTGATTTCTTGATCAAAGTTATTCCAATTTGAACATAACCATTGTTTGAAAAAAATTTCACAAGAAAATTGATTTCTTGATCAAAGTTATTCCAATTTGAACATAACCATTGTTTGAAAAAAATTTCACAAGAAAATTGATTTCTTGATCAAAGTTATTCCAATTTGAACATAACCATTGTTTGAAAAAAATTTCACAAGAAAATTGATTTCTTGATCAAAGTTATTCCAATTTGAACATAACCATTGTTTGAAAAAAATTTCACAAGAAAATTGATTTCTTGATCAAAGTTATTCCAATTTGAACATAACCATTGTTTGAAAAAAATTTCACAAGAAAATTGATTTCTTGATCAAAGTTATTCCAATTTGAACATAACCATTGTTTGAAAAAAATTTCACAAGAAAATTGATTTCTTGATCAAAGTTATTCCAATTTGAACATAACCATTGTTTGAAAAAAATTTCACAAGAAAATTGATTTCTTGATCAAAGTTATTCCAATTTGAACATAACCATTGTTTGAAAAAAATTTCACAAGAAAATTGATTTCTTGATCAAAGTTATTCCAATTTGAACATAACCATTGTTTGAAAAAAATTTCACAAGAAAATTGATTTCTTGATCAAAGTTATTCCAATTTGAACATAACCATTGTTTGAAAAAAATTTCACAAGAAAATTGATTTCTTGATCAAAGTTATTCCAATTTGAACATAACCATTGTTTGAAAAAAATTTCACAAGAAAATTGATTTCTTGATCAAAGTTATTCCAATTTGAACATAACCATTGTTTGAAAAAAATTTCACAAGAAAATTGATTTCTTGATCAAAGTTATTCCAATTTGAACATAACCATTGTTTGAAAAAAATTTCACAAGAAAATTGATTTCTTGATCAAAGTTATTCCAATTTGAACATAACCATTGTTTGAAAAAAATTTCACAAGAAAATTGATTTCTTGATCAAAGTTATTCCAATTTGAACATAACCATTGTTTGAAAAAAATTTCACAAGAAAATTGATTTCTTGATCAAAGTTATTCCAATTTGAACATAACCATTGTTTGAAAAAAATTTCACAAGAAAATTGATTTCTTGATCAAAGTTATTCCAATTTGAACATAACCATTGTTTGAAAAAAATTTCACAAGAAAATTGATTTCTTGATCAAAGTTATTCCAATTTGAACATAACCATTGTTTGAAAAAAATTTCACAAGAAAATTGATTTCTTGATCAAAGTTATTCCAATTTGAACATAACCATTGTTTGAAAAAAATTTCACAAGAAAATTGATTTCTTGATCAAAGTTATTCCAATTTGAACATAACCATTGTTTGAAAAAAATTTCACAAGAAAATTGATTTCTTGATCAAAGTTATTCCAATTTGAACATAACCATTGTTTGAAAAAAATTTCACAAGAAAATTGATTTCTTGATCAAAGTTATTCCAATTTGAACATAACCATTGTTTGAAAAAAATTTCACAAGAAAATTGATTTCTTGATCAAAGTTATTCCAATTTGAACATAACCATTGTTTGAAAAAAATTTCACAAGAAAATTGATTTCTTGATCAAAGTTATTCCAATTTGAACATAACCATTGTTTGAAAAAAATTTCACAAGAAAATTGATTTCTTGATCAAAGTTATTCCAATTTGAACATAACCATTGTTTGAAAAAAATTTCACAAGAAAATTGATTTCTTGATCAAAGTTATTCCAATTTGAACATAACCATTGTTTGAAAAAAATTTCACAAGAAAATTGATTTCTTGATCAAAGTTATTCCAATTTGAACATAACCATTGTTTGAAAAAAATTTCACAAGAAAATTGATTTCTTGATCAAAGTTATTCCAATTTGAACATAACCATTGTTTGAAAAAAATTTCACAAGAAAATTGATTTCTTGATCAAAGTTATTCCAATTTGAACATAACCATTGTTTGAAAAAAATTTCACAAGAAAATTGATTTCTTGATCAAAGTTATTCCAATTTGAACATAACCATTGTTTGAAAAAAATTTCACAAGAAAATTGATTTCTTGATCAAAGTTATTCCAATTTGAACATAACCATTGTTTGAAAAAAATTTCACAAGAAAATTGATTTCTTGATCAAAGTTATTCCAATTTGAACATAACCATTGTTTGAAAAAAATTTCACAAGAAAATTGATTTCTTGATCAAAGTTATTCCAATTTGAACATAACCATTGTTTGAAAAAAATTTCACAAGAAAATTGATTTCTTGATCAAAGTTATTCCAATTTGAACATAACCATTGTTTGAAAAAAATTTCACAAGAAAATTGATTTCTTGATCAAAGTTATTCCAATTTGAACATAACCATTGTTTGAAAAAAATTTCACAAGAAAATTGATTTCTTGATCAAAGTTATTCCAATTTGAACATAACCATTGTTTGAAAAAAATTTCACAAGAAAATTGATTTCTTGATCAAAGTTATTCCAATTTGAACATAACCATTGTTTGAAAAAAATTTCACAAGAAAATTGATTTCTTGATCAAAGTTATTCCAATTTGAACATAACCATTGTTTGAAAAAAATTTCACAAGAAAATTGATTTCTTGATCAAAGTTATTCCAATTTGAACATAACCATTGTTTGAAAAAAATTTCACAAGAAAATTGATTTCTTGATCAAAGTTATTCCAATTTGAACATAACCATTGTTTGAAAAAAATTTCACAAGAAAATTGATTTCTTGATCAAAGTTATTCCAATTTGAACATAACCATTGTTTGAAAAAAATTTCACAAGAAAATTGATTTCTTGATCAAAGTTATTCCAATTTGAACATAACCATTGTTTGAAAAAAATTTCACAAGAAAATTGATTTCTTGATCAAAGTTATTCCAATTTGAACATAACCATTGTTTGAAAAAAATTTCACAAGAAAATTGATTTCTTGATCAAAGTTATTCCAATTTGAACATAACCATTGTTTGAAAAAAATTTCACAAGAAAATTGATTTCTTGATCAAAGTTATTCCAATTTGAACATAACCATTGTTTGAAAAAAATTTCACAAGAAAATTGATTTCTTGATCAAAGTTATTCCAATTTGAACATAACCATTGTTTGAAAAAAATTTCACAAGAAAATTGATTTCTTGATCAAAGTTATTCCAATTTGAACATAACCATTGTTTGAAAAAAATTTCACAAGAAAATTGATTTCTTGATCAAAGTTATTCCAATTTGAACATAACCATTGTTTGAAAAAAATTTCACAAGAAAATTGATTTCTTGATCAAAGTTATTCCAATTTGAACATAACCATTGTTTGAAAAAATTTCACAAGAAAATTGATTTCTTGATCAAAGTTATTCCAATTTGAACATAACCATTGTTTGAAAAAAATTTCACAAGAAAATTGATTTCTTGATCAAAGTTATTCCAATTTGAACATAACCATTGTTTGAAAAAAATTTCACAAGAAAATTGATTTCTTGATCAAAGTTATTCCAATTTGAACATAACCATTGTTTGAAAAAAATTTCACAAGAAAATTGATTTCTTGATCAAAGTTATTCCAATTTGAACATAACCATTGTTTGAAAAAAATTTCACAAGAAAATTGATTTCTTGATCAAAGTTATTCCAATTTGAACATAACCATTGTTTGAAAAAAATTTCACAAGAAAATTGATTTCTTGATCAAAGTTATTCCAATTTGAACATAACCATTGTTTGAAAAAAATTTCACAAGAAAATTGATTTCTTGATCAAAGTTATTCCAATTTGAACATAACCATTGTTTGAAAAAAATTTCACAAGAAAATTGATTTCTTGATCAAAGTTATTCCAATTTGAACATAACCATTGTTTGAAAAAAATTTCACAAGAAAATTGATTTCTTGATCAAAGTTATTCCAATTTGAACATAACCATTGTTTGAAAAAAATTTCACAAGAAAATTGATTTCTTGATCAAAGTTATTCCAATTTGAACATAACCATTGTTTGAAAAAAATTTCACAAGAAAATTGATTTCTTGATCAAAGTTATTCCAATTTGAACATAACCATTGTTTGAAAAAAATTTCACAAGAAAATTGATTTCTTGATCAAAGTTATTCCAATTTGAACATAACCATTGTTTGAAAAAAATTTCACAAGAAAATTGATTTCTTGATCAAAGTTATTCCAATTTGAACATAACCATTGTTTGAAAAAAATTTCACAAGAAAATTGATTTCTTGATCAAAGTTATTCCAATTTGAACATAACCATTGTTTGAAAAAAATTTCACAAGAAAATTGATTTCTTGATCAAAGTTATTCCAATTTGAACATAACCATTGTTTGAAAAAAATTTCACAAGAAAATTGATTTCTTGATCAAAGTTATTCCAATTTGAACATAACCATTGTTTGAAAAAAATTTCACAAGAAAATTGATTTCTTGATCAAAGTTATTCCAATTTGAACATAACCATTGTTTGAAAAAAATTTCACAAGAAAATTGATTTCTTGATCAAAGTTATTCCAATTTGAACATAACCATTGTTTGAAAAAAATTTCACAAGAAAATTGATTTCTTGATCAAAGTTATTCCAATTTGAACATAACCATTGTTTGAAAAAAATTTCACAAGAAAATTGATTTCTTGATCAAAGTTATTCCAATTTGAACATAACCATTGTTTGAAAAAAATTTCACAAGAAAATTGATTTCTTGATCAAAGTTATTCCAATTTGAACATAACCATTGTTTGAAAAAAATTTCACAAGAAAATTGATTTCTTGATCAAAGTTATTCCAATTTGAACATAACCATTGTTTGAAAAAAATTTCACAAGAAAATTGATTTCTTGATCAAAGTTATTCCAATTTGAACATAACCATTGTTTGAAAAAAATTTCACAAGAAAATTGATTTCTTGATCAAAGTTATTCCAATTTGAACATAACCATTGTTTGAAAAAAATTTCACAAGAAAATTGATTTCTTGATCAAAGTTATTCCAATTTGAACATAACCATTGTTTGAAAAAAATTTCACAAGAAAATTGATTTCTTGATCAAAGTTATTCCAATTTGAACATAACCATTGTTTGAAAAAAATTTCACAAGAAAATTGATTTCTTGATCAAAGTTATTCCAATTTGAACATAACCATTGTTTGAAAAAAATTTCACAAGAAAATTGATTTCTTGATCAAAGTTATTCCAATTTGAACATAACCATTGTTTGAAAAAAATTTCACAAGAAAATTGATTTCTTGATCAAAGTTATTCCAATTTGAACATAACCATTGTTTGAAAAAAATTTCACAAGAAAATTGATTTCTTGATCAAAGTTATTCCAATTTGAACATAACCATTGTTTGAAAAAAATTTCACAAGAAAATTGATTTCTTGATCAAAGTTATTCCAATTTGAACATAACCATTGTTTGAAAAAAATTTCACAAGAAAATTGATTTCTTGATCAAAGTTATTCCAATTTGAACATAACCATTGTTTGAAAAAAATTTCACAAGAAAATTGATTTCTTGATCAAAGTTATTCCAATTTGAACATAACCATTGTTTGAAAAAAATTTCACAAGAAAATTGATTTCTTGATCAAAGTTATTCCAATTTGAACATAACCATTGTTTGAAAAAAATTTCACAAGAAAATTGATTTCTTGATCAAAGTTATTCCAATTTGAACATAACCATTGTTTGAAAAAAATTTCACAAGAAAATTGATTTCTTGATCAAAGTTATTCCAATTTGAACATAACCATTGTTTGAAAAAAATTTCACAAGAAAATTGATTTCTTGATCAAAGTTATTCCAATTTGAACATAACCATTGTTTGAAAAAAATTTCACAAGAAAATTGATTTCTTGATCAAAGTTATTCCAATTTGAACATAACCATTGTTTGAAAAAAATTCACAAGAAAATTGATTTCTTGATCAAAGTTATTCCAATTTGAACATAACCATTGTTTGAAAAAAATTTCACAAGAAAATTGATTTCTTGATCAAAGTTATTCCAATTTGAACATAACCATTGTTTGAAAAAAATTTCACAAGAAAATTGATTTCTTGATCAAAGTTATTCCAATTTGAACATAACCATTGTTTGAAAAAAATTTCACAAGAAAATTGATTTCTTGATCAAAGTTATTCCAATTTGAACATAACCATTGTTTGAAAAAAATTTCACAAGAAAATTGATTTCTTGATCAAAGTTATTCCAATTTGAACATAACCATTGTTTGAAAAAAATTTCACAAGAAAATTGATTTCTTGATCAAAGTTATTCCAATTTGAACATAACCATTGTTTGAAAAAAATTTCACAAGAAAATTGATTTCTTGATCAAAGTTATTCCAATTTGAACATAACCATTGTTTGAAAAAAATTTCACAAGAAAATTGATTTCTTGATCAAAGTTATTCCAATTTGAACATAACCATTGTTTGAAAAAAATTTCACAAGAAAATTGATTTCTTGATCAAAGTTATTCCAATTTGAACATAACCATTGTTTGAAAAAAATTTCACAAGAAAATTGATTTCTTGATCAAAGTTATTCCAATTTGAACATAACCATTGTTTGAAAAAAATTTCACAAGAAAATTGATTTCTTGATCAAAGTTATTCCAATTTGAACATAACCATTGTTTGAAAAAAATTTCACAAGAAAATTGATTTCTTGATCAAAGTTATTCCAATTTGAACATAACCATTGTTTGAAAAAATTTCACAAGAAAATTGATTTCTTGATCAAAGTTATTCCAATTTGAACATAACCATTGTTTGAAAAAAATTTCACAAGAAAATTGATTTCTTGATCAAAGTTATTCCAATTTGAACATAACCATTGTTTGAAAAAAATTTCACAAGAAAATTGATTTCTTGATCAAAGTTATTCCAATTTGAACATAACCATTGTTTGAAAAAAATTTCACAAGAAAATTGATTTCTTGATCAAAGTTATTCCAATTTGAACATAACCATTGTTTGAAAAAAATTTCACAAGAAAATTGATTTCTTGATCAAAGTTATTCCAATTTGAACATAACCATTGTTTGAAAAAAATTTCACAAGAAAATTGATTTCTTGATCAAAGTTATTCCAATTTGAACATAACCATTGTTTGAAAAAAATTTCACAAGAAAATTGATTTCTTGATCAAAGTTATTCCAATTTGAACATAACCATTGTTTGAAAAAAATTTCACAAGAAAATTGATTTCTTGATCAAAGTTATTCCAATTTGAACATAACCATTGTTTGAAAAAAATTTCACAAGAAAATTGATTTCTTGATCAAAGTTATTCCAATTTGAACATAACCATTGTTTGAAAAAAATTTCACAAGAAAATTGATTTCTTGATCAAAGTTATTCCAATTTGAACATAACCATTGTTTGAAAAAAATTTCACAAGAAAATTGATTTCTTGATCAAAGTTATTCCAATTTGAACATAACCATTGTTTGAAAAAAATTTCACAAGAAAATTGATTTCTTGATCAAAGTTATTCCAATTTGAACATAACCATTGTTTGAAAAAAATTTCACAAGAAAATTGATTTCTTGATCAAAGTTATTCCAATTTGAACATAACCATTGTTTGAAAAAAATTTCACAAGAAAATTGATTTCTTGATCAAAGTTATTCCAATTTGAACATAACCATTGTTTGAAAAAAATTTCACAAGAAAATTGATTTCTTGATCAAAGTTATTCCAATTTGAACATAACCATTGTTTGAAAAAAATTTCACAAGAAAATTGATTTCTTGATCAAAGTTATTCCAATTTGAACATAACCATTGTTTGAAAAAAATTTCACAAGAAAATTGATTTCTTGATCAAAGTTATTCCAATTTGAACATAACCATTGTTTGAAAAAAATTTCACAAGAAAATTGATTTCTTGATCAAAGTTATTCCAATTTGAACATAACCATTGTTTGAAAAAAATTTCACAAGAAATTGATTTCTTGATCAAAGTTATTCCAATTTGAACATAACCATTGTTTGAAAAAAATTTCACAAGAAAATTGATTTCTTGATCAAAGTTATTCCAATTTGAACATAACCATTGTTTGAAAAAAAATTTCACAAGAAAATTGATTTCTTGATCAAAGTTATTCCAATTTGAACATAACCATTGTTTGAAAAAAATTTCACAAGAAAATTGATTTCTTGATCAAAGTTATTCCAATTTGAACATAACCATTGTTTGAAAAAAATTTCACAAGAAAATTGATTTCTTGATCAAAGTTATTCCAATTTGAACATAACCATTGTTTGAAAAAAATTTCACAAGAAAATTGATTTCTTGATCAAAGTTATTCCAATTTGAACATAACCATTGTTTGAAAAAAATTTCACAAGAAAATTGATTTCTTGATCAAAGTTATTCCAATTTGAACATAACCATTGTTTGAAAAAATTTCACAAGAAAATTGATTTCTTGATCAAAGTTATTCCAATTTGAACATAACCATTGTTTGAAAAAAATTTCACAAGAAAATTGATTTCTTGATCAAAGTTATTCCAATTTGAACATAACCATTGTTTGAAAAAAATTCACAAGAAAATTGATTTCTTGATCAAAGTTATTCCAATTTGAACATAACCATTGTTTGAAAAAAATTCACAAGAAAATTGATTTCTTGATCAAAGTTATTCCAATTTGAACATAACCATTGTTTGAAAAAAATTTCACAAGAAATTGATTTCTTGATCAAAGTTATTCCAATTTGAACATAACCATTGTTTGAAAAAAATTTCACAAGAAATTGATTTCTTGATCAAAGTTATTCCAATTTGAACATAACCATTGTTTGAAAAAAATTTCACAAGAAAATTGATTTCTTGATCAAAGTTATTCCAATTTGAACATAACCATTGTTTGAAAAAAATTTCACAAGAAAATTGATTTCTTGATCAAAGTTATTCCAATTTGAACATAACCATTGTTTGAAAAAAAATTTCACAAGAAAATTGATTTCTTGATCAAAGTTATTCCAATTTGAACATAACCATTGTTTGAAAAAAATTTCACAAGAAAATTGATTTCTTGATCAAAGTTATTCCAATTTGAACATAACCATTGTTTGAAAAAATTTCACAAGAAAATTGATTTCTTGATCAAAGTTATTCCAATTTGAACATAACCATTGTTTGAAAAAAATTTCACAAGAAAATTGATTTCTTGATCAAAGTTATTCCAATTTGAACATAACCATTGTTTGAAAAAAATTTCACAAGAAAATTGATTTCTTGATCAAAGTTATTCCAATTTGAACATAACCATTGTTTGAAAAAAATTTCACAAGAAATTGATTTCTTGATCAAAGTTATTCCAATTTGAACATACCATTGTTGGAAAAAATTTCACAAGAAAATTGATTTCTTGATCAAAGTTATTCAATTTGAACATAACCATTGTTTGAAAAAAATTCACAAGAAAATGATTTCTTGATCAAAGTTATTCCAATTTGAACATAACCATTGTTTGAAAAAAAATTCACAAGAAATTGATTTCTTGATCAAAGTTATTCCAATTGAACATAACCATTGTTTGAAAAAAAATTCACAAGAAAATTGATTTCTTGATCAAAGTTATTCCAATTTGAAACATAACCATTGTTTAAAAAAATTTCACAAGAAAATTGATTTCTTGATCAAAGTTATTCCAATTTGAACANAGGTGATGGTGTTGTTGTGACAGGTATGGTGTTGTTGTGACGTGTGGCAGGTGATGGTGTTGTTGTGACGTGTGGCAGGTGATGGTGTTGTTGTGACAGGTGATGGTGTTGTTGTGGCAGGTGATGGTGTTGTTGTGACAGGTGATGGTGTTGTTGTGACGTGTGGCAGGGGTTGTGTTGTTGTGGCAGGTGATGGTGTTGTTGTGACAGGTGATGGTATTGTTTTGGCAGGTGATGGTGTTGTTGTGGCAGGTGATGGTGTTGTGGTGACAGGTGATGGTGTTGTGGTGACGTGTGTGACTGGTGATGGTGTTGTTGTGGCAGGTGATGGTGTTGTGGTGACAGGTGATGGTGTTGTGGTGACGTGTGAAGGTGATGGTGTTGTTGTGACAGGTGATGGTGTTGTTATGGCAGGTGATGGTGTTGTGGTGACGTGTGACAGGGCGATGGTGTTGTGGTGACGGGAGATGGTGTTGTGGTGGCAGGTGATGGCGTTGTTGTGGCAGGTGATGGTGTTGTTGTGGCCGGAGATGGTGTTGTGGTGGCAGGTGATGGTGTTGTTGTGGCAGGTGATGTTGTTGTTGTGGCAGGTGATGGTGTTGTTGTGGCAGGTGATGGTGTTGTTGTGGCAGGTGATGTTGTGGTTGTGACGTGTGGCAGGTGATGGTGTTGTTGTGGCAGGTGATGGTGTTGTTCTGGCAGGTGATGGTGTTGTTGTGTCAGGTGATGGTGTTGTTGTGGCGGGTGATGGTGTTGTTGTGACGTGTGGCAGGTGATGGTGTTGTTGTGGCAGGTGATGGTGTTGTTGTGGCAGGTGATGGTGTTATTGTGACAGGTGATGGTGTTGTTGTGACAGGTGATGGTGTTGTTGTGGCAGGTGATGGTGTTGTTGTGGCAGGTGATGGTGTTGTGGTGGCAGGTGATGGTGTTGTTGTGACAGGTGATGGTGTTGTGTGTGGCAGGTGATGGTGTTGTTGTGGCAGGTGATGGTGTTGTGGTGGCAGGTGATGGTGTTGTTGTGGCAGGTGATGGGTGTTGTTGTGACAGGTGATGTGTTGTTGTGGCAGGTGATGGTGTTGTGGGCAGGTGATGGTGTTGTTGTGGCAGGTGATGGTGTTTGTGGTGGCAGGTGATGGTGTTGTTGTGACAGGTGATGGTGTTGTTGTGGCAGGTGATGGTGTTGTTGGTGGCAGGTGATGGTGTTGTTGTGGCAGGTGATGGTGTTGTTGTGACAGGTGATGGTGTTGTTGTGACGTGTGGCAGGTGATGGTGTTGTGTGACGTGTGGCAGGTGATGGTGTTCAAAGTTATTCCAATTTGAAAATAACCATTGTTTGAAAAAAATTTCACAAGAAAATTGATTTCTTGATCAAAGTTATTCCAATTTGAACATAACCATTGTTTGAAAAAAATTTCACCAGAAAATTGATTTCTTGATCAAAGTTATTCCAATTTGAACATAACCATTGTTTGAAAGAAATTTCACAAGAAAATTGATTTCTTGATCAAAGTTATTCCAATTTGAACATAACCATTGTTTGAAAGAAATTTCACAAGAAAATTGATTTCTTGATCAAAGTTATTGCAATTTGAACATAACCGTTGTTTGAAAAAAATTTCACAAGAAAATTGATTTCTTGATCAAAGTTATTCCAATTTGAACATAACCATTGTTTGAAAAAAAATTTCACAAGAAAATTGATTTCTTGATCAAAGTTATTCCAATTTGAACATAACCATTGTTTGAAAAAAATTTCACAAGAAAATTGATTTCTTGATCAAAGTTATTCCAATTTGAACATAACCATTGTTTGAAAAAAATTTCACAAGAAAATTGATTTCTTGATCAAAGTTATTCCAATTTGAACATAACCATTGTTTGAAAAAAATTTCACAAGAAAATTGATTCTTGATCAAAGTTATTCCAATTTGAACATAACCATTGTTTGAAAAAAATTCACAAGAAAATTGATTTCTTGATCAAAGTTATTCCAATTTGAACATAACCATTGTTTGAAAAAAAATTTCACAAGAAAATTGATTTCTTGATCAAAGTTATTCCAATTTGAACATAACCATTGTTTGAAAAAAATTTCACAAGAAAATTGATTTCTTGATCAAAGTTATTCCAATTTGAACATAACCATTGTTTGAAAAAAATTTCACAAAAAATTGATTTCTTGATCAAAGTTATTCCAATTTGAACATAACCATTGTTTGAAAAAAATTTCACAAGAAAATTGATTTCTTGATCAAAGTTATTCCAATTTGAACATAACCATTGTTTGAAAAAAAATTCACAAGAAAATTGATTTCTTGATCAAAGTTATTCCAATTTGAACATACCATTGTTTGAAAAAAAATTCACAAGAAAATTGTTTTCTTGATCAAAGTTATTCCAATTTGAACATAACCATTGTTTGAAAAAAATTTCACAAGAAAATTGATTTCTTGATCAAAGTTATTCCAATTTGAACATAACCATTGTTTGAAAAAAATTTCACAAGAAAATTGATTTCTTGATCAAAGTTATTCCAATTTGAACATAACCATTGTTTGAAAAAAAATTTCACATGAAAATTGATTTCTTGATCAAAGTTATTCCAATTTGAACATAACCATTGTTTGAAAAAAAATTTCACAAGAAAATTGATTTCTTGATCAAAATTATTCCAATTTGAACATAACCATTGTTTGAAAAAAATTTCACAAGAAAATGATTTCTTGATCAAAATTATTCCAATTTGAACATAACCATTGTTTGAAAAAAATTTCACAAGAAAATTGATTTCTTGATCAAAG
The DNA here is from genome assembly GCA_020271785.1 of Procambarus virginalis. Taxonomy (NCBI): domain Eukaryota; kingdom Metazoa; phylum Arthropoda; class Malacostraca; order Decapoda; family Cambaridae; genus Procambarus; species Procambarus virginalis. The sequence goes on along the minus strand of WNGS01167405.1, from coordinate 57,843 downwards.
TTATTCCAATTTGAACATAACCATTGTTTGAAATAAATTTCACAAGAAAATTGATTTCTTGATCAAAGTTATTCCAATTTGAACATAACCATTGTTTGAAAAAAAATTCACAAGAAAATTGATTTCTTGATCAAAGTTATTCCAATTTGAACATAACATTGTTTGAAAA
>WNGS01167405.1:41837-57649 GCA_020271785.1 Procambarus virginalis | reverse complement strand
TATATTCCAATTTGAACATAACCATTGTTTGAAAAAAATTTCACAAGAAAATTGATTTCTTGATCAAAGTTATTCCAATTTGAACATAACCATTGTTTGAAAAAATTTACACAGAAAATTGATTTCTGATCAAAGTTATCCAATTTGAACATAACCATTGTTTGAAAAAAAATTCCAAGAAAATTGATTTCTTGATCAAAGTTATTCCAATTTGAACATAACCATTGTTTGAAAAAATTTCACAAGAAAATTGATTTCTTGAACAAAGTTATTCCAATTTGAACATAACCATGTTTGAAAAAAAATTCACAGAAAATTGATTTTTGATCAAAGTTATTCCAATTTGAACATAACCATTGTTTGAAAAAAATTTCACAAGAAAATTGAATTCTTGTCAAAGTTTTAATCCAATTTGAACATAACCATTGTTTGAAAAAAAATTTCACAAGAAAATTGATTTCTTGATCAAAGTTATTCCAATTTGAACATAACCATTGTTTGAAAAAATCACAAGAAATTATTTCTTGATCAAAGTTATTCCAATTTGAACATAACCATTGTTTGAAAAAAAATTTCACAAGAAATTTATTTTCTTGATCAAAGTTATTCCAATTTGACATAACCATTGTTTGAAAAAAATTTCACAAGAAAATTGATTTCTTGATCAAGTTATTCCAATTTGAACATACCATTGTTTGAAAAAAATTCACAAGAAATTGATTCTTGATCAAGTTATTCCATTTGAATACCATTGTTTGAAAAAAATTTCACAAGAAAATTGATTTTTGATCAAAGTTATTCCAATTTGAACATAACCATTGTTTGAAAAAAATTTCACAAGAAATTGATTTCTTGATCAAAGTTATTCCAATTTGAACATAACCATTGTTTGAAAAAAATTTCACAAGAAAATTGATTTCTTATCAAAGGTTTTCCAATTTGAACCTAACATTGTTTGAAAAAAATTTCACAAAATTGATTTCTTGATCAAGTTATTCCAATTTGAACATAACCATTGTTTGAAAAAAATTTCACAAAAAATTGATTTCTTGATCAAAGTATTCCAATTTGAACATAACCATTGTTGAAAAAAATTTCACAAGAAATTGATTTCTTGATCAAAGTTATTCCAATTTGAACATAACCATGTTTGAAAAAAATTTCACAAGAAAATTGATTTCTTGATCAAAGTTATTCCAATTTGAACATAACCATTGTTTGAAAAAAATTCACAAGAAATTGATTTCTTGATCAAAGTTATTCAATTTGAACATAACCATTGTTTGAAAAAAATTCACAGAAAATTGATTTCTTGATCAAAGTTATTCCAATTTGAACATAACCATTGTTTGAAAAAAATTTCACAAGAAAATTGATTTCTTGATCAAAGGTTATCCAATTTGAACTAACATTGTTTGAAAAAAATTTCACAAAAAAATTGATTCTTGATCAAAGTTATTCCATTTGAACATAACCATTGTTTGAAAAAAATTCACAAGAAAATTGATTTCTTGATCAAGTTATTCCAATTTGAACATAACCATTGTTTGAAAAAAATTCACAAAATTGATTGTTCTTGATCAAAGTTATTCCATTTGAACATAACCATTGTTTGAAAAAAATTTCACAAGAAAATTGATTTCTTGATCAAAGTTATTCCAATTTGAACATAACCTTGTTTGAAAAAAATTTCACAGAAATTGATTTCTTGATCAAAGTTATCCAATTTGAACATAACCATTGTTTGAAAAAATTTCACAAGAAAATTGATTTCTTGATCAAAGTTATTCCAATTTGAACATACCATTGTTTGAAAAAAATTTCACAAGAAAATTGATTTCTTGATCAAAGTTATTCCAATTTGAACATAATTGTTTGAAAAAATTTCACAAGAAAATTGATTTCTTGATCAAAGTTATTCCAATTTGAACATAACCATTGTTTGAAAAAAATTTCACAAGAAAATTGATTTCTTATCAAAGTTATTCCAATTTGAACATAACCATTGTTTGAAAAAAATTTCACAAGAAAATTGATTTCTTGATCAAAGTTATTCCAATTTAACATAACCATTGTTTGAAAAAAAATTTCACAAGAAAATGATTCTTGATCAAAGTTATTCCAATTTGAACATAACCATTGTTTGAAAAAAATTTCACAAGAAAATTGATTTCTTGATCAAAGTTATTCCAATTTGAACATAACCATGTTTGAAAAAATTCACAAGAAAATTGATTTCTTGATCAAAGTTATTCCAATTTGAACATAAAATTGTTTGAAAAAAATTTCACAAGAAAATTGATTTCTTGATCAAAGTTATTCCAATTTAACATAACCATTGTTTGAAAAAAATTCACAAGAAAATTTATTTCTTGATCAAAGTTATTCCAATTTGAACATAACCATTGTTTGAAAAAAAATTCACAAGAAAATTGATTTCTTGATCAAAGTTATTCCAATTTGAACATAACCATTGTTTGAAAAAAATTCACAAGAAAATTGATTTCTTGATCAAAGTTATTCCAATTTGAACATAACCATTGTTTGAAAAAAATTTCACAAGAAATTGATTTCTTGATCAAAGTTATTCCAATTTGAACATAACCATTGTTTGAAAAAAAAATTCACAAGAAAATTGATTTCTTGATCAAAGTTATTCCAATTTGAACATAAACCATTGTTTGAAAAAAAATTTCACAAGAAAATTGATTTCTTGATCAAAGTTATTCCAATTTGAACATAACCATTGTTTGAAAAAAATTCACAAGAAAATTGATTTCTTGATCAAAGTTATTCCAATTTGAACATAACCATTGTTTGAAAAAAAATTCACAAGAAAATTGATTTCTTGATCAAAGTTATTCAATTGAAACATAACCATTGTTTGAAAAAAATTTCACAAGAAAATTGATTTCTTGATCAAAGTTATTCCAATTTGAACATAACCATTGTTTGAAATAAATTTCACAAGAAAATTGATTTCTTGATCAAAGTTATTCCAATTTGAACATAACCATTGTTTGAAAAAAATTTCACAAGAAAATTGATTTCTTGATCAAAGTTATTCCAATTTGAACATAACCATTGTTTGAAAAAAATTTCACAAGAAAATTGATTTCTTGATCAAGTTATTCCAATTTGAACATAAACCATTGTGTTTGAAAAAAATTTCACAAGAAAATTGATTTCTTGATCAAAGTTTTCCAATTTGAACATAACCATTGTTTGAAAAAATTTCACAAGAAATTGATTTCTTGATCAAGTTATTCCAATTTGAACATAACCATTGTTTGAAAAAAATTCACAAGAAAATGATTTCTTGATCAAAGTTATTCCAATTTGAACATAACCATTGTTTGAAAAAATTTCACACAAGAAATTGATTTCTTGATCAAAGTTATTCCAATTTGAACATAACCATTGTTTGAAAAAATTTCACAAGAAAATTGATTTCTTGATCAAAGTTATTCCAATTTGAACATAACCATTGTTTGAAAAAAATTTCACAAGAAATTGATTTCTTGATCAAAGTTATTCCAATTTGAACATAACCATTGTTTGAAAAAAATTTCACAAGAAATTGATTTCTTGATCAAAGTTATTCCAATTTGAACATAACCATTGTTTGAAAAAATTCACAAGAAAATTGATTTCTTGATCAAAGTTATTCCAATTTGAACATAACCATTGTTTGAAAAAAATTTCACAAGAAAATTGATTTCTTGATCAAAGTTATTCCAATTTGAACATAACCATTGTTTGAAAAAATTTCACAAGAATTGATTTCTTGATCAAAGTTATTCCAATTTGAACATAACCATTGTTTGAAAAAAATTTCACAAGAAATTGATTTCTTGATCAAAGTTATTCCAATTTGAACATAACCATTGTTTGAAAAAATTTCACAAGAAAATTGATTTCTTGATCAAAGTTATTCCAATTTGAACATAACCATTGTTTGAAAAAAATTCACAAGAAAATTGATTTCTTGATCAAAGTTATTCCAATTTGAACATAACCATTGTTTGAAAAAAATTTCACAAGAAAATTGATTTCTTGATCAAAGTTATTCCAATTTGAACATAACCATTGTTTGAAAAAATTTCACAAGAAAATTGATTTCTTGATCAAAGTTATTCCAATTTGAACATAACCATTGTTTGAAAAAATTTCACAAGAAAATTGATTTCTTGATCAAAGTTATTCCAATTTGAACATAACCATTGTTTGAAAAAAATTTCACAAGAAATTGATTTCTTGATCAAAGTTATTCCAATTTGAACATAACCATTGTTTGAAAAAAATTTCACAAGAAAATTGATTTCTTGATCAAAGTTATTCCAATTTGAACATAACCATTGTTTGAAAAAATTTCACAAGAAAATTGATTTCTTGATCAAAGTTATTCCAATTTGAACATAACCATTGTTTGAAAAAAATTCACAAGAAAATTGATTTCTTGATCAAAGTTATTCCAATTTGAACATAACCATTGTTTGAAAAAAATTCACAAGAAAATTGATTTCTTGATCAAAGTTATTCCAATTTGAACATAACCATTGTTTGAAAAAAATTTCACAAGAAAATTGATTTCTTGATCAAAGTTATTCCAATTTGAACATAACCATTGTTTGAAAAAAATTTCACAAGAAAATTGATTTCTTGATCAAAGTTATTCCAATTTGAACATAACCATTGTTTGAAAAAAATTTCACAAGAAAATTGATTTCTTGATCAAAGTTATTCCAATTTGAACATAACCATTGTTTGAAAAAAATTTCACAAGAAAATTGATTTCTTGATCAAAGTTATTCCAATTTGAACATAACCATTGTTTGAAAAAAATTCACAAGAAAATTGATTTCTTGATCAAAGTTATTCCAATTTGAACATAACCATTGTTTGAAAAAATTTCACAAGAAAATTGATTTCTTGATCAAAGTTATTCCAATTTGAACATAACCATTGTTTGAAAAAATTTCACAAGAAAATTGATTTCTTGATCAAAGTTATTCCAATTTGAACATAACCATTGTTTGAAAAAAATTCACAAGAAAATTGATTTCTTGATCAAAGTTATTCCAATTTGAACATAACCATTGTTTGAAAAAAATTCACAAGAAAATTGATTTCTTGATCAAAGTTATTCCAATTTGAACATAACCATTGTTTGAAAAAAATTTCACAAGAAAATTGATTTCTTGATCAAAGTTATTCCAATTTGAACATAACCATTGTTTGAAAAAATTTCACAAGAAAATTGATTTCTTGATCAAAGTTATTCCAATTTGAACATAACCATTGTTTGAAAAAAATTTCACAAGAAAATTGATTTCTTGATCAAAGTTATTCCAATTTGAACATAACCATTGTTTGAAAAAAATTTCACAAGAAAATTGATTTCTTGATCAAAGTTATTCCAATTTGAACATAACCATTGTTTGAAAAAAATTTCACAAGAAAATTGATTTCTTGATCAAAGTTATTCCAATTTGAACATAACCATTGTTTGAAAAAAATTTCACAAGAAAATTGATTTCTTGATCAAAGTTATTCCAATTTGAACATAACCATTGTTTGAAAAAAATTTCACAAGAAAATTGATTTCTTGATCAAAGTTATTCCAATTTGAACATAACCATTGTTTGAAAAAAATTTCACAAGAAAATTGATTTCTTGATCAAAGTTATTCCAATTTGAACATAACCATTGTTTGAAAAAAATTCACAAGAAAATTGATTTCTTGATCAAAGTTATTCCAATTTGAACATAACCATTGTTTGAAAAAAATTTCACAAGAAAATTGATTTCTTGATCAAAGTTATTCCAATTTGAACATAACCATTGTTTGAAAAAAATTCACAAGAAAATTGATTTCTTGATCAAAGTTATTCCAATTTGAACATAACCATTGTTTGAAAAAAATTTCACAAGAAAATTGATTTCTTGATCAAAGTTATTCCAATTTGAACATAACCATTGTTTGAAAAAAATTTCACAAGAAAATTGATTTCTTGATCAAAGTTATTCCAATTTGAACATAACCATTGTTTGAAAAAAATTTCACAAGAAAATTGATTTCTTGATCAAAGTTATTCCAATTTGAACATAACCATTGTTTGAAAAAAATTTCACAAGAAAATTGATTTCTTGATCAAAGTTATTCCAATTTGAACATAACCATTGTTTGAAAAAAATTTCACAAGAAAATTGATTTCTTGATCAAAGTTATTCCAATTTGAACATAACCATTGTTTGAAAAAAATTTCACAAGAAAATTGATTTCTTGATCAAAGTTATTCCAATTTGAACATAACCATTGTTTGAAAAAAATTTCACAAGAAAATTGATTTCTTGATCAAAGTTATTCCAATTTGAACATAACCATTGTTTGAAAAAAATTTCACAAGAAAATTGATTTCTTGATCAAAGTTATTCCAATTTGAACATAACCATTGTTTGAAAAAAATTTCACAAGAAAATTGATTTCTTGATCAAAGTTATTCCAATTTGAACATAACCATTGTTTGAAAAAAATTTCACAAGAAAATTGATTTCTTGATCAAAGTTATTCCAATTTGAACATAACCATTGTTTGAAAAAAATTTCACAAGAAAATTGATTTCTTGATCAAAGTTATTCCAATTTGAACATAACCATTGTTTGAAAAAAATTTCACAAGAAAATTGATTTCTTGATCAAAGTTATTCCAATTTGAACATAACCATTGTTTGAAAAAAATTTCACAAGAAAATTGATTTCTTGATCAAAGTTATTCCAATTTGAACATAACCATTGTTTGAAAAAAATTTCACAAGAAAATTGATTTCTTGATCAAAGTTATTCCAATTTGAACATAACCATTGTTTGAAAAAAATTTCACAAGAAAATTGATTTCTTGATCAAAGTTATTCCAATTTGAACATAACCATTGTTTGAAAAAAATTTCACAAGAAAATTGATTTCTTGATCAAAGTTATTCCAATTTGAACATAACCATTGTTTGAAAAAAATTTCACAAGAAAATTGATTTCTTGATCAAAGTTATTCCAATTTGAACATAACCATTGTTTGAAAAAAATTTCACAAGAAAATTGATTTCTTGATCAAAGTTATTCCAATTTGAACATAACCATTGTTTGAAAAAAATTTCACAAGAAAATTGATTTCTTGATCAAAGTTATTCCAATTTGAACATAACCATTGTTTGAAAAAAATTTCACAAGAAAATTGATTTCTTGATCAAAGTTATTCCAATTTGAACATAACCATTGTTTGAAAAAAATTTCACAAGAAAATTGATTTCTTGATCAAAGTTATTCCAATTTGAACATAACCATTGTTTGAAAAAAATTTCACAAGAAAATTGATTTCTTGATCAAAGTTATTCCAATTTGAACATAACCATTGTTTGAAAAAAATTTCACAAGAAAATTGATTTCTTGATCAAAGTTATTCCAATTTGAACATAACCATTGTTTGAAAAAAATTTCACAAGAAAATTGATTTCTTGATCAAAGTTATTCCAATTTGAACATAACCATTGTTTGAAAAAAATTTCACAAGAAAATTGATTTCTTGATCAAAGTTATTCCAATTTGAACATAACCATTGTTTGAAAAAAATTTCACAAGAAAATTGATTTCTTGATCAAAGTTATTCCAATTTGAACATAACCATTGTTTGAAAAAAATTTCACAAGAAAATTGATTTCTTGATCAAAGTTATTCCAATTTGAACATAACCATTGTTTGAAAAAAATTTCACAAGAAAATTGATTTCTTGATCAAAGTTATTCCAATTTGAACATAACCATTGTTTGAAAAAAATTTCACAAGAAAATTGATTTCTTGATCAAAGTTATTCCAATTTGAACATAACCATTGTTTGAAAAAAATTTCACAAGAAAATTGATTTCTTGATCAAAGTTATTCCAATTTGAACATAACCATTGTTTGAAAAAAATTTCACAAGAAAATTGATTTCTTGATCAAAGTTATTCCAATTTGAACATAACCATTGTTTGAAAAAAATTTCACAAGAAAATTGATTTCTTGATCAAAGTTATTCCAATTTGAACATAACCATTGTTTGAAAAAAATTTCACAAGAAAATTGATTTCTTGATCAAAGTTATTCCAATTTGAACATAACCATTGTTTGAAAAAAATTTCACAAGAAAATTGATTTCTTGATCAAAGTTATTCCAATTTGAACATAACCATTGTTTGAAAAAAATTTCACAAGAAAATTGATTTCTTGATCAAAGTTATTCCAATTTGAACATAACCATTGTTTGAAAAAAATTTCACTAGAAAATTGATTTCTTGATCAAAGTTATTCCAATTTGAACATAACCATTGTTTGAAAAAAATTTCACAAGAAAATTGATTTCTTGATCAAAGTTATTCCAATTTGAACATAACCATTGTTTGAAAAAAATTTCACAAGAAAATTGATTTCTTGATCAAGAACTCAACAAGAGTTTCCAGGAGGTCTTCACAATAGAACAAGGTGAGGTCACTGTGCTAGAAGAAAGGGAGGTAAATTAGGCGGCCTTAGAAGAGTTCGAAATTACGAGAGAGGAGGTAAAGAGACACCTGCTGGATCTGGATGTTAGGAAGGCTGTTGGGCCAGATGGGATCTCACCTTGGATACTGAAAGAGTGTGCAGAGGCACTTTGCTTGCCACTCTCCATAGTGTATAGTAAGTCACTGGAGACGGGAGACCTACCAGAAATATGGAAGGCGGCGAATGTGGTCCCAATATACAAAAAGGGCGACAGGCAAGAGGCACTGAACTACAGGCCAGTGTCCTTGACTTGTATACCATGCAAGGTGATGGAGAAGATCGTGAGAAAAAACCTGGTAACACATCTGGAGAGAAGAGACTTCGTGACAAATCGCCAACATGGCTTCAGGGAGGGCAAATCTTGCCTTACAGGCTTGATAGAATTCTACGATCAGGTGACAAAGATTAAGCAAGAAAGAGATGGCTGGGCGGATTGCATTTTCTTGGATTGTCGGAAAGCCTTTGACACAGTACCGCATAAGAGGCTGGTACATAAGCTGGAGAGTCAGGCAGGTGTAGCTGGTAAGGTGCTCCAGTGGATAAGGGAGTACCTAAACAATAGGAAGCAAAGAGTTATGGTAAGGGGTGAGACCTCCGATTGGCGTGAAGTCACCAGTGGAGTCCCACAGGGCTCTGTACTCGGTCCTATCATGTTTCTGATATATGTAAATGATCTCCCGGAGGGTATCGATTCATTTCTCTCAATGTTTGCGGACGATGCCAAAATTATGAGAAGGATTAAAGCAGAAGAGGACTGTTTGAGGCTTCAAGAAGACCTAGACAAGCTGAAGGAATGGTCGAACAAATGGTTGTTAGAGTTTAACCCAACCAAATGTAATGTAATGAAGATAGGTGTAGGGAGCAGGAGGCCAGATACAAGGTATCATCTGGGAGAGGAAATTCTTCAGGAATCAGAGAAAGAAAAAGACTTGGGGGTTGATATCACGCCAGACCTGTCTCCCACAGCACATATCAAGAGGATAACATCAGCGGCATATGCCAGGTTGGCCAACATACGAACGGCATTCAGAAACTTGTGTAAAGAATCATTCAGAACTTTGTATACCACATATGTCAGGCCAATCCTGGAGTATGCAGCCCCAGCATGGAGTCCATATCTAGTCAAGGCATAAGACTAAACTGGAAAGGTTCAAAGGTTTGCCACCAGACTAGTGCCCGACTGAGAGGTATGAGCTACGAGGAGAGACTACGGGAATTAAACCTCACTTCGCTGGAAGACAGAAGAGTTAGGGGGACATGATCACCACATTTAAGATTCTGAAGGGAATTGATAGGGTAGATAAAGACAGGCTATTTAACACAAGGGCACACACACTAGGGGACACAGGTGGAAACTGAGTGCCCAAATGAGCCACAGAGAGATTAGAAAGAACTTTTTTTAGTGTCAGAGTGGGTTGCCAAATGGAATGCATTAGGAAGTGATGTGTTGGAGGCTGACTTCATACACAGCTTCAAGTGTAGAATGATAGAGCCCAATAGGCTCAGGAATCTGTACACCCTTGTTTGACAGTTGAGAGGTGGACCAAAGAGCCAAAGCTCAACCCCCGCACGCACAATAGGTGAGTACACACACACACACACCACACACACACACATATAAATATATAGATTATATATATATATATAGCTATATATATAATCTATATAGATATATCTATATATATATATATATATAGATTATATATATATAGTGAGGTGAGGGGGCACACTAGTGGGAATTCATATGTTTAGGAAAGAGACTGAAATAAGACAGTAATAACTGACTTATGTCCTGGTGAATGGGTTGAGAGGGTGTGTTAACTGGGCGTGCTAATGACTCGTAGCCCTCCATCTGGTGGCGCTGGTGACCTTGTTGAAGGGGCTGGGGATGCTCGCGAGTGACATCAGCTCTCCTTAGCTCAGTGTGGGACGGATTTGATACCGACTCGATGACGTCTGTCTGTTCCATCCGTCGATTGAGGTATGGATTATAACCTGAAATGGAACAAAAATGCTATTCAACATGGGTGAATGAGGAAAATATGTTATTATGCATGTGTGTTTGCTTGCAAGTGGATTATGATGATGAAATGTAATACAGGTAGGAGAAGCTTATATGATCCTTACGTTTATGAGAAGTTTAATTCCGACGAGGACCTCCTCGAGGGGCTGGGTGAGCAGTAGGACAACTTCACGGTTTTTGTAAATTGAAATTGAAAAAGAACATATTAAACTGTGTGGAACGTAATAGCCCACGAATGAAGTAATTAGTGTCTCACAACTATACGAGAGATAATAATTTACACACGTGATATTTCACCTGTGGATGCAAAAAAATGAACTGTGTAGTAAGAATAACCACTCACTGTTATCAAAGAAAATCTGTTGACAGCGCTTGAATTTGATGTCGTAATGGCCTGGGGGCGGTTTTTCACAGCTTGTGCACTGAAGTACTGACATACTTGGTTTGGTGATGGAATATATAACACACCACATTTCATGCAAGATGTTAAGGTTCGTCCTTTCCATGCTGCGGGAGCTCTATGGTGTGTGTGTAGAGAATGAAGGCTCGCAGTGAACTAACGGTGCGCGTTTGTGTGTGAGGGGAGGGAAACGACCCCGGTCAAATAAGAAGTGATTGATGATGGGACAGGTGTTGGCCTGCTGACGGAAATATGAACGATGCCCCTCCTTAACGGAAAACACAGTGGTGAGAGAGGGCCTGCTGGAGTGAGCATCACCCCGTCCACTCTAAAGACATCGAAAAGCGCTTAAGGTTAATTGTTCACTTCCGTCCTGCTGCCGCTCCCATCACCTTCCTACCCCCTGGTCTGTCTGTCTGTCCTGTCTGTCTGTCTGTCTCTCTTACTCCCCCTGTCACTCTTCCTGTCGTGGGTGCATAGCTCGAAGAAGGCATAATGGATGTCAAAACCCACAATTGACCCTAAACACTCTCCAGCCATTGGGGAAGGTCCCCTCACTTTGCCCTCCTTCTCTCATCTTATCCTGCTCCCTGCTCCTATCTCAGCTACGGGAGGGCTCCCCCTCACTCCACATGTCTGCATACCCAAGCACATAGCTTCCATCCCCTACCCACATAACACTCTCTCAAGTGCTACCTAAAACGGAAGCTGTCAAAAACCACAAACCCCAAAAGTGGTCCTAAACACTCTCCAGCAAGAGGGGAAGCTCCCCTTACTCAGTCCCTCGCACTCCCCTAACCCCTCCCCTCCCCTACCCCACCAACATATGTTGTCCTTTTAGAGTCAACCTCATACTCTAGCACATAGCACACTTAGCTTCCATCCCCAACCCAATATGACACTCTCTCATGTGCTACCCTAAACGAAGCTGTCAAAAACCACAAACCACAAAATGGTCATAAACACCTCTCCAGCAAGAGGGGACGCTCCCCTCACTCTCCCTCACACCGCCATATCCCCCTCCCTCCCCTACCAACATCAACAACATATGTTGTCCTTCTAGAGTTAACCTCATACTCCTAGCACATAGCAATACATAGTTTTTAATCAGAACATCTACACATGGGATTAAGTCTACGGAAACAAAACAATACAATTTTCATTTACTCTTAACAAAATATCCACATACCTCTTACTCTAGCCCATACCACATAGCGCCTACATACTTTACTCCCCCTACATACTCCCCAAATAACATGACCCCAGTCTTCCCTGACCACATACCCAAACACCGGACGCTCACACCCCTCCGACACGCCCCAACTTCCGAGCAATCCCTCATACTCTAGCACATACCACATAGCCCTACATACTCCCCTACACCGCAAAACAACATGACCCCAATCTTCCCTGCCCACATATCCAAAACACCGGACGCTCACACGCGTCCGACACGCCCCCAACTTCCGGGAAAATCCGCTTACAACACTATGTGGCTACATACCTGAGCACAACATGGCCAGCTGGCTCTAATGAACTCACCTGGCCAGATGGTTGCGCTCACGGTTTCTAGTCCCTCATTTACACTACTGGTGTGAGACAGGATGGTCGGGAAGGACTAGACGATTGCGTGGAAGGACAGGATGGTCGGGAATTCGATGAGGGTCAGGAAGGACAGGATGGACGGAAACGACAGGATGGTCGGGAAGGACAGGATGTATCGGGAGGACAGGATGGTCGGGAACGGCACGGGATGGTCGGGAAGGAAGGATGGACGGGAAGGACACGATGATCGGGAACGACAAGATGGTCGGGAAGGGACAGGATGGGTCAGGATAGAAGGATGGTCTGGGTAGGACAGCTGGGACGGGAAAGGACAGAAAGGACGGGAAGGACAGGATGGTCGGGAAGGACAGGATGATCGGACGGCCAGGATGGTCGGGACGGACAAGATGGTCGGGAAGGATAGGAATGGTCAAGATAGGGACAGGATGGTCTGGCAGGACAGAATGGACGGGTTGGGACAGGAAGGACGGGAAGGACAGGATGGTCGGGAAAGGACAGGATGGTCGCGAAGGACAGGATGGATGGGAAGGGACAGGATGTCGGGAGGACACGATGGTCGGGATGGACACGATGGTCAGGAAGGACACGATTGGGCCGGGAAGGACAGGATGATCGGGAAGGACAGGAGGTCGGGAAGGACACGATGGCTGGGAAGGACAGGATGATCGGGATTGGACAGGATGGTCGGGAAGGACAACGATGGTCCGGGAAAGTCGAGCATGGTCAGGACGGACAGGATGATCGGGATGGACACGATGTTCGGGAAGGACACGATGGTCAGGAAGGTCAGGAAGGACACGATGGGTCCGGGAAGGGGACAGGATGGTCGAGTAAGGGACAGGATGGTCGGGGTGGACAGTATGGTCGGGAAGGACACGATGGTCGGGAAGGACAGGAATTGTGGGGAAGTCGAGGAGGGTTAAGGAAGGAAAGTATGGTCGGAAAGGACAGGATAATCGGGAAGGACAGGATGGTCGGGAAGGACAGGATGGTCGGGAAGGGACACGATCGTCGGGAAGGACACGATCGACGGGAAGGAAAGGTGGTCAGGAGGGACAGGATGATCTGGAAGAACAGGATGGACAGGAAATGTCGGGAAGCACAGAATGGTCGGGAAGGACAGGATGGTCGGGAAGGACACCGAATGTCCGGGAAGGACACGAGGTCGGGAAGGACAGGATGGGTGGGAAAGACAGGAATGGTCGGGAAGGACCGCATGGTCGGGAAGGACAGGATGGTCGGGAAGGACACGATGTTCGAGAAGAACAGAATGGTCGGGAAAGACACGATAGTCGGGAAGGACGGGATGGACAGGAAGGACAGGATGGTCGGGAAAGGACAGGATGGTCCGGGAAGGACTGGGTGTGTCGGAAGGACGGGATGGGTCGGGAAGGACGGATGGTTCGGGAAGGAGCGGATGGTCGGGAAGGACTATATGGTCGGGAAGGACAGGATGGTCGGAAGGACAGGATGGTCGGGATGGATAGGATGGTCAGGAAGGACAGGGATGGGTCGGGAAGGACAAGGATGGTCGGGAAGGACAGGATGGGCGGGAAGGATCAGGATGGTCGGGAAGGAAGTGATGGTCGGGAAGGACAGATGGGCGGTGAAATGACAGGGTGGTCGGGAAGGACGGGATGGTCGGGAAGGACTATGGATGGTGGTCGGGAAGGACGGGAAGGTCGGGAAGGACACGATGGTCGTGAAGGAGAGGATGGTCTGGAAGGACATGATGGTCGGGTGAGGACAGGGATGGTCGGGAAGGGACAGGATGGTCGGGAAGGAATTAAGGGTCGGGAAGGACAGGATAACCGGTAAGGACACGAAGGTCGGGAAGTACAGGATTGTCGGGAAGAACACGATGGTGGGGAAGGACAAGATGGTCGGGAAGGACGGGAGGTTGATACCTGGTTGATACCTGGTTTGATTGGGTCTGGGAGTCTTTCTCCTCCCCAAGCCCGGCCCGAGGCCAGGCTCTTGACTTGTGAAAGTTTGGTCCACTAGGCTGTTGCTTGGAGCGGCCCGCAGGCCCACATACCACCACAGCCCAGCTGGTCCGAAACTCCTTGGAGGAATAACTCTGGTTTCCTCTTGCAGATGTTCACGGTTGTTCCGGTGGGGAAGTCGAGGAGGGGAAGGAAGAAAGTATTGTCGGAAAGGACAGGATAATCGGGAAGGGACAGGATGGTCCGGGTAGGGACAGGGTGGTCGGGAAGGACGGGATGGTCCGGGAAGGACAGGAATGGTCGGGAATGGACACGATGGGCAGGAAGGACTTGATGGTCTGGATGGACAGGATGGTCTGGAAGGTCAGGATGGTCGGGGTGGACACGATGGTCGGTAAGGACAGGATGAATCGGGATTGACAGGATGGTCGGGAAAGGACACGATGGTCGGGAAGTCCAGGAAGGATTGGAAGTCAGGATGGTCGGGAATGCTAGGTAGGTCGGAAAGGACAGGATGATCGGGAATGACAGGATGGTCAGGAAGGACACGGTGGTCGGGAAGTCCGAGCATGGTCAGGACGGACAGGATGATCGGGATGGACACGATAGTCGGGAAGGACGGGATTGTCAGGAGGACACGAATGGTCCGGGAAGGAACGGATTGGTCGAGAAGGACAGGAATGGTCGGGTGGGACAGTATGGTCGGGAAGGACCCACGATGGTCGGGAAGGACAGGATGGTTGGGGGAAGGCGAGTGATGGTCGGGAAGGAAAGTATGGTCGGAAAGGACAGGATAATTCGGGAAGGACAGGATGGTCGGGAAGGACAGGATGGTCGGGAAGGACCACGATCGTCGGGAAGGGACACGATCGCGGGAAGGAAAGGATGGTCAGGAGAGACAGGGATGATCTGGAAGAACAGGATGGACGGGACTGTCGGGAAGGACAGAATGGTCGGGAAGGACAGTGATGGTCCGGGAATGACACGAAGGTCGGGAAGGACACCATGGTCGGGAAGGACAGGATGGGTGGGAAAGGGCAGGATGGTCGGGAGGACCAGCATGATCGGGGAAGGACAGGATGGTCGGGAAGGGAACGATGAGGCGTGAAGGAGAGGATGGTCGGGAAGGACACGATGGTCAGTGAGGACAGGATGGTCGGGAAAGACAGGATGGTTCTGGGAAGGGACAGGGTGGTCGGGAAGGACGGGATGGTCGGGAAGGACAGGATGGTCGGGTAAGGACGGGAGAGTCGGGAAGGGACAGGATGGGTCGGGAAGGACAGGATGGTCGGGGAAGACAAGATGGT
>WNGS01167405.1:0-26913 GCA_020271785.1 Procambarus virginalis | reverse complement strand
GTTTTGTATGTTATTCAAATCATTTTGATATATTAAATG
This sequence comes from Procambarus virginalis, assembly GCA_020271785.1. NCBI lineage: Eukaryota > Metazoa > Arthropoda > Malacostraca > Decapoda > Cambaridae > Procambarus > Procambarus virginalis. Next base: position 26,874 of record WNGS01167405.1, on the reverse strand, counting down.
TCAGAAATTTTTATTTCTTTAGTTTTCACCTGCAGCTCTCACAGTGTAGGGGAAACAAGTAGTCTTATTTATTTTATTTTACATTTTGTATTAATATGCGATTGCAACAACACCAGCCAGAATAGTCATTGCTCTATTACAGATTATCGTCACACTGCTAACAACATTAAACTCTCTGGGAAAGCTGGTAACAACATTAAACTCTCTGGGAAAGCTGGTAACAACATTAACCTCTCTGGGAAAGCTGGTAACAACATTAATCTCTCAGGGAAAGCTGGTAACAACATTAACCTCTCAGGGAAAGCTGGTAACAACATTAACCTCTCAGGGAAAGCTGGTAACAACATTAACCTCTCAGGGAAAGCTGGTAACAACATTAACCTCTCAGGGAAAGCTGGTAACAACATTAACCTCTCAGGGAAAGCTGGTAACAACATTAACCTCTCTGGGAAAGCTGGTAACAACATTAACCTCTCAGGGAAAGCTGGTAACAACATTAACCTCTCAGGGAAAGCTGGTAACAACATTAACCTCTCAGGGAAAGCTGGTAACAACATTAACCTCTCTGGGAAAGCTGGTAACAACATTAATCTCTCAGGGAAAGCTGGTAACAACATTAACCTCTCAGGGAAAGCTGGTAACAACATTAACCTCTCTGGGAAAGCTGGTAACAACATTAACCTCTCAGGGAAAGCTGGTAACAACATTAACCTCTCAGGGAAAGCTGGTAACAACATTAACCTCTCAGGGAAAGCTGGTAACAACATTAATCTCTCAGGGAAAGCTGGTAACAACATTAACCTCTCAGGGAAAGCTGGTAACAATAGTAAACTGTCTGTTAAAGCTGGTAAAAACAGTAAACTCTTTGGGAAAGCTGTTAATAACATTAAACTCTCTGGAAAAGATGGAAACAACATTAAACTTTCTGGAAACCTCATAGCAACATTAAACATTGTCGTAAAACTGGTAACATCTTTAAACTCTCTGGAAAGCTGGAAACAATATTAAACTCTGTGATAAAGCTGGTAACAACAGAAAGCTATTTAAGAAGGAAGGAAACAACAGTAAACTCTCTGGGTAAGTTGGTAACATCTGTAAACTGTCTGGTAAAGTTGTGAACCTCACGAAGAGTGCAACACACCTGCAGCAGCCACATGTGCCTCATTGATGGACTGCAACACATCTGCAGCACCCGCATGTGCCTCACTGATGGACTGCAACACACCTGCAGCACCTACATGTGCCTCACTGATAGTCTGCAACACATCTGCAGCAGCCACATGTGCCTCACTGATGGTCTGCAACACACCTGCAGCAGCCACATGTGCCTCACTGATAGTCTGCAACACATCTGCAGCAGCCACATGTGCCTCACTGAAGGACTGCAACACATCTGCAGCAGCCACATGTGCCTCACTGATGGACTGCAACACACCTGCAGCAGCCACATGTGCCTCACTAATGCACTACAACACACCTGCAGCAGCCACGTGTGATCATGCTGAGACATGATGACATGTCTCAGCATGATGACTTACACTTCACCATGATGACACAATGATTGTAATTCAATATTAGTTTTGGTTGTTGCACTGGTTAACTTTGTGCTGACCTTGTTTGTGTTTATTCTATGGTGATATAATTCCAGCTCGGAAAGGATAACTTTTGTCACTCTTTAAATCAGCTTTTTAAAAATTTTGTATTTCCTCATATTTTGTGCATTTATTCCATGTTAAACAGGTTGAAACAATGATGATCAGTAGAACTGAATTCTTTGTCCACATGTTCATCATTTATAGAATCTTTATTAGAAGATAAAACTATGTCCAGGACATTTGAGGTCCACGTTAAATTCTTAACCAATTAACACAGTGCGATTTAACAAAAATTGTGAACAAACTATGTCCATAGCTATTAGATATTGGATCACCCCAGTATGGTGTAGGCAGATTTAAGTCACCAATTAAGACTGATTCGTTCGTGTTACATATATCAGCTATTTGATTATATGTCATTTCATCTTTTCCAAAATAAGCAGCAGGAAGCATGAAGTAGATCCATATTAGTAATTGATGCTTTTGTTATCACCTAATGCAATAAACATATAATCTATATCTAAGAGATAAGTGTATAGGATCGTTATTAGGTCCACATATTTTCCTTTACCAGTTTTCATGTAAATATTACCAATAATGTTACTTTTTACACAGACATCGCAGGCTGCTTCAGGTGTAGAACAATTCTTACACAGGCTGCTTCAGGTGTAGAACAATTCTTACATGGGCTGCTTCAGGTGTAGAACAATTCTTACACAGGCTGCTTCAGTTGTAGAACAATTCTTACACAGGCTGCTTCAGGTGTAGAACAATTCTTACACGGGCTGCTTCAGGTGTAGAACAATTCTTACACAGGCTGCTTCAGGTGTAGAACAATTCTTACACAGGCTGCTTCAGGTGTAGAACAATTCTTACACGGGCTGATTCAGATGTAGAACAATTCTAACACAGGCTGCTTCAGGTGTAGAACAATTCTTACACAGGCTGCTTCAGGTGTAGAACAATTCTTACACGGGCTGCTTCAGGTGTAGAACAATTCTAACACAGGCTGCTTCAGGTGTAGAACAATTCTTACACGGGCTACTTCTGGTGTAGAACAATTCTAACACAGGCTGCTTCAGGTGTAGAACAATTCTTACACAGGCTGCTTCAGGTGTAGAACAATTCTAACACAGGCTGCTTCAGGTGTAGAACAATTCTTACACGGGCTGCTTAAGGTGTAGAACAATTCTAACACAGGCTGCTTCAGGTGTAGAACAATTCTTACACAGGCTGCTTCAGGTGTAGCACAATTCTTACACGGGCTGCTTCAGGTGTAGAACATTTCTTACACAGTTTGCTTCAGGTGTAGAATAATTCTTACACTGGCTGCTTCAGGTGTAGAGCAATTCTTACACAGTTTGCTTCAGGTGTAGAACAATTCTTATACAGGCTGCTTCAGGTGTAGAGCAAGTCTTATACAGGCTGCTTCAGGTGTAGAGTTCGTTCAAACTATGCCAATGATTCTGGGTAAATAAACGTTACCAAATATTTTCAAACGTTTCTCCGTCTCATTAATATATAAATATTAATGTATCGTTTAGACTAATGGCATTGTTGAACGTAAGGCCTTTTATGAACATGTAGGTCGTGCAGTCACTATAAATGATAACTGATTTTCTTTAGAAGTTTTGAAACATAAGCTATTACATTCTCAGCAATTTATCGGATACTGTTATCACAGTGGTATCCAAGCAGCAGCTTATATGTGTGACTATTATTACATAAAAAATAATGAAAATAAAAATTCCCAATAGTTTTTGCTCCTGATTGAAAATAAAACTATTGCAATGCTTAGAAATAACTAGAATTTAAAATGGCTAGATAAACAGCACGCAGTGGCTACAGTTAATTGTAACTGGGTATTGAATTACAGTTTGAGTCAGTATTGAGTTACAGATGTAGTTTCCTGAGCTATATAAGGTAAGAATCCCTGGACTGTATCCCTGTTGTTGTCTTCACACGTTACACCCAAAGTGTTGGCTCAGTAACTCTACTAGACACATAAATAACAAGAAATATATTTACAACACGAGACTACACTAAAGATAAGAATGACACTACCAAACTCCTTACGACTTTGTTCCCAAGAACACATAAGAACATTCCCTTACTCTCATATCCCACCCTGGCCACACCTCTCAGCCTAGAGTACTGAGTGCTCCCAAGAACACATAAGAACATTCCCTTACTCTCTTATCCAACCCTGGCCACACCTCTCAGCCTAGAGTACTGAGTGTTCCCAAGAACACATAAGAACATTCCCTTACTCTCATATCCCACCCTGGCCACACCTCTCAGCCTAGAGTACTGAGTGTTCCCAAGAACACATAAGAACATTCCCATACTCTCTTATCCCACCCTGGCCACACCTCTCAGCCTAGAGTACTGAGTGTTCCCAAGAACACATAAGAACATTCCCTTACTCTCATAACCCACCCTGGCCACACATAACAAATTGTTATGTCCATAATAATATGTATGATCATTTCAGAAGCATCTTGAGTCGTGATAAATCATACCAGATAACATTATATTTGTTTGACAGGTTGGACAGCTGTTCAGTTCGCAGCCTTTGGAGGTCACAACGACGTGGTGAAGATCCTCACCCGTGTTGGTGCAGATGTCAACGAGGAGAATGAAGTGTATAGCAACGATATTTTGCAACTTGAGCAATTTGGTAAGAAATCCATTAACTTTATAACATAACAAGGTGGGATACCCGGCGATGCCCGGGTATCCTCCATTAAACATATTCCCATTCCCATCACCTTTTCTTTCCATCTCTCTGCTCTCTATACAATTTTCCACCTTCAATTCCAACTTTTCCCATTTTCCCCCACCGCCTCCCTCCTCTACCCCCATCTCTTGCTCACTCCCTTCCTTCCCTCTATCTTTCCCGNCTCCTGGTTGCTGGACTGATCAACCAGGCTGTTGACGCGGCTGCTCGCAGCCTGACGTATGAGTCACAGCCTGGTTGATCAGGTATCCTTTGGAGGTGCTTATCCAGTTCTCTCTTGAACACTGTGAGGGTTTTGCCAGTTATGCCTCTTATGTGTACGGAGCGTGTTGAACAGTCTCGGGCCCCTGATGTTGATAGAGTTCTCTCTCAGAGTACCAGTTGCACCTCTGTTTTTCAACGGTACATCTGCACATCCTGCCATGTCTTCTGGTCTCATGTGATGTTATTTCTGTGTGCAGGTTTGGGACCAGCCCCTCTAATATTTTCCATGTGTAAATTATTATGTATCTCTCCCGCCTGCGCTCAAGGGAACAGATTTAGGCTCTTTAGTCGGTCCCAATAGTTTAGATGTTTTACCGAGTGGATTCTAGCAGTAAAGGATCTCTGCACACTCTCCAGGTCAGCAATTTCTCCAGCTTTGAAAGGGGCTGTCATTGTGCAGCAGTACTCCACTCTAGAGAGCACAAGCGTTTTGAAAAGTATCATCATCGGATAGCATCTCTAGTGTGAAAAGTTCTTGTTATCCAACCTGTCATTTTTCGTGCAGTTGTGACGGCCACTTTATTGTGTTCTTTAAAGGTAAGGTCTTCCGACATGAGTACACCAAATCCTTTACATTGCCTTTTCGTGCTATGTTATGATTTGTCTGAGTTTTGTACGTGTTTCCGTTTTTATATTTTCATTTTTTCCATAGCGCATGAGCTGGAACTTATCTTCGTTAAACACCATATTATTTTCTGTAGCCCATAGAAAGACCTGATCTACATCTGACTGGAGGTTGCCGTGTCCTTTATGTTCCTACTCTCATGAAGATTCCTGGTGTCATCTGCAAGGATGATACAGTGCTATAGGTTGTGTTCTTGTCTATGTCCGATATGAGGATGAGAAAAAGTATGGAGCAAGCACAGTACCCTGAGGGACTGAGCTCTTGACGGTTTGATGGGCTGGATTTTATTTTGTTGACTATTACACATTGGGTTCTGTTGGTCAGGAAATTGTAGATCATCTGCCTATTTTTCCAGTAATTCCTTTGAGCGCATTTTATGTGCAATAACACCATGGTCACATTTATCAAAAGCTTTGCGAAATCTGTGTAAATTACATCAGCGTTAGTTTGTCTTCCATAGCATCTAATGCCATATCATAGTGGTCCAGCAACTGCGACAGGCAAGAGCGCCCTGTTCTGAAACCATGTTGTCGGGGGTTATGGAGATGCTGTGCTTCCATGTATTTTGTGAGCTTACTTCTTAGCACTCTCTCAAAAATTTTAATGATGTGCGATGTTAACGCTATCGGTCTGTAATTTTTTGCCTCTGCCTTATTTCCTCCTTTATGAAGTGGTGCTATCTCTGCTGTTTTTAGTATATCAGGAATAACGCCAGTATCTAGGCTTTGTCTCCACAGAATGTGGAGGGCCTGCGATAGTGGTTTTTTACAGTTCTTGATGAATATGGAGTTCCAAGAGTCCGGGCCTGGTGCAGAGTGCATAGGCATACTGTTTATGGCTTCTTCAAAGTCCAGTGGGGATAGGGTGACGTCTGATATATGATTTGATGTTGGTATCATATCCATGAAAAATTCATTTGGGTTATCGATCTTTAGTGCGTTTAATGGCTCGCTGAAAACAGAGTCGTACTGCTTCCTCAGTAGCTCGCTCATTTCTTTGTTGTCGTCGGTGAAAGTTTCATCTTCCTTTCGCAGGGGCCGATACTAGATGTGGTTTTGATCTTGATTAGCATAGGAGAAAAATATTTCGGGTTTCTCTCTATTTCACTGATGGCCTTTTGCTCTCTCTTTGCCTCTCCTCGGTTTTGTTTGATTCTTGTAACTTGAGTTCATTTTTCCTATTTCGCTACCTAACCTTCTTTGCCGTTCCTGAGATAGGGTGCGACTCTCAAGTTGTTCCACGATTCGTTTTCTTCGCCTATATAAGGACGACGTTCTCGTTCCAATCTGCATCTCTTCCTCTTTTTCTTAGGGGGATGCGGTTTGTACATATTTCTAGTGCTACTGAGCTTATTTTTTCCAGGCACTGGTTCAGGTTCGCATTTTCTAGCTGTTCTTCCCAGGTTATTTCTGTGAAGTCCTGGTTTATTTGTTCCCAGTTTATCGTTTATTATTGAAGTTGAATTTGCTGAAATCTCCTCCACCGGGAATCTGGACTGGTTTTGAAGGTCTATTCCCCATGGTTGTCATAACTTCAATTAAGTTGTGATCTGAGTAACAGGTATTTGTAATCATTATGTTCCTGATCAATTCATCATTATTAGTGAAAATGAGGTCCAGCGTGTTCTCCTTCCTAGTTGGTTCTACTATTTGCTGGTTTAAGGCAAACCTGTCGCACATCCGTAGCAGGTCATATGCATGTGCCTTTTCATTAAGGCTACTTCCTGGTATTCTTTCTGATATTACTGTATTAGCCAGGTGCTTCCATTTCAGGTGCTGTAGGTTGAAGTCCCCAAGCAGAATGATGTTCGGAGCTGGATTTATGAGGTTTTCCAAGCAGTGTTCTATTTCATTAGTTGGTCTTTAAACTGCTGGGGTTTGCCTCCGGTGCTCAGGAATGTCAGGATGCATTTACTAAATTAAAAGGAATGTTGTCATCTGGTCCAGTGTTAGCTACTCCTGACTACTCTAAGCCATTCAAACTATATATAGATGCTCGGACTGGGGTGCTGGTTCTGTACTAATGCAAGAAGATGATGAGGGTATTAATCATCCAATACATTACTATTCTAAAAAATTTACTAAATGTCAACAGAATTACTCCACAGTGGAGAAGGAGGCTTATTATTATTACTAGCTGTTAAAAAATTTGACATTTATTTATCAGCCAATACTGTTGAAGTATTTACTGACCACAACCCCTTAACATTTATTGCTAGCATGAAGAAATCCAACCAGAGAATATTAAGGTCGTCTTTATTGTTGCAAGAGTACAATCTGGTTATCAAACATATTCCAGGAAAATTAAATGTAGTAGCAGATGCACTTTCTAGATTGCCAAAACCTGGGGTAACTTAGGGTTGTACTATTGCACAGAGATGTATATAATAGTGTGTATCTAGTGTTTATTATATTTCATTTACGGTTTCTTTACAATTATCATGAAATCCGTTTGAGGTGTAAATTTTATGTGAAAAAAAAGTTAAATTCCTTTAAGAATTTCCCTTTTTTCCATGGCTTAGGAGGGGTGTTACGAACCTTACCTTCAGTGGAGGTTGGTTTCGGTTGTAAAATGTTGAAGGACTCAGTGGAGAGTGTTTATTAGTATAAATCCCCAGCTGAGATCAGAGAGGCCGCGAGTCACCATTAATACTCCGCTCAGTAAAGAAGTGCCTTCTCAGCTGGAGGTCATCAGAAATAATGTGAACTAGAAAAGCCTAACTATGTAAAGGAAAAATGGAATCTATCAAAAAGTATGCATGAGGAATATAGTGAATAAAATCATTAGTGCGTTTGATTGCATAGGTAAAGAATAGAGTATTAAGGGGCGATGATGCAAGAGAGGTGGACGCCATCTTGACTGGAGGGGGGGGAGGTGTATCGCTGCCGACCGTTCCTGCTATTTGAGGGGTTTTCTCCGACCGTACGGTCAGATAAGCCTATCCTTGTATATAACCAGGGTTGCAAGATTGGGTAGAGTAATACTGCAGAAGTTGGAAAGGTTTTATAAGAGTCCAGGTTTCCTAGAGGCAAAAAATATGTCATTGGATGATAGCGGTTCGTGGCTGGGTGCATGACACCAAGAATGGGACAGTGAGCCGTGGGGTGGTCAGCGCCACTTAAGTTTATAATACATAGTGATCTTATGTTGTAAGGAAAGCGCCTTTTAAATGTATTCATGTGTGTCTTATACGTATAAAATTTGTTACCTGTGTACTAGGCTGTTTCCCTTACTCCTCATACTCCCTAGACAACATCGTAAGGACCACCACCACCAAATTCTCACAAACTCTCTATGACAACAAAAACGTATCACTACTGATAACATCAGTAAGACACAGTCCGTGACATCATCCATATATAATATCAATAATTATATGCAAACCAGCCACAGGACTCATTATATTGCCATTAACGTCCCATTTGACGAGCCCACTCTCGTCGAAATATTTTAAAAGTGCCCCTGCATATTCGTGATGTATCGCTTTTAATCTCAGATTTATTAGATGCGTTACAGTAGGATTGGATCTTTCGGGCTGGGAGTGCTCAGTCGTCTGTTGCTGGGGCGTCGGCATCTCTGGCACTGTCGGCAAAGGGGACTGCACTCGCTCGTCCATTATTTTCCTCGGGACTAAATAATACTCTCTCATTTGGTAAATAAACGTGACAACAGATTAACGGCAATGGGAAGGAGAATAGATAGGGTATTACCACCCGTTTGCTAGTTAATATTTTTTTTAATTGCCGCGGAAGGTTTTTTGCAAGCCACCACACGAATTAATGAACTATATTTTTCAGTTTTTTAAAACCTTGCTAGACACGGGCAATTTATTTCTTAAAAGATTTTTTAATATTTCTGATAGGCGATTTATGTGTGGCTTTTTGAGTTTTTCAATTAATTTCTTTCTGCTAGAGTACTTAAGACCGGCTAATAGTCTTATCAGATCCCAGTATTTCTGAACTAAAGGCTCCTTCATAGTTTCAGTACGTCATCGGCATCGACCCATTGGTCGAATGATTGATCGTAACCCTCGTATCTGACTTTATATTGCAACTGACCGTCGACTTCTGTCTTGCTCAAAACCTTTTCAATATTGAAGGCGGCGGGCAAATGGGTGAGGGTTAGTTCTTGTCTATAAAACCCACTGTCAATATTGCCCCTGTTCAAATCTTTCAAATAGTATAAAGGGACCCTCTGGCTATTGTCCACTTGCGCGATTGTGAAGATTTCTCGCGTATTCTGCTGTTTGAAACCTTTTTTAAATTTCGAAATGCGATCAGATAAAGTAATGCGCACTGTTTCGCCAACCTTCAGCTGTGGAATGATGCGCTGCGATGTTTTGCCCGGGTTTTTATACATGAAGTTAAATAGATTGACAATCTCTCTTGGTTTTGTTAAAGCATGTACCTCTCTGGGGGTTCTGCCCCCCAACCCTCGGTGAGGTGAGACATTATATGTTTTTACAACGGCTGGCAGTGCCCCTATATATTTCAATGTGTTGTGTGAAGTCATATACTTGTAAAGATTAGTTTTCAAAGTACGTATGAATCTTTCGGCTATGGATGCTTTTGTTTCCTGAGAAAATACACTATACAGCACAATATTCTTAGAGGCCAACATCCTTTTCACACGCACGTTGTAAAATTCGCCCCCGTGATCTGAATTAATTTTCCGCACCCCGCTCGAGTGAGGCGTCTCTAGTATAGATTTTAGCGCCTTACACACAATGTTCGCGTCTTTACTAGTTAGCGGTACTACTTGGGCAAACCTGAATTATATGTCCACACAAACAAGCAGATATTTGATGCCATTATTCATCCTTGCCAACTTGCCCATTTCTGCTAGGTCAATAGACACATAAACCCGCGGTTTAGGACTCAAAACTCGTGTGGGGAAAACCTGACTCCAGTAACTAATAACTAACTTGTTTTGGACTCTGAGACCCAGTAACTAATAATTAAATAAATGTAAATATATATACTTCGATAGCTATGAAGGACCACCACTTTTTGAGAAAAAGTGGAAAACAAAGAGACAATGGAAAAAACTGATCTTAGGAACTAGTGTCCTATGGATCTTGGTAAAACTGTAATGATTATATGAATGGAGTCAAATTAACTACACAAAATTGGGGGGTTACATGCTAAAAGATTAATACATCCCTAGCATTATCCTGGTGCTGGTTCTTCACCAGAGTAAATTAAATGTGTGAGTAAAAATATAGAATATAATATTGATGGAGGTAAATACACCTCAATATACTACTAAAATGTTGAGCAACATCAGTAAATCAAAGGGTTAGTATCATTGATCTCTTTAGGAGATCACTACTGTAACTATGGAGTTATTGCTACTGATGAAAATGGACAGCTTAGCTGTGAATCTAGAAGTAATCAGTTGCTACGCTCCACCGACGACGTGTTGCATAGGGTAAATTGTTGCACAGAACGGTGGGGAAGCCTAGCACCTCGGTTGAAGTCGCCTTGGTATATATTTTGTTGGTTTGCATTCGGCCTAACGACTGCCTACCTAAATGTTAAAAGTGGCCACATAATAACAAAAAGGGTAAACTTAGCAGCCGAGCCTCGTGTCGTTGGTGTAAAGACTTGAGCAACTCTTCGTCCTCCTGCTGCTGCTTGAAAGACGTTGACTCTAGAGTTGCTTGTATACTAGTCTATGACACGGCTATGTTGTGCCAGATAACGCGGCACCGCTCAACTGATCGTGGGAGCGAAATAAATAGGTCGTAACACCTCTGCTACACGCTGTTAATGGCGTCCGTGCTCTCGTTCACGTGTCAAGTGACGCTCTCCCTTCTTCCTCCTGCTCCTTATTGCGCATGCGCGGCTTTCGAGCGTAAATGAATATGTATTTATTACAATTGACTAAGGAAGGAAGAGGTAATAGCAAGTATTAATATCACATTAAATTCTTCTATGATAAAATAGAAGTTCTAGTAACATAAATTGGCTTACTAAAACTTGTGCAGCCAATCGAGGAAATTAATGTAAATCATTTGCATCAAGTAATTTCCTCTAGAATGGTTAAATGTTAGTTAAATAGGGAAGCTCCAGTAAGTAATAGTATACTACAAATCAAAGTTAACTATTTTTAGTAAATGAAAGGATAAAGTGGATTCTTGTTACAAATCCAACTAAATGTGGAGAAAATTCATGTTGCTGCCTGTTGTTCCTCACGTACTAGGAAGAATTTGGCAATGAATAAATCATGATAATGATTAAATTTATAAGTTAGTAATTTTAGTAACTACTTTGGTTGTATAAATACAATGATGTATAGAACTGTTGGTTATTTCCAACAACTCGTCGACTCACGAATTTTCTAGGTTGTAAATAATGCAGCGTATATGCATCTGAAGATTTTAAGTAATCTTTCACATCGTTCAGTGTTATGTCAGAATTAAGTAATTTAGCCACTTTATATAATCTCTGCACGCCTCCAAATCCCCCAGTGGAAGTGGGACCATTATAAACTGGATCGAGTATTTGAATTTTCTTGCTCACCATTGATAAACTATTTCAAATGGTTTCTCTTCGACAATATTCCCGCGCAAAGTTATGCTGGCGGGTGTGCTTGACCCCAGATCTACAAATAAATAACCATATGGTTTGGCTATGACCTTTTTATATATTTCTAGAAATTTCTTTGAAATCTGTTTCCCAAATATTTGACGTCCCAAAGTCTCAATTTGAGAAAGATTTCTTGATTTGACTAATACGAAATGCGAGGCATTTAGGCTTATGTTCCTAGAATATTTTCCAGGAAAAAATATATTTTGTGTGATCAATATGGCAGAGATGTTATGATGACGCCCCCTGGTGAAAATATCAGAAACAATTTTTGAATTTGCGCTTTCAGTAAAGAGATCGTCGATTATTATCAGCATTGGGGAATTATCCATTTGCTCCTCCAAAGGATCAATAATGCTCGAATGAGCAATAATTTTTCTATTAATTTGTGGATTGTTCATCAACTCAGAATATCCCCCACCACATATAATTATTCGAGCGAATGTTTCATGGTACTTGTGCACGAGTTTGTTGCATAAAAATGATTTCCCCGCATTCGAATAACCCGCTATTATCATCCGACATGGTTCCCTGAAGATGTTAAGATGGGCCTGAGATATTATCTCATCAGGTCTTTCCATGTTTGGGGCAGAGTCTCTACTGTTTAATATGTACACTGTGGAATGTTTTTTTATATATGGAAAAAGATCATGGGGGGGGGGGATAAAAAAAACATGTATTTCTTTCTTTATAGAAACATAAACATGATATATGCAAGCTTAGGCGCGACAAAGAAAACACTAAAAAATACATTCTTATTGTTTATTGAAACAAAAACATAATATATACATAATTACAAGCTTAAATCTATAGGTTTGCAATAATAATAATAATAATAATAATAATAATAATAATAATAATATCCCCTACACACACACACACACTAATGTGAGAATGCAAACAGTTTTTTAATGTAGAGGAGCGAGTATATTTCACCGCAAGTTTGGGAATAGGCTTTGGGCCAAAGAATCTCTCTTGGGCCACATATTCCACATATTGAAAATTGGGTAATGACGCCGTCCTGCAGGGTGTATAGTTTGTTCCACATTTTCCTCTACGTCCACATCCATCTCCAAGTCACTAATGACCGCCTCCTCATCCTCTGGATTGTGTGCAATTTCAGGGTGACCATAAGCGAGTGAAACGGGGGGCTTATTATGTATCGCTTATCATCAAACGCGGATAAGCCTCTCTTGACAGTAACGCATGTGCACATTTGCCCGCCGACATTTCTAATTGACCTAGTCACAAACCTCCGACTTGTGTTTGTTTCAAGGGTATCTATGAAAGATGAGTGTTCTAGCCCAGCTTGCTGACGTCGTGTGATCCCTTGCATCTACATATGTGCTGTTTATCTAGTGTCACTAGCGAGTACATTTTGGGCTTAAAGGCAACGAGCTGGGTTATAATTTTCGACCCTACTTCGGACTTTAAAAGACCCAGTTTGCTTTTTCGCGCGATTGAATATAGAGAATGATCTTCGGGGAAATTGCTAAAATCAATGAGGCATATGAGCGGGGCCTTATTAAGCTCTTCAAACGCATCTCTGCAAGTAAGCTGAATAATGTACGAGTCAGTGTCGATGTAGAGCAGTTTTGCCTTGTCACCATATTTCACTTTGACCGTGTCGTACCAAAAGGAATATAGCCGCCTTTTAGCTATTTGAAGAATTTGAAAGCCTAGATATGTGGGCATATCGATAGTGAGGGAATCTTTGCGGGTCGTGCATAGGACACGGTCCTCACTCAGCAAAGTGGCTCGTTTGAAAAACGGGTTGAACGCGTGTTTGATGAACTGTTTGCGAGATGTGGTTAAATAGTATTTATTGGCATAACGCTACAAATTCATTAAAGATTTGCCATATATTGCGTTATTTACAAGTTTTATATGCCTTAGACTTAATTGCACAGGTCGAGTTTGTGCGCTCGCGGATATTGCTATCTACGAAGGACTTGAGGTGTGCCCGCTGCTCGAATTCAAAGATGGTGTGCATGCGCGAGACTTCCACCCCTAGTCGCATTAAAAGCTGAAGCAAATTTAGACTAATTAAATAGTCGCGCTGCTGTTCATGGGTGGCAATGAGTTTTCGATTATTGCGCGGCAGCTTGCGATTTTCCGCAACTAGGATCGACTTGCTGTATTCTGACAGTTGTTCCGTCACGATGTCGGCGTGTGCTAAAATTAATGGCAGGTCGTCAGTGTATCTGGCAACTTCGGGGGAAACTTGTTTAGTGTCACACAAAATCCAATAACCGCGCTCTTGATCGCAGTCAATATTTCTCAAGCCCCGCAATAGCATTTCATCGCGTTCAGCGTCAATTAGGCAACGGAAACCGCCAGTGGGGAGCTTTTCACTCATGCACGTTGCATAGAGCGAATTAAAATCGAGATAGAGGATGTGGGTTCCATCCTCGCCAGACCTCGCCCCAGTGTAATGGTTCTCGGCGGTGGACAATTGCTTAACAACTGAGGTGAAGCCTCCTCTCAAATTCCTGCGAATGAGGTCATACATTCTAGGGTCTGATATTGGATCTAGCGCCACCTTACTTTTGAACAGGAAGGGGTCCCAAGCGAAACTAGATAAAGAGAGGTAATATGCAATATCTAATCTATAAAGATCTAACATAGTGCGTCGCCACACCGTGAAAATGTCAGCCAAAATGCCAATATCAACTTTTAAATACAAGACGAGATATTCGCCAATATTGCGACACTTGGCCAATTTAAAGACCTCTAACGCTTGTTTGTATTCTTTTTCAGGGAGCTCTTCCTGTGTTAATGTATTGAAAAATGCATCTCTGGGGGGGAGCTGTGGTTCATTTAATACGTCCCAATTTGACACGTAATCGTAACAAAAGAACTGTTTGCCAGTTAACAATAAATTATGGGCCTCAGCAGGGACCTTATCTAACATGGCAAGAGTGAACGTCGTAGGTTTGCCGCTGTCGATGTGTTCCTTGGCAAATTTGGCTAATGACCCAATGCGCAAGGTTAAGCTATCCATAAATCTAAGAAAGTCAATGTCAACTTTCATAAATTTATACCCGTCTTTGGACATAATGTCTACGTTGCGTTTGGGCACGTTTCCTAACTCGTTTAACAAAACCCCTAAATCATACGCCGCATTATGTGAAAACGCGTGCAAGTATTTGTACCCATCTTTGCACTGGAGATTGCAGCGAGAGCATAGGGCGGCTAAGTAATTATGTTCTCTCAGTGAATGATCGTGGTGCCTATTTTTGACGATTTTGGGCCCGAATGGTTCGTCGCATATCTCGCACATGGTCTGACTCTTGTAAATTTCCTTTTGTTCTTTCGACATGTGTAGATGGTAATATGGCTGTTCTTGCGTTATTCTGGCCCACGAGGAGGATAGTTTATTAACAAAATGGGTTGCAGAATTGGGCCCGAGGTAGAAATCTTTTTCGACGATATTATAGCGATGGTCTATGATTATGTACGCATATGCGATGGCCCTGTGACGTGCTTCGATTATGCCCTGTGGCCTATCCTTTGGCAGAGCACATTCAAAATCGTAATAGCACGTGTGGCTTGGCCCGTACGCTCGTCCGAAATGTTTAAATTCTATTTTATTTTCTGTGGGAGGAAAATGCAACGTTTGTTTGACCTCGCAAGTTACTTCATGCGCGAGCATTTGATGGGGTGGGAGGGCGAAAAGACCGCTGTGGCAAAATTTATTATCAGCTGGGATGTTTTCCGAATGAGACCTCATATTACGCACATATTTGGTAAAGTCCTTGATGAGGACCAAATGTCGGCCTTCCAGCATAAGTAAAGATATAACATCCTTAAAATTCCCACGGCCTTTTCTAGCCAAACTAATGTAATGACGACCATTATCTCCTTTTGCCAGAACATAAATAAATATTGAAGACCTGTTTAAATCTTCGACTTTGGCGATGTCGTCAAAAGATACCGGCGTGCCTATGTCATTACTCCATCTTACTTGTCGGCGACACCAACGCCCAGATTTGGCCTGATTTTTTATGTCGTTATAAAGGAGCCCGCGGGCCAAACATTTGTGCACAGCGATGCACTGTATAAGGCAAATATTGGCTTCCCCTTGGGGGTTGAATATGTGACCTTTGCCCCGTAACTTGGCCGGGTATTGTACGAATGAACCCAGTCGAATTGAGTGTTCGATAAGGGCCACATTTATGTAAAACCCCGAAATCGACTCTATCCCAACACTCGACCCTTCCTGTTCCCCTAGCAACTCCTCTAATTTAGTGTCGATTTCTTCGGCCCACAAATACACAAGCTGTTCTACTTCCTCTTGAGTTATGGCACGCATTTCCCTGTGCATGTGCATTACTGGATCAAAATCATTGTCGGACTCTACGTTGAGCCTTCGCACCACAAACGGAAAGTCGGGGAAAAGTCGAATATGTGGATGTTCGAAAGTGAATAACCCATTGACGAAATCAATGAAAAATGCGCGATATGTTCGTAAATAAGCCCCTGGATCACCCTGCATGTGCTCTGGCACACTAAATGAATAGCGTGTGTAAGCCCCATTGAAATTGCGAATGATGTTCACAATTTCAATATGCTGAGGAGGGGGAGGGGAAGGAGAAGGTGGTGGTGGTGTGTCGACAGACTCTGGTGATGAGTCGACCAACTCTGGTGATGAGGCGTCACTGTCAGCGTCTGCAAAACAAAAAAAAAGAGGTATCAATATCAGTATTGTATGTAGTGTGTGTGTGTGTGTGTGTGTGTGTGTGTGTACTCACCTAATTGTGCTTGCGGGGGTTGAGCTTTGGCTCTTTGGTCCCGCCTCTCAACTGTCAATCAAGTGGTGTACAGATTCCTGAGCCTACTGGGCTCTGGGTGGGTGTGTGTGTGTGTGTGTGTTGATTGTTGATTGAGATGTCAATAAAAAAAAATAACATTAATATTGGCATGGCAACCCCCCCACCCCCGTCTGTTTTTTTTTTTTTGAGCGAGTGGTGTGATTGAGATCACATAACAACAACAACAAAAAATGCGAAATATTCACGTTCCCTATGCTGTCTCCCACGCCGAAGCGATGATGTTGACTGGTCGCTGCTATAACTTTCGAACAAATCAGGGGATCTGATGCGCATATCGATCGAGGAGCCGGGCGAGGTATGTGTGTGTTGTTGTTGTTGTTGTTGGCGTTGCTTGCATTGTTGTTGTTGTTGAATTAGAGTGCGATATGGCGGTCCTGGAAGGAATAACAATACAATAGCCTTTTAAGAGGTGTCTATATGATCTCTCTCTCTCTCTCTCTCTCTCGCCAGTTTGGGTGGTCATCGCTAAATGGTGACACGTGCATTAAAAAGCAATTTGCGACCCACGACCGCCTCCATCGAGCATTAAAACCAACATCGGGTGATGCCCGGAAAAAAAATAGCTTAACATTAATGCAGTTGTATATATTGTAATGCCGTATATTATTGCAGTTATGTGTATTGTAATGTTATGTATTGTTGATAGTTTTTTGTTTATTTAACAAAAAACTACAACAACAAACAAATAATGTTCTTTCCTCTGAAATTAAACATAAATACTTGTTTCCATATGTTTGGATAAAAAAAAACATGAAATAATATGTTGTTGTTTCCCGATCTTAATAATAATAATAAGCAAACTCCTGATCTTAATAGTCAAACTAACCAGTGTTTGGAAATAAAATGGAACTTGCATATATATTTTTTCCGTCAATTATCTTAGTTACCCCTCGACGAAAACGGGAATGGCCCGCCCGTGAAGATGTTTTCTGTGAAACAGAATCTAGAGAAAATGGAACATATATCTGGGGTAACTAGTGCAAAATATAACTCTAGTCTTGTTCTCATTTTATTTTTCACCTGATTATTGAAACCTTACCATATGTAAAGACAAACCCTTTTTTTCAGATACACTTTTCAGCAGGAATTAAAAAAAAGCAGATATATTGTATTTACATAAAAAACACACATATACTAGCGCAATTAAAATAATCCAAAAAAAAGGTATATTCCTTTCACCAGTGTATTTTTTGGTTTGAATCTATTGAACAACCTTCCTCGGTACCTTTCATATGTGGGGGGCCCTCTTCTTGAAGCCCAATTCTCGCAATAAACATACGCGACAGACAGTGAAAATAAGGTTAGGATAGGGCACGAGTTGTTCAGGCATTCCCTGGGTGGTGGGCCACGGGGACCCCTAGGGGGGAAAAGACCACAACCCCACCCAGCCACCCAGCCAGGTGCGCGCCGACCGTGCCTTAACCTAACCGTTTGAAAAAAAGATTTTTACCATCTGGACCCCGGGAGTCGAGTCGGCGTGGAAGTACCCAACAGTTTCTGAAAATCAATTCCCCATTTGTCTCTTTTTTTACTACTCACCTTACCCTTAGTGTATACGGATACACCTTACCGTTAGTGTATATGGATACACTTTTCCCATAGTGTATAAGGGTACACCTTACCCTTAGTGTTTACGGATACACCTTACCCTTAGTGCATAAGGGTACACCTTACCCTTAGTGTATACGGGTACACCTTACCCTTAGTGTATAAGGGTACACCTTACCCTTAGTGTATATGGGTACACCTTACCTTAGTGTATAAGGGTACACCTTACCCTTAGTGTATACGGATACACCTTACCCTTAGTGTATAAGTGTACACCATACCCTTAGTGTATACGGATACACCTTACCCTTAGTGTATATGGATACACTTTACCCTTAGTGTATAAGGGTACACCTTACCCTTAGTGTATATGGATACACCTTACCCTTAGTGTATAAGGGTACACCTTGCCCTTAGTGTTTATGGATACACCTTACCCTTAGTGTATAAGGGTGCACCTTACCCTTAGTGTATATAGATACACCTTACCCTTAGTGTATACGGATACACCTTACCCTTAGTGTATAAGGGTACACCTTACCTTAGTGTATAAGGGTACACTTAACCCTTAGTGTATATGGATACACCTTACCCTTAGTGCATAAGGGTACACTTTACCTTAGTATATAAGGGTACACCTTACCCTTAGTGCATACGGATACACCTTACCCTTAGTGCATACGGATACACCTTACCCTTAGTGTATACACCTTACTTTTAGCAGTAAAATAGGTACCTGGGTGTTAGTCAGCTGTCACGGGCTGCTTCCTGGGGGTGGAGGCCTGGTTGACGACCGGGCTGCGGGGACACTGAAATGCCCCGAAATCATCTCAAGATAACCTCAAGATAGTGTATACGGGTACACCTTACCCTTAGTGTATATGGATACACCTTACCCTTAGTGTATAAAGGAACACCTTACCCTTAGTGTATAAGGGAACACCTTACCTTAGTGTATAAGGGTACACCTTACCCCTTTGTGTATACGGGTACACCTTACCTTAGTGTATACGGATACACCTTACCCTTAGTGTATACGGATACACCTTACCCTTAGTGTATAAGGGTACACCTTACCTTATTGTATAAGGGTACACCTTACCTTAGTGTATACGGATACACCTTACCCTTAGTGTATAAGGATACACCTTACCTTAGTGTATAAGGGTACACCTTACCCTTAGTGTATACTGGTACACCTTACCCTTAGTGTATACGGGTACACCTTACCCTTAGTGTATACGGGTACACCTTACCCTTAGTGTATAAGGGTACACCTTACCCATAGTGTATATGGATACACCTTACCTTAAGTGTATAAGGATACACCTTACCTTAGTGTATAAGGGTACACCTTACCCTTAGTGTATACGGGTACACCTTACCTTAGTGTATAAGGGTACACCTTACCTTAGTGTATAAGGGTACACCTTACCCTTAGTGTATACGGATACACCTTACCTTAGTGTATACGGATACACCTTACCCTTAGTGTATACGGGTACACCTTACCCTTAGTGTATACGGATACACCTTACCCTTAGTGTATAAGGATACACCTTACCTTAGTGTATAAGGGTACACCTTATCTTAGTGTATAAGGGTACAATTTACCCTTAGTTTATAAGGATGCACATTACCCTTTGTGTATAAGGGAACACCTTACACTTAGTGTATACAAAATGGAGACGGACCGACAAAAGTGCGCCAAAACTGTGAAGACGCCAACAGGCTGGCGATTGGCGGGCTGTGGTCACGTAACGAGATTAACCAATGAGACCCCGCCCATGGGGGACTGTTACGTGACCGGGAGGCTGGGCTGGAGGCTTGTAGACTGCTGGGCTGTCAGAGATTCACGGCACTTGGTTGAGAACGGACTTGTGCTGGTTGTGCTCTCGAGTTCTTAGGTCCAGGAGCCTCATCCAGGGGAATATCGCAGCCTGACATATTTGCAGTGACTACGGACGACTAACACACTTCAGGGAAGTGCGAGGACGCCGAGTTCCAGAGGTGTGAGGGCGCCGAGGACTGTGAGCTGATATTCTTGGAGAAGTTGAGAGCGGCGACGACAGGAGTAGCTAGTGGCTCCCCGCCAGCGGAACTCCGAGGTGCTCAGAGCTGTGATTGGATCACGTCCACTGGAAACTGAGAAGGGAGAGGTCGCAACCGGATCTATGAGTATTTGGTCTCAGTGAAGGAGGGATCGAGGGAGACAACTTGAGCAGGGACAACTGGCCAAGCCAGTGATCTGGAACTGCACATTTGCGAGTGAGTACGGAGACGACTCGTATCTTCACGACGCCTAGGGACCTGTAACTCGACTGGAACGCTGAGGAATGATGTGAGGGACTGAGGACCACGACTACCATCGGAGTCCAGGCGCCTGAGGGCAGGATATGTTAGAGGTAGATCATTAGTCCCTCCCATTGTCCCTTGATAATTAGGCAAGATAGGCCTAGAAGTATATATAGGTTTATTACTAGAATGTCTATTGATTCTTAGGAGTAGATTAGGCTGTAGGGCAGCTTGTATATGTCATCTACTACCTGGTGAAGACAGCGAGTGGCGGAGCCGAGAGGATTATGGGTCTTCCCTGACGGAGCCGGCCGCCGTAAGGGCAAATATCCCCTTAAATTCGTTCAGCTGACTCGGGTTGCCGGAGGCCACCAAAGAAGCGCCGCTGTCATCTGATTTATATATTATTACATGTATACTTCTTTCATGTTTATGTAGTTTTCTCTCCAGTAAACTTTATTTACTTTTATTATCGCTTTTATATATGTCCTCATCTCACTGAGCATTGTGAACAAGTGATATTATATTGCACCACACTAGTACTGATATTAAACAGAAAAGAGACGCTGGGTGGCAACACTGTATCAAACTTAAAATGAAAGCGTTGCTGGGACGCAGAGAAGATTACCCAGCTGGCGACCGAAATAAAAGTTGAGAACCGAGGTAACGACCGGAGGTCCGGCAAAACATTGCATGTGTAGGTGGGCAAACCCGGTGGGGGGTGTTGCACATTGCAGGATCGAGCTCAAGCAGTGTGTGCTGGGCTTTCTCCTCTCCTCCTTGGGTCCATAGTCAAGTAGTGGCGGGGAACGGACTTGAGGCATGACTTGGAGAGCTCCCTGAGTGTGGTCAACGGTACCCCAGTAGAGGGGGGGAAGACCCGCAGCGTGGGGGGTTATAGGATCGTTAACAACGGTACCCCTTTATAGGGGGTGAAGACCCGCAGCGGGGGGTTATAGGATCATTAACATTCACCTCCGTTGTTTAACTGTAAATCCCGTCACACAAGGCTAAGATGAGCGACGCGTGACAGTAACAGCATTAAACTCTCTGGGAAAGTTGGTAACAACATTAAACTTTCTGGGAAAGCTAGTAACAAAATCAAATTATCTGGGAAAGTTGTTAACAACAATAAACTCTCTGAGAAAACTAGTAACAATATTAAACTCTGGGAAAGATAGAAAAAACATTAATCTGTCTGGTAGATCTGGTAACAACACTAAACTGTCTGGATAAGCTGTTAACAACATGAAACTCTCTGGGAAAGTTTGTAACAACAGAACAAACTCTGTTAAAGCTAATACCAACAGTAAACTCTCTGGTAAAGGTGGAATATCATTAAATTCTCTAGGAAAGCTAATAACAACAGTAACCTGTCTGGGAAAGATGGTAACAACATTTAACTATCTGGAGAGCTAGTATTAACAGTAAGCTGTTTGGGAAAGTTAGTAACGACAGTAAAATGTCAGAGAAAGTTGATAATAACAGTAAACATTGTAGGAAAGCTGGTAACAACTTTTAATTTTCTCGGAAGGCTAGTAACAACACTAAACTTTCTTAAGATGCTGGTAACAACAAGAATCTCTTTGGGAAATCTGGTAACAACATTAAACTTTCCGAGGAAAGCTGGAAACAAAAGAAACCCCTGGGAAATTTTTTAACAATATTAAACTGTTTGGTAAAGCAGTTAACAGCATTAAACTCTTTTGGAATGCTGGTAACAACATAAAACTCTCAGGGATAGCTGATAACAACAGTAAACTTTCTTTGAAACGTGTAAACACAGTAAATTCTGTGGGAAATCTGGTAACAACATTAAACTCTCTCTAAAAGCTAGTAAAAACATTCAACTGTCTGATAAAGCTGTTAACAACATTACACTATCGTGGAATGCTGATAACAATATTAAACTCTCTGGGAAAACCGATAAAAACAGTACACTCTCTGGAAAGGCTGGAAAGAACACTAAACTCTCGTTGAATGCTGGTAACAACATTTAACTCTCTCGAATTGCTGGTAACAACAGTAAACTATCTTGGGAAGCTGGTTACAAAAGTAAACTCTCTGGGAAAGCTGGTGAAAACAGTATACTCTCTGGAAACGCTGGTAACAACATTAAAGTGTCTGGTAAAGCTGGATACAACAATAAATTCTTTGGGAAAGCTTGTAAAAACATTAAACTTTTTGCGAAATCTGGTAACAACATTAAACACTCTTGGATAGCTGGTAACAACAGTAAACTCTCTAGGAAAGCTGTTAACAACATTTATCTCTCTGCGAAAGCCAGTAACAATAGTAAACTCAGGGAAACCTGGTAAGAATATTAAACACTCTGGGAGAGATGGTAACAAATGTAAAGTGTCTGGGAAAGTTGGTAACGACGATAAACATTCTGGGAGAGCTGGTAACAACAGTTAATTCTTTGGGAAAGTTGGTAACGACAGAAACTCTCTGGGAAAGCTGGTAACAACATTAAACTCTCTGAGAAAGTTAGTACCAACAGTTACTTCTCAGAGAAAGGTGGAAGCAAGACTAAACTGTCCGATAAAGCTGGCAACAACAGTAAACTATCTGGTAAAGCTCGTAACAACATTAAACTTTCTTGGAAAGCTCGTAAAAACATTAGACTCTCTCGGAAAGTTTGTAACAACATTGAACTCTTTTGGTAAGCTGGTAACAATATTAAACTCTCTGGGTAAGCTGGTAACAACAATAAACTCACTCGGAAAGCTAGTGGGAAAAGTAAACTCTCTTGGAAAGCTGGTAACAACAGGGAAAGCTGGTAACAATATTAAATTCTCTTGGAAAGCTGGTAACCAATATTAAACTCTCTGGGAAAGTTAGTAACAACAGTAACCACTTAGGGAAAAGTGGAAACAAGATTAAACTGTCGTATAAAGCAGGTAAATAAATTAAATTCTCTGGGAGAAATGGAAACAAGACTAAACTGTCTGGTAACGTTTGTAACAACATTAAACTCTCTGGGAAGGCTGCTAACAACAATAATCTCTCTGGAAAAGCTGGTAACAGCATTAAATTTTCTGAGAAAGCTGATAACAACATTAAATTTTCTGAGAAAGCTGATAACAATGTTAAACTCTCTGGGAAAGCTAGTAACAAGAGAAACTGTCTGGTAGAGCTGGTGTTTCGGATATCTCCTGTTTAGGCAGTAGATCCTGCCTCTTTCCAGTACCGCCTATTCACCAATGTATCTGCATGCTCCAACATAAGGAATCAGCATCAACAACCACAACAATACATTCTCAGTGTCTAGACACTACCCCCTCCACCCTCTAGTACCCGAGACACCTGGACCCCTGCTGTCTGGGCAGAGGCCAAGACACCGGTCGACCAGACGCTAACTGCTCGTCTTAATGCCGGCTGATGGTTTCCACAAGAAACATAAGGAAAATTGAGAAAATTCGTGTTAGAATTATTAATCTTACTTTTTCGTTCATATTAATAACATATATATATATATATATATATATATATATATATATATATATATATATATATATATATATATATATATATATATATATATATATATATATATATATATATATATGTTATTAATATGACCGAAAAAGTAAGATTAATAATTCTAACACGAATTTTCTCAATTTTCCTTATGTTTCTTTTTACTGATGACGGTAAAATAAAAATCATTTCTCCAAAATTCATTCTTTATTTCTAGTCTGACGCGACACTTGAGCGCGTTTTGTAAAACTTATTACATTTTTAAAGACTTTAGTTTATCTACACACAACTTATGCTTTATGAAACAACATTGGCTCTTATACCTGCATTTGGGTGAGGTGCTGTAATACAATAGTGGGGTGAAACACAGAACATGGAAAACGGGGTATAGATTTGTAAGTCTCCCCTAGGTGTCCTGTTTGCGAACTTCTACATGGGTACTATCGAGAAAAAAGTCTTAGTCGACTTGAACTTGAAACCGGCCATATACTGCAGGTATGTTGACATTTTTACACAGGTACCTGATGTCAGACATCTGCAGAAGCTGAAAGAGGCGTTTGAGCAGAATTCTGTGTTGCGTTTCACTTACGAGATGGAGAAGGATGGGAAGCTACCCTTTCTAGATGTAACAGTCATGGAAAGGAGCGGAGGTTTCCACACTGCGATCTACACTAAGGAAACAAACTTAGGAATGTGCCTAAATGCCAACAGTGACTGCCCAGACAGGTACAAGAGGAGTGTTGTTAACGCTTATGTCGACCGTGCTCTCAGCCACAGCTCAGAATGGAAGCAAGTCGTTCTCCACAGCTCATAAAACGGAGGAAAGGGTCCTGAAAGATATTGTTAATAGAAATGTTATCCCTACAGACAAAAATCAGAAGATACAACTAACGATTTACTATAAAACCAAAAAAACGGCCAGCCTTCTCATGAGAAACTCTCCAGACACGAAGCAGAACGCTCTAAAAGAGATAAACGTTGTCTATGCCTTCAAATGCCCTCTTGGGGACTGTAAGCCTCAAAAAACTCAGTATATAGGCAAGACAACAACATCTCTTTCCAGGCGTTTAACGATGCATAAGCAACAGGGCTCCATTAAGGAACATATATTCTCTTCCCACAACCAAACCATCACCAGAGAAATCTTAACGAACAACACAGAAATCATTGATAGATACAGCGATAGCAGGCGGCTTGACATCTGCGAGGCACTACACATCAAGAAGTCAATACCAGCAATCAACAGCCAATTAATGCACAACTATATTCTACCCACTTCAAGACTCCGCTCCAATATAGAAACATAAGGAAATATGGGCCAATAGGCCTTCTGCAGTTCTATTGGGACCCAACCTCTACTTCTACAAATCTATACCCCGTTTTCCATGTTCTGTGTTTCACCCCACTATTGTATTACATCACCTCACCCAAATGCAGGTATAAGAGCCAATGTTGTTTCATAAAGCATAAGCTGTGTGTAGATAAAGTAAAGTCTTTGAAAATGTAATAAGTTTACGAAACGCGCTCAAGTGTCGCGTCAAACTAGAAATAAAAATGAATTTTGGAGAATTGATCTTTCATTAACGTCACCAGTAAAATGAAACATAAGGAAAATAGAGAAAATTCGTGTTAGAATTATTAATCTTACTTTTTCGGTCATATTTAATAATATATGTCTACAGGAAAGACTGCTACCCATATATATATATATATATATATATATATATATATATATATATATATTATATATATATATATATATATATAGATATTATATATATATATATTATATATATATATATATATATATATATATTATATATATGATTTAAACAGCTTTCATCTTTCATTTTATACCCGCGTTTTGGGTGAGGTGATATGTTACAACAGTTTTTAATGAGGTGAACAAAACTTTCAACAAAGGACAGAACACGAAAACAATGGATATTAACTGGATATTAACTGGGTAAATTTAAGATATGAATGGAAGTAACTGCGGAAGGGCCTATTGGCCCATATTTCTTGATGCTTCTATATTGGAGCGGGGTCTTGAAGTGGGTAGAATATAGTTGTGCATTAATTGACTGTTGATTGCTGGTGTTGACTTCTTGATGTGTAGCGCCTCGCAGATGTCAAGCCGCCTGCTATCGCTGTACCTATCGATGATTTCTGTGTTATTTGTTAAGATTTCTCTGGTGATGGTTTGGTTGGGAAGAGAGTATATGTTCCTTAATGGAGCCCTGTTGCTTATGCATCGTTAAACGCCTGGAAAGAGATGTTGTTGTCTTGCCTATATACTGAGTTTTTTGGGCTTACAGTCCCCAAGTGGACATTTAAAGGCATAGACGACGTTTGTCTCTTTTAGGGCGTTCTGCTCCGTGTCTGGAGAGTTTTTCATTAGTAGGCTGGCTGTTTTTTTGGTTTATATATATATATATATTATATATATATATATATATATATATATATATATATATATATATATATATATATATATATATATATATATATATATATATATATATATATATATATATAGGAGCTGACCTACGTCCAGTCTTCAGAATACACTCGTGCTCTCAGCTGGAACATCTACTCACGCTCCCCTGGGTGTCGGTAGATTCTGCAGCTTTTGTGTAACGTATTAATTGCACCTTTCCCATTAACGTTGCTTCTCAAAAGGTGTCTATTTCTCATGTAAATTGTGTTTAAGCCAAGTGGATAGGGGGCTTTGTTTTGTATGTTATTCAAATCATTTTGATATATTAAATGTCAGAAATTTTTATTCTCTTTAGTTTTCACCTGCAGCTCTCACAGTGTAGGGGAAACAAGTAGTCTTATTATTTTATTTTACATTTTGTATTAATATGCGATTGCAACAACACCAGCCAGAATAATC
>WNGS01167404.1:14889-26645 GCA_020271785.1 Procambarus virginalis | reverse complement strand
CCCGGATGTCCTGCAATTTTCGAAGCATGCGCAAGCTTTAACGTGATGACCGCAACGCGTTCGGAATAACTAATGAAATACTGCCCTATCATTCTGGCTATTAACATAATACAGGACGCCCTGTTTCATTCAAAATCATGAATAGGTAAATTCTTTTTCTTTTTCGGATATTTCCCTCCTTCTAAATACTCAATAATTTCTTTCCATCTAGGCTCGTCATCTGGTACTCTCTCATTTTGTCTGATGGAATGTTTCAATATTTTCATTAACTTGAACAGCCGCTATGTTTCTACTTAGCGTATCTGGAACAACATGTGCTGGACCAGGCTTGTACAAAATCTGGAATGAGTGAGCAGAAAGTTCGTGAGACCAGCGTGACATTCGTGGGCATTTTGTTCGCTTCTTAAATATGTGTGTTAACGCTCTATGGTCTGTGTAAATTACAAAGTGCCGCTGAAATAGGTAAGGTTCGAAGTACCTAACTGATTCTACTACTGCCATGCCTCCCGATCCGTAGCTGAATAACGAACTTCAGGTCCTTTGACCTTTCTACTGAAATAGGCTACTGGATGGGGTAAATTATCCGCATCTCGCTGAATTAAGCACCCGCCAATAGCTATACCGCTGGCGTCAGTGTGCACCTCCCACTCTTTCTCGAAATCAGGAATAGCCAATACCGGTGTCGTGATTAATTAGTGGTCTTTCAGTTTGCGATAGGCTCGTCATGCTCAGATTTCCACACAAACTTCGCATTTTTCTTTGTCAGATCAGTCAGGGGTGCTGAAATGCCAGCGAAACCTTCAATATGACGACGAAAATATCCGGCCGCCCCCAAAAACCTACGCACGTCCTTTGCTGTCCTTGGAGTAGGCATGTCAGCAATGGCGCGGCAAGAATCTGGGTCAGGTCGGATACCGTCTGGGCACACCTGGAACCCCAGAAATTTGAATTTCTGAGCCGCCAGGGTGCTTTTCTGAACGTTAAGCTTGAACCCTGCCTGATCTAACAACGTCAAAGTCTCAGTAAGTCCCGTAGGTGTTCCTCAAACGTCCTGGAATATATCACAACATCATCCAGGTACGCTAAAGAATGCCTACCCAGGACCGGACTGAGGATGTAGTTTATGGCCCTCTGAAATGACGAAGGCGCTGTCTTTAAACCAAACGGCATCCTACGGAAATGATAAGTGTGCCTACCATCCGAGAATGCTGTTTTATCCCTATCCTGTTCTGCCACCGGAATCGCCCAATACGCCGATTTCGCGTCAAGAGTTGAGAAATACTTAGCAGCACCAAATTGATCTATTATCTCCTGTATTCGGGGCAACGGATACACATCACCCTTAGTTATTTCGTTCACCTTCCGGTAGTCAACACAGAAACGATAACTACCGTCCGGTTTCCGAACTAGCACAACAGGAGAGAGCCACGGTGACGTACTAGGCTCTATCACGCCTTGTCTCAACATTTTCTGGCACTCCTCCTGATAACGTTCTTTGCCTGTTCCGGCAACCTCCACTGTCTCGTGTACACAGGCAAATGATCACCAGTTGGAATGGTGTGCTCAATCTTATCAAGGAGACCAATCTGATCATCCTCTGTCGCAAATAATTTCGGGAATTTTCGCAAAACTCCTCTCAGTGCCTTCCTATCTGCCTGTGTAACATGTTGCAAATCAAGTGCTGAAATTAATTTTTCTACTTCTTCCACATTCTGTGCAACATTTCTCGTCTCGTACTGTACTTTTGATGGAGTTATAGTATCTAGCATGTTTAATGCACTACATTGTGCAGTGACGGTTGGCGTCTCAGCTGACTCATTGTGAAAGATTTCTGTGTCCTCCACCATGGTTTCCTGAGATACCCTATCACCTGCCCTGAAGCGAAAAGTCTTATGTGAAAGATTGACAACTGGAATGAGTGCCCCTTTATCGAGCACTACAACTAAGTGATGAGGAATTAATAAGCGATCACATCTCCCAGCAACCTGAAGGGTGGTCACAGGGTGTGGCAAAAGTTTGAGTTGTGGACCCGCAGAGAAGCGAGGGAAACACTCGAGTCACGTAGGTGACTGTAGGATAAGGGTGGGAGTAACGGCTACTTAAGTACTTAAGATTAAAAGCGGTACAGTTAAGTTAGGCTAGTGTTTGGTCTCTATTAGTATTGATATTTTTGTGGAGATTCGTTTAGTGACAAGTTTAGGTAGTGACGATCTTATTCTCTCTTCTCTAACTTCCCTCTGTTACTGTTTTTGTTCCACCAAGTCAGTATCATTCAGAGTTAATTAGATTATTTTAAAAATTTAAGTGTAGTTGTTGCCAGGAGGAGAACCTTATGTCTAGACTGTGTGAACCCGATGCAAACTACAGGGTCACACAGCAGCTTGAAACACGGTATTGTCGCCTTTATGTTCATTCCCAGGTTGTCGCCAGAGGAGAGGTGCTCACATATACGGAAGAGGTAGACGGCGGCTTTGTACCACACCAGGGGCGGTTATTACCACCACTATGGCAACCAGCCCCTTACCTGGAGGTCATGGGTCCACCACCACCACCCCGAGGGACCCCCAAGATGCAGCCACTCGGCCGGTCAACATTGGACTCCAGGGGACCCCAGGACGGACGGCCCCCAGTGGACCCCAGGACGGACGGACCCCCAGTGGACCCCAGGTCGTTCTGCAGACGACCCCAGACGACTCAGTAAAAATGGAAAAGGAGCAACAACGACTCCAGTCTGTCCCACCAACTTCGGTCTACCTAGGATGGACCCCAGGACGGACAGACCCCAAATGGACCCCAGGTCGCTTGTCTAAGACCCAAGAGAGAAGAAAGAAGAAAGAAGAGAGAAGAGAGAAGAATGAAGAAAGAAGAGAGAAGAGAGAAGAAAGAAGAGAAGAAGATAAGACCAAGCTGAGTGAGACACGATGCCTAGTGTCCCTTGCTGGTGTCAGCGTCATTGCA
Organism: Procambarus virginalis; assembly: GCA_020271785.1. Taxonomy (NCBI): domain Eukaryota; kingdom Metazoa; phylum Arthropoda; class Malacostraca; order Decapoda; family Cambaridae; genus Procambarus; species Procambarus virginalis. Next base: position 23,687 of record WNGS01167404.1, on the reverse strand, counting down.
TGGAGCGTAATTGCAAGACAGGATCATTTGCCTTAACTGGCCGCCCCTCCTGCAAGCATGGTGCTCTGTTGAGTGATTCCTCCTGTGTCGTGCGGACTTGATGTGGCTGTCAGAAGTGGCTCTCTGAAGGAGGCGTACTGGAGCAACTGGGAGGGAAGAAGTAGGATGGGATTTCTACGGTGCCAACTATATAGAGGTCTCGAAACTTGTAGTCCCTATAGCTGTGAAGAACCCCAATATACGTCTCTCATGGTGACTGACGTAGGGCCAATTACAGATCAGCTGGGACAACCGAATTCCACGGTCCTGTGCGCAGTTCAAGTAGTAACGGCTTCCTGGTTGGCTAAGAGTTGTTGTGCGTTACGACGGAGAAGCGACGGACGCAGTTGTGTTGAAGAAATATGGTACAGGACTATCTACAGGACCAAGCAGTGACGCCGCCCAGCCAGAGACAATGGACGCCTGTCTACATATTTCATTTTTAGAGTAGGATGATGTATATTTGTTAGCTAGGATGTAATTTTTTCCGTTAATAAAGTTGTCGCACACAGCTAGCTTGCTTTAGCAGTGTTGCAAAAACTTTATTTTCGGGGAGAAGGGGAGATGTAACACTGTAAAGGTGTTTGGTTTAGTTTTATTTAATACATACATGGAGATATATGAGTCACAGACAAGGATTTGACAGACGCCAACTTGTCTGGCCTGGATCTCACACCTCTAGTGTTAATGACACCGAGTTGACCTGAGGTCAGGTCATGCGAATCTCACCTGGCTCTCGCTAATCATATAATTGAGCCAGGTAGCCTTCAAACATGCCGACGTTTAAGGAGTGGCTGGTAGAGTGCCCCAGGCTATCTAACTTGTGGGCGGAGTTAGCCACTAGGTTTCCCAATATATACTCGGAGGGATATCGATTCAGGAGGGGAAGGACAGAAGAAGCAGAGCAAAAGACAAGAACAGCCAGCGGAGCAGAGCTAAGGACAGCCTAGCCCGAGGCGGTCAGCCGGCGGGGGCGGGACAGTCTCTGTCAACTACAGACCCCCCCCCTCTCTATTCCAGAGAGCTCAGACACTTGGTGAGTTGTACATTGAGGTGACTTGATCGTGGTTACAGGTGTTGTGTGATTTAAAGGGGCAGTCGAGTTGTAGGGTTCTCTAATTCTTGGATGATGACTCACTTTACATATATATATCTTCAACATTTTTAATTGCTTAAATGATGATACTTTTTCATGCGAAATATAAGTGAAGTTATTATTTAAAGTGTGTTTAACTTTGTTCCCTAGAATTTTGAATGAGTACATAACATCTTTTCTGAATATTGAGATTAATGAGTATATGTTCAGAGTTGAAACATGGTAATAACGAATATTGAGATACAGACAAGTTCCATTCCTTGTCTTGTATGTAGATGATCTAGAATGGATGGTGGCAGCATTTTCTATTTACTATTTTCTTCTTCTACTAGCATCTTCTATTTTCTTCTACTATCTTTTTCTACTATCTACTCGTCTACTGCTACTATCTCCTTTTCTACTTCTACCTATCTACCCTTCTACCTCTTCTACTTCTCCTACTCACTTCCTACTTACTCGATATTCCATTTCTCTCCCCCCCCCCCGTTACAGACTGGTACACACCGTTGATGATGACTGGTACACACCGTTGATGATGACTGGTACACACCGTTGATGATGACAGGTACACACATGATGATGACTGGTACACCCCATTGATGATGACTGGTACACACCGTTGATGACTAGTACACACCGTTGATGACTAGTACACACCGTTGATGATGACTGGTACACCCCGTTGATGCTGACTGGTACACACCGTTGATGATGACTGGTACACCCATTGATGATGACGGGTACACCCCGTTGATGATGACTGGTACACACCGTTGATGATGACTGGTACACCCGTTGATGATGACTGGTACACACCGTTGATGATGACTGGTACACCCCGTTGATGATGACTGGTACACACCGTTGATGATGACTGGTACACACCGTTGATGATGACTGGTACACACCGTTGATGATGACTGGTACACCCCGTTGATGATGACTAGTACACACCGTTGATGACTAGTACACCCCGTTGATGATGACTGGTACACACCGTTGATGATGACTGGTACACCCCGTTGATGATGACTGGTACACCCCGTTGATGATGACTGGTACACACCGTGATGATGACTGGTACACTTCGTTGATGATGACTGGTACACCCCGTTGATGATGACTGGTACACACCGTTGATGACTGGTAGTGGTACTTACCCTTCACCACCTTCCTACCCTTTACAACCTTCCCTACCCTTCACCACCTTCCCTACCTTCACCACCTTCCCTACCCTTCACCACCTTCCCTACCCTTCACCACCTTCCCTACCCTTCACCACCTTCCCTACCCTCCACCACCTTCCCTACCCTCCACCACCTTCCCTACCCTTCACCACCTTCTCTACCCTTCACCACCTTCCCTACCCTTCACCACCTTCCCTACCCTTCACCACCTTCCCTACCCTTCACCACCTTCCCTACCCTTCACCACCTCCCTACCCTTCACCACCTTCCCTACCCTTCACCACCTTCCCTACCCTTCACCACCTACCTACCCTTCACCACCTTCCCTACCCTCACCACCTTCCCTACCCTTCACCACCTTCCCTCCTTCACCACCTTCCCTACCCTTCACCACCTTCCCTACCCTTCACCACCTACCCTACCCTTCACCTACCCTACCCTTCACCACCTTCCCTACCCTTCACCACCTTCCCTACCCTTCACCACCTTCCCTACCCTTCACCACCTACCCTACCCTTCACCACCTACCCTACACTTCACCACCTTCCCTACCCTTCACCACCTTCCCTACCCTACACCACCTCCCTACCCTTCACCACCTTCCCTACCCTTCACCACCTTCCCTACCCTTCACCACCTTCCCTACCCTTAACCACCTTCCCTACCCTTAACCACCTTCCCTACCCTACACCACCTTCCCTACCCTTCACCACCTACCCTACCCTTCACCACCTACCCTACCCTTCACAGAGCATCTGTGGTCCCCTACTCTTGCCCAAACATTAGTGGCTTTAAGGTATAGTATGTACGATATTAGTGGCTTTAGGTATAGTATGTACGATATTAGTGGCTTTAGGTATAGTATGTACGATATTAGTGGCTTTAGGTATAGTATGTACGATATTAGTGGCTTTAGGTATAGTATGTACGATATTAGGGGCTTTAGGTATAGTATGTACGATATTAGTGGCTTTAGGTATAGTATGTACGATATTAGTGGCTTTAGGTATAGTATATACGATATTAGTGGCTTTAGGTATAGTATGTACGATATTAGTGGCTTTAGGTATAGTATGTACGATATTAGTGGCTTTAAGGTATAGTTTGTACGATATTAGTGGCTTTAGGTATAGTATGTACGATATTAGGGGCTTTAGGTATAGTATGTACGATATTAGTGGCTTTAGGTATAGTATGTACGATATTAGTGGCTTTAGGTATAGTATGTACGATATTAGTGGCTTTAGGTATAGTATGTACGATATTAGTGACTTTAGGTATAGTATGTACGATATTAGTGGCTTTATGTATAGTATGTACAATATTAGGGGCTTTAGGTATAGTATGTACGACATTAGTGGCTTTAGGTATAGTATGTACGATATTAGTGGCTTTAGGTATAGTATGTATGATATTAGTGGCTTTAAGGTATAGTATGTATGATATTAGTGGCTTTAGGTATAGTATGTACGATATTAGGGGCTTTAGGTATAGTATGTACGATATTAGTGGCTCTAAGGTATAGTATGTACGATATTAGTGGCTTTATGTATAGTATGTACAATATTAGGGGCTTTAGGTATAGTATGTACGACATTAGTGGCTTTAGGTATAGTATGTACGATATTAGTGGCTTTAGGTATAGTATGTATGATATTAGTGGCTTTAAGGTATAGTATGTATGATATTAGTGGCTTTAGGTATAGTATGTACGATATTAGGGCTTTAGGTATAGTATGTACGATATTAGTGGCTCTAAGGTATAGTATGTACGATATTAGTGACATTAGGTATAGTATGTACGATATTAGTGGCTTTAGGTATAATATGTATGATATTAGTGGCTTTAGGTATAGTATGTACGATATTAGTGGCTTTAGGTATAGTATGTACGATATTAGGGGCTTTAGGTATAGTATGTACGATATAGTGGCTTTAGGTATAGTACGTACGATATTAGTGGCTTTAGGTATAGTATGTACGATATTAGGGGCTTTAGGTATAGTATGTACGATATTAGTGGCTTTAGGTATAGTATGTACGATATTAGTGGCTTTAGGTATGGTATGTACGATATTAGTGGCTTTAGGTATAATATGTATGATATTAGTGGCTTTAGGTATAGAATGTACGATATTAGTGGCTTTAGGTATAGTATGTACGATATTAGTGGCTTTAGGTATAGTATGTACGATATTAGTGGCTTTAAGGTATAGTATGTACGATATTGTGACTTTAGGTATAGTATGTACGATATTAGTAGCATTAGGTATAGTATGTACGATATTAGTGGCTTTAGGTATAGTATGTACGTTATTAGGGGCTTTAGGTATAGTATGTACGATATTAGTGGCTTTAGGTATAGTATGTACGATATTAGTGGCTTTAGGTATAATATGTATGATATTAGTGGCTTTAGGTATAGTATGTACGATATTAGTTGCTTTAGGTATAGTATGTATGATATTAGTGGCTTTAGGTATAGTATGTACGATATTAGTGGCTTTAGGTATAGTATGAACGATATTAGTGGCTTTAGGTATAGTATGTACGATATTAGTGACTTTAGGTATAGTATGTACGATATTAGTGGCTTTAGGTATATATGTACGATATTAGTGGCTTTAGGTATAGTATGTATGATATTAGTGGCTTTAGGTATAGTATGTACGATATTAGTGGCTTTAGGTATAGTATGTACGATATTAGTGGCTTTAAGGTATAGTATGTACGATATTAGTGGCTTTAGGTATAGTATGTACGATATTAGTGGCTTTAGGTATAGTATGTACGATATTAGTGGCTTTAGGTATAGTATGTACGATATTAGTGGCTTTAGGTATAGTATGTACGATATTAGTGGCTTTGGTATAGTATGTACGATATTAGTGGCTTTAGGTATAGTATGTACGATATTAGTAGCTTTAGGTATAGTATGTACGATATTAGTGGCTTTAGGTATAGTATGTACGATATTAGTGGCTTTAGGTATAGTATGTACGATATTAGTGACTTTAGGTATAGTATGTACGATATTAGTGGCTTTAGGTATAGTATGTACGATATTAGTGGCTTTAGGTATAGTATGTACGATATTAGTGGCTTTAGGTGTAGTATGTACGATATTAGTGGCTTTAGGTATAGTATGTACGATATTAGTAGCTTTAGGTATAGTATGTACGATATTAGTAGCTTTAAGGTATAGTATGTACGATATTAGTGGCTTTAGGTATAGTATGTACGATATTAGTGGCTTTAAGGTATAGTATGTACAATATTAGTGACTTTAGGTATAGTATGTACGATATTAGTGGCTTTAGGTATAGTATGTACGATATTAGTGGCTTTAGGTATAGTATGTACGATATTAGTGGCTTTAGGTATAGTATGTACGATATTAGTGGCTTTAGGTATAGTATGTACGATATTAGTGGCTTTAGGTATAGTATGTACGATATTAGTGGATTAGGTATAGTATGTACGATATTAGTGGCTTTAGGTATAGTATGTACGATATTAGTGGCTTTAGGTATAGTATGTACGATATTAGCGGCTTTAGGTATAGTATGTACGATATTAGTGGTTTTAGGTATAGTATGTACGATATTAGTGGCTTTAAGGTATAGTATGTACGATATTAGTGGCTTTAGGTATAGTATGTACGATATTAGGGGCTTTAGGTATAGTATGTACGATATTAGTGGCTTTAGGTATAGTATGTACGATATTAGTGGCTTTAGGTATAGTATGTACGATATTAGGGGCTTTAGGTATAGTATGTACGATATTAGTGGCTTTAGGTATAGTATGTACGATATTAGTGGCTTTAGGTATAGTATGTACGTTATTAGTGGCTTTAAGGTATAGTATGTACGATATTAGTGACTTTAGGTATAGTATGTACGATATTAGTGGCTTTAGGTATAATATGTATGATATTAGTGGCTTTAGGTATAGTATGTACGATATTAGTGGCTTTAGGTATAGTATGTACGATATTAGGGGCTTTAGGTATAGTATGTACGATATTAGTGGCTTTAGGTATAGTATGTACGATATTAGTGGCTTTAGGTATAGTATGTACGATATTAGGGGCTTTAGGTATAGTATGTACGATATTAGTGGCTTTAGGTATAGTATGTACGATATTAGTGGCTTTAGGTATAGTATGTACGATATTAGTGGCTTTAGGTATAATATGTATGATATTAGTGGCTTTAGGTATAGTATGTACGATATTAGTGGCTTTAGGTATAATATGTATGATATTAGTGGCTTTAGGTATAGTATGTACGATATTAGTGGCTTTAGGTATAGTATGTACGATATTAGTGACTTTAGGTATAGTATGTACGATATTAGTGGCTTTAGGTACAGTATGTACGATATTAGTGGCTTTAGGTATAGTATGTACGATATTAGTGGCTTTAGGTATAGTATGTACGATATTAGTAGCTTTAGGTATAGTATGTACGATATTAGTGGCTTTAGGTATAGTATGTACGATATTAGTGGCTTTAGGTATAGTATGTACGATATTAGTGGCTTTAGGTATAGTATGTACGATATTAGTGGCTTTAGGTATAGTATGTACGATATTAGTGGCTTTAGGTATAGTATGTACGATATTAGTGGCTTTAGGTATAGTATGTACGATATTAGTGGCTTTAGGTATAGTATGTACGATATTAGTGGCTTTAGGTATAATATGTACGATATTAGTGGCTTTAGGTATAGTATGTACGATATTAGTGGCTTTAGGTATAGTATGTACGATATTAGTGGCTTTAGGTATAGTATGTACGATATTAGTGGCTTTAGGTATAGTATGTACGATATTAGTGGCTTTAGGTATAGTATGTACGATATTAGTGGCTTTAGGTATAGTATGTACGATATTAGTGGCTTTAGGTATAGTATGTACGATATTAGTGGCTTTAGGTATAGTATGTACGATATTAGTGGCTTTAGGTATAGTATGTACGTATTAGTGGCTTTAGGTATAGTATGTACGATATTAGTGACTTTAGGTATAGTATGTACGATATTAGTGGCTTTAGGTATAATATGTATGATATTAGTGGCTTTAGGTATAGTATGTACGATATTAGTGGCTTTAGGTATAGTATGTACGATATTAGGGGCTTTAGGTATAGTATGTCCGATATTAGTGGCTTTAGGTATAGTATGTACGATATTAGTGGCTTTAGGTATAGTATGTACGATATTAGGGGCTTTAGGTATAGTATGTACGATATTAGTGGCTTTAGGTATAGTATGTACGATATTAGTGGCTTTAGGTATAGTATGTACGATATTAGTGGCTTTAGGTATAATATGTATGATATTAGTGGCTTTAGGTATAGTATGTACGATATTAGTGGCTTTAGGTATAATATGTATGATATTAGTGGCTTTAGGTATAGTATGTACGATATTAGTGGCTTTAGGTATAGTATGTACGATATTAGTGACTTTAGGTATAGTATGTACGATATTAGTGGCTTTAGGTACAGTATGTACGATATTAGTGGCTTTAGGTATAATATGTATGATATTAGTGGCTTTAGGTATAGTATGTACGATATTAGTGGCTTTAGGTATAGTATGTACGATATTAGTGGCTTTAAGGTATAGTATGTACGATATTAGTGACTTTAGGTAGAGTATGTACGATATTAGTGGCTTTAGGTATAGTATGTACGATATTAGTGGCTTTAGGTATAGTATGTACGATATTAGTGGCTTTAGGTATAGTATGTACGATATTAGTGGCTTTAGGTATAGTATGTACGATATTAGTAGCTTTAAGGTATAGTATGTACGATATTAGTGGCTTTAGGTATAGTATGTACGATATTAGTGGCTTTAAGGTATAGTATGTACGATATTAGTGACTTTAGGTATAGTATGTACGATATTAGTGGCTTTAGGTATAGTATGTACGATATTAGTGGCTTTAGTATAGTATGTACGTTATTCGTGGCTTTAAGGTATAGTATGTACGATTAGTGACTTTAGGTATAGTATGTACGATATTAGTGGCTTTAGGTATAATATGTATGATATTAGTGGCTTTAGGTATAGTATGTACGATATTAGTGGCTTTAGGTATAGTATGTACGATATTAGGGGCTTTAGGTATAGTATGTCCGATATTAGTGGCTTTAGGTATAGTATGTACGATATTAGTGGCTTTAGGTATAGTATGTACGATATTAGGGGCTTTAGGTATAGTATGTACGATATTAGTGGCTTTAGGTATAGTATGTACGATATTAGTGGCTTTAGGTATAGTATGTACGATATTAGTGGCTTTAGGTATATATGTATGATATTAGTGGCTTTAGGTATAGTATGTACGATATTAGTGGCTTTAGGTATAATATGTATGATATTAGTGGCTTTAAGGTATAGTATGTACGATATTAGTGACTTTAGGTAGAGTATGTACGATATTAGTGGCTTTAGGTATA
>WNGS01167404.1:0-13754 GCA_020271785.1 Procambarus virginalis | reverse complement strand
CCCATGTTGCTGTACAGCTGCCATCCTGCCCTCATCCTCTCCCCATGTTGCTGTACAGCTGCCATCCTGCCCTCATCCTCTCCCCATGTTGCTGTACAGCTGCCATCCTGCCCTCATCCTCTCCCCATGTTGCTGTACAGCTGCCATCCTGCCCTCATCCTCTCCCCTTGTTGCTGTACAGCTGCCATCCTGCCCTCGTCCTCTCCCCTGTTGCTGTACAGCTGCCATCCTGCCCTCATCCTCTCCCCTGTTGCTGTACAGCTGCCATCCTGCCCTCATCCTCTCCCTTGTTGCTGTACAGCTGCCATCCTGCCCTCATCCTCTCCCCATGTTGCTGTACAGCTGCCATCCTGCCCTCATCCTCTCCCCATGTTTGCTGTACAGCTGCCATCCTGCCCTCATCCTCTCCCTTGTTGCTGTACAGCTGCCATCCTGCCCTCATCCTCTCCCCTTGTTGCTGTACAGCTGCCATCCTGCCCTCGTCCTCTCCCCTTGTTGCTGTACAGCTGCCATCCTGCCCTCGTCCTCTCCCCTTGTTGCTGTACAGCTGCCATCCTGCCCTCGTCCTCTCCCCATGTTGCTGTACAGCTGCCATCCTGCCCTCATCCTCTCCCCTTGTTGCTGTACAGCTGCCATCCTGCACTCGTCCTCTCCCCTTGTTGCTGTACAGCTGCCATCCTGCCCTCGTCCTCTCCCCTTGTTGCTGTACAGCTGCCATCCTGCCCTCGTCCTCTCCCCTTGTTGCTGTACAGCTGCCATCCTGCCCTCGTCCTCTCCCCTTGTTGCTGTACAGCTGCCATCCTGCCCTCGTCCTCTCCCCATGTTGCTGTACAGCTGCCATCCTGCCCTCATCCTCTCCCCTTGTTGCTGTACAGCTGCCATCCTGCCCTCGTCCTCTCCCCATGTTGCTGTACAGCTGCCATCCTGCCCTCATCCTCTCCCCCCCACCTCTCTAACTACCAATTTGGTGCCATTCTTGCGCTTCCCTCCCTTCTCTTCTCTCACTAAACTGTCTTCACAATGTGAAACTCTCGTGGATTCCTTAATCTCACGAGAGCCTTAATGCCCCAAAACTCACTTTATACAAATCAATATTTAGGATTTAGAGTAAAAAATATATATTATATCTCAGGTGATGGAGGAGGGGCGGGTAGTGGTAGTAACCAGGAGGCCTTGTCTGGGACCGGGCCGCGGGGACGTTGTGCCCCGAAATCATCGCAAGGTAACCGCATGGAAGATACAACTGAATTTTCGTATACAATGATTACATTGGCCATCAGGCAGTTAATAACAAAGTTAGCCCATCAACCAATAAGAGAATTGCTGAGAAAGTCGACTTGTTAAGAACTCAGCTCAAGTAATCGTCTTCCCAAACATTTAATATATTCGTAAACATTTTAATAAATGAATGTTGTGAGGAAAAATCTTATGTAATGCAATTTATTTTTAAATCAGTCTTAAGCTGTATTTAATGATGGTACACCCCGTTAATGACTAGTACACCCCGTTGATGATGACTAGTACACCCCGTTGATGATGACTAGTACACCCCGTTGATGATGACTAGTACACCCCGTTGATGATGACTGGTACACCCCATTGATGATGACTAGTACACCCCGTTGATGATGACTGGTACACCCCGTTGATGATGACTAGTACACCCCGTTGATGATGACTGGTACACCCCGTTGATGATGACTGGTGCACACCGTTGATGATGACTGGTACACCCCGTTGATGACTAGTACACCCCCGTTGATGATGACTGGTTGATGATGACTGGTATACACCGTTGATGATGACTGGTATACACCGTTGATGATGACTAGTAACACCGTTGATGATGACTGGTATACACCGTTGATGATGACTAGTATACACCGTTGATGATGACTGGTATACACCGTTGATGATGACTGGTACACCGTTGATGATGACTGGTACACCCGTTGATGATGACTGGTACACACCGTTGATGATGACTGGTACACCCCGTTGATGATGACTGGTATACACCGTTGATGATGACTGGTACACACCGTTGATGATGACTGGTATACACCGTTGATGATGACTGGTATACACCGTTGATGATGACTAGTATACACCGTTGATGATGACTGGTACACCCCGTTGATGATGACTGGTACACACTGTTGATGATGACTGGTACACCCCGTTGATGATGACTGGTATACACCGTTGATGATGATTGGTATACACCGTTGATGATGACTGGTATACACCGTTGATGATGACTGGTATACACCGTTGATGATGACTGGTACACCCCGTTGATGATGACTGGTATACACCGTTGATGATGACTGGTATACACCGTTGATGATGACTGGTATACACCGTTGATGATGACTGGTATACACCGTTGATGATGACTGGTATACACCGTTGATGATGACTGGTATACACCGTTGATGATGACTGGTATACACCGTTGATGATGACTGGTATACACCGTTGATGATGACTGGTACACCCCGTTGATGATGACTGGTACACACCGTTGATGATGACTGGTACACCCCGTTGATGATGACTGGTGCACACCGTTGATGATGACTTCTTTACCCTTCACCACCTTCCCAACCCTTCATCACCTACCCTACCCTTCACTACCTTCCCTACCCTTCACCACCTTCCCTACCCTTCACCACCTTCCCTACCCTTCACCACCTTCCCTACCCTTCACCACCTTCCCTACCCTTCACCACCTACCCTACCCTTCACCACCTTCCCTACCCTTCACCACCTTCCCTACCCTTCACCACCTTCCCTGCCCTTCACCACCTTCCCTACCCTTCACCACCTTCCCTACCCTTCACCACCTTCCCTGCCCTTCACCACCTTCCCTACCCTTCACCACCTTCCCTACCCTTCACCACCTTCCCTACCCTTCACCACCTTCCCTACCCTTCACCACCTTCCCTACCCTTCACCACCTTCCCTACCCTTCACCACCTTCCCTACCCTTCACCACCTTCCCTTCCCTTCACCGTACCCTTCACAGACCATCTGTGGTGTACTACTCTCGCCCAAATATTAGTGGCTTTCATGTGTATTATTATTACTGTAGATATTAGTGGCTTTAGGTATAGTATGTACGATATTAGTGGCTTTAGGTATAGTATGTACGATATTAGGGGCTTTAGGTATAGTATGTACGATATTAGGGGCTTTAGGTATAGTATGTACGATATTAGTGGCTTTAGGTATAGTATGTACGATATTAGTGGCTTTAGGTATAGTATGTACGATATTATTGGCTTTAGGTATAGTATGTACGATATTAGTGGCTTTAGGTATAGTATGTACGATATTAGGGGCTTTAGGTATAGTATGTACGATATTAGTGGCTTTAGGTATAGTATGTACGATATTAGAGGCTTTAGGTATAGTATGTACGATATTAGTGGCTTTAGGTATAGTATGTACGATATTAGTGGCTTTAGGTATAGTATGTACGATATTAGTGGCTTTAGGTATAGTATGTACGATATTATTGGCTTTAGGTATAGTATGTACGATATTAGTGGCTTTAGGTATAGTATGTACGATATTAGTGGCTTTAGGTATAGTATGTACGATATTAGTGGCTTTAGGTATAGTATGTACGATATTATTCTCTTTAGGTATAGTATGTACGATATTAGTGTCTTTAGGTATAGTATGTACGGTATTAGTGGCTTTAGGTATAGTATGTACGATATTAGTGGCTTTAGGTATAGTATGTACGATATTAGGGGCTTTAGGTATAGTATGTACGATATTAGGGGCTTTAGGTGGCTTTAGGTATAGTATGTACGATATTAGTGGCTTTAGGTATAGTATGTACGATATTAGTGGCTTTAGGTATAGTATGTACGATATTAGTGGCTTTAGGTATAGTATGTACGATATTAGTGGCTTTAGGTATAGTATGTACGATATTAGTGGCTTTAGGTATAGTATGTACGATATTAGGGGCTTTAGGTATAGTATGTACGATATTAGGGGCTTTAAGTGGCTTTAGGTATAGTATGTACGATATTAGTGGCTTTAGGTATAGTATGTACGATATTAGTGGCTTTAGGAATAGTATGTACGATATTAGTGGCTTTAGGTATAGTATGTACGATGTTAGTGGCTTTAGGTATAGTATGTACGATATTAGTGGCTTTAGGTATAGTATGTACGATATTAGTGGCTTTAGGTATAGTATGTACGATATTAGTGGCTTTAGGTATAGTATGTACGATATTAGTGGCTTTAGGTATAGTATGTACGATATTAGTGGCTTTAGGTATAGTATGTACGATATTAGTGGCTTTAGGTATAGTATGTACGATATTAGTGGCTTTAGGTATAGTATGTACGATATTAGTGGCTTTAGGTATAGTATGTACGATATTAGTGGCTTTAGGTATAGTATGTACGATATTAGTGGCTTTAGGTATAGTATGTACGATATTAGTGGCTTTAGGTATAGTATGTACGATATTAGTGGCTTTAGGTATAGTATGTACGATATTAGGGGCTTTAGGTATAGTATGTACGATATTAGGGGCTTTAGGTGGCTTTAGGTATAGTATGTACGATATTAGTGGCTTTAGGTATAGTATGTACGATATTAGTGGCTTTAGGTATAGTATGTACGATATTAGTCTTTAGGTATAGTATGTACGATATTAGTGGCTTTAGGTATAGTATGTACGATATTAGTGGCTTTAGGTATAGTATGTACGATATTAGTGGCTTTAGGTATAGTATGTACGATATTAGTGGCTTTAGGTATAGTATGTACGATATTAGTGGCTTTAGGTATAGTATGTACGATATTAGTGGCTTTAGGTATAGTATGTACGATATTAGTGGCTTTAGGTATAGTATGTACGATATTAGTGGCTTTAGGTATAGTATGTACGATATTAGGGGCTTTAGGTATAGTATGTACGATATTAGTGGCTTTAGGTATAGTATGTACGATATTAGTGGCTTTAGGTATAGTATGGACGATATTAGTGGCTTTAGGTATAGTATTTACGATATTATTGGCTTTAGGTATAGTATGTACGATGTTAGTGGCTTTAGGTATAGCATGTACGATATTAGTGGCTTTAGGTATAGTATGTACGATATTAGTGGCTTTAGGTATAGTATGTACGATATTAGTGGCTTTAGGTATAGTATGGACGATATTAGTGGCTTTAGGTATAGTATGTACGATATTAGTGGCTTTAGGTATAGTATGGACGATATTAGTGGCTTTAGGTATAGTATGTACGATATTAGTGGCTTTAGGTATAGTATGTACGATATTAGTGGCTTTAGGTATAGTATGTACGATATTAGTGGCTTTAGGTATAGTATGTACGATATTAGTGGCTTTAGGTATAGTATGTACGATATTAGTGGCTTTACGTATAGTATGTACGATATTAGTGGCTTTAGGTATAGTATGTACGTTATTAGTGGCTTTACGTATAGTATGTACGATATTAGTGGTTTTAGGTATAGTATGTACGATATTAGTGGCTTTAGGTATAGTATGCACGACCTCTATCTAGAAATACAACATTCTGTTTGTAACTTATTTAGAATGTATGTACTTTTACCTGCATTATTATTATTATTAGCGGGACATGATCCGTGAATAGTTCTGTGTGGCCGCCAAAGTTGTGGCAATTTACTTTTTTCCTTGAGCACTGTGTCCATAAATACCCTCGTGGAGCATCTCTTTATTGCCTGTCATCTGTGTCTTAAAATTGAATTGATAACATTTGAAACATTGTGTAATATTCAGGTTTTATGTTACACGTGGGTGTATGTATAGATGGAGAGTTTTGACCTTGTGTGAGAAGCTGTTGTGCCACTGAAGAGGTACAGCATTTTATACTGTTAGTGATTAGGTTTGTTAAAAATTCCATTTATGTTTGCGTTGTTCGGTCTTTTAAATTCTTTTATTACAGTTGTCGTGTCACCGAATTCTTGAATGTTATTGTCTACACTGTCTCTGGCGATGAAAGTGCAACTTTGTGTTTTGTTTGAAAGTTGGTACCCATGAGGTCGACCTAATACTTGCGGTAACCCTTGCGAGTGCCAAGGTCGATAAAGTGCATCGGGCAACCCAGCATTATTCCAAAGAAAAAATAAAAGTAAGTGGAAAATCAATGATGATAATAAATATGGACGTACACTCTTGTGCAACATCTCGATTGATTGCAGCTCTGAGTGACTATTCTCCCAAATATCATTGACATTTCTATACCTTACTATGCAAACTGTGCAGACTAGAATTTGGTTTGAATTTTGCCAATATCAATGCGTAATGTTTTATGTGATAGTAAGTTTTTTGTTTTTTTAGTTGGTCAACTCTGGTAACGAGTTGCCACCATGATGGGGGGTTGCTATAGGAGCTGGCCATGCTTTATTGGAGAAATTGGGGCCGACCTCATTCTAGGTGTGTTGTTCACCAACCTGTCACCGGATAGGTGAGGCTAGTTTCATATGTTTGACTTCCAACATTGGATTAAACAAACAGGCTTCTTTATTTTATAGATATTGATAATATAAGCAGTCAGTCTTATTGATATAATTGAATATTACAAGAAGCGTTAGATCAGTGATTCTAGTAAGAATTTTCAATATATTTTGTTCCTTTTCACTTGGAAATGAAGTTCAAAAATAAAATATTAAAAGTTTAATTTACAGTTTACTGAGTTGATTCATGTTGCACAAGAATTCGTCTCGTTGAATGCCAAAAAAGTGCACTAAAAATTTCGAAGGAAGAGTGAAAGCAAATAGCCAGAGAAACTGTGCTAACTCGCCCTACATTCTCATAGGTCGACATGGGCAGTAAGTGTTGTGTAAACTGTCTTAGTGGTTTAGAAGGACGGATGTACCTGTCAGTAGCATACACATGTAGACTCTTTAGATAAGAGGACAGGTGGCATCCCAGTCACATGTCCCTCACTGCATACCTCCTCTCCCCTCACCTCAGCCCCTCACCAAACCTGTCTCCCTTCACTTCCGCTTCTCTTCCCATTGTTTCCGTTCTTACCTGCATCATTGACTCAGTTCCTCTCTCTCATTTATTTTGTCACTTCCTGTCAGGAAACACTCTTAACTCCACCTCATCTCTTTAGTGAGTTTCCGATTATGTCTCCTTAATGTCTCGTTACTGTGCCACTGTGCAGGTCGTCCAGATGTCACTGTGCTGGTCGTCCAGATGCCACTGTGCTGGTCGTCCAGATGCCACTGTGTTGGTCGTCCAGATGCCACTGTGATGGTCGTCCAGATGCCACTGTGCTGGTCGTCCAGATGCCACTGTGCTGGTCGTCCAGATGCCACTGTGCTGGTCGTCCAGATGCCACTGTGATGGTCGTCCAGATGCCACTGTGATGGTCGTCCAGATGCCACTGTGCAGGTCGTCCAGATGCCACTGTACTGGTCGTCCAGATGCCACTGTGATGGTCGTCCAGATGCCACTGTACTGGTCGTCCAGATGCCACTGTGATGGTCGTCTACAGTACAACCCTGAGAAAATGGTAGACAGTTTGGGACAACACGGGCATATCAACCTTGGCTAACACCTACATTGACTTTAGCGTTGCACATCTGGATGGTGCTGCCACACAGTCGGGTTCACACAAGTCCAGTATGTACAGGGAACTGGATCACTGCTACAGTTTTGTCCCCGTGGCTGTGGAGAGTGTCAGTGCCTGGGGCAAATGTGTAATAAGTATCTTGTAGGATCTTGGTTTTAAGCTCGTCGGTAAAATAAGAAATCCATAGCGTTGCCAGATTCCTCTTCCAGTGCCTCAGCATAACAGTACAGACAGTGCACTTTACAGTCATGGTTCCTGATCGTTATCTGAGGAGCTTCAGGAACACAACAGTCTGTGGCGACATTATACATTTTAAGGAAACTATTGTTGCAATCCAGTTTGTGTAACTTATTTTGTTTAAAAAAAATTACATAAAATATAAATATTAGAAATATGAAAAAGGGGGTTGCAAGAGAAGACAATCTTCAGTGATCTTCCAAGCTTTCAGATGACAAGACGTGTAGTTATTGAGATGTTGTGCTCATCCGCTGAGTATACCAGTGCCCTTATCATCAGGAAATGGCTGAAGTGGTTTGCTTGACTGACAGGCAAACCTGGTCCATGTCCACCTTCATCTCAACAATTAAAGTGTAGTGTGGGGTTAAGAGGCATATTGCTCGTGGCGAAAAAGAATGCCCATGTTGAAGGGTGACCTCCAGATAGACAATTTGTGCAAGAACTTAGCTATAGAAAACGTAAAGACGCAAAGAAACTTATACTTTGAAGTGTTCTCGTTGGGGACATTAGGCATGGAAATGCCATTTTGATCTCAAATAGTCTGTAATATGGAAAGAAGCATGATTCCCGGGAATATAGTTAAGATTGGAAAAAGAGAACAGTTCTTAGTCATTTTGCTGTAATTGTCGAGTTCCCTTCCTCTTTATGTCCGGGCACGGTGATGCCAAGGGCAACATTAGTGGCAGCAGGAACTGAATTCGACAAAGTGACCTCGTTGTAATAAGGTGCAGGACAACGTTATGAACTCAGAAATTGACACACCAATATCTCAAAAACGTTGACAATAAAATTGAACCACAAGAAAAGTTGCCTATGGTAGACAGAGGTAGTGAAGTAGAGAGTGAAACGGAGGATGATGAAGGTAAGGTAGAGGATGGAGTATCAAAGAACTCCATTTCTGGTCGTTTCCTCCTACCTGTGGTGGCGTTGGGTCGCTCCTCCTTCTTCAGGGGGATCAGGGCTGGCAGGGCAGGCCTCTTCTCCTGTGCTCTGTCAGGTCATCTGGGAGTGGGTTTGCTTGGGTGTGGTCAAAACGACAACATCTCTCAGGTGGGTTTCCCACCTGTTTTCAGTTTCGAAATGGGACTGTGCGGTTCTGTGATTCATACTGGACTTGTCTAGTCTGAATCCTGGGACTTTAGCCCCCTCCTTTCGGATGTCCACTCTGTCTCAGGTCCAGCTGCTTTTGGCGCCAGGTGCCTGGATGGTGTCTCTGGACCTCCGAGACGCGTATTGGTTTTATAGTTTTATTGTACATGTCCCGATTCATCCGGGGTTCAGTGACTGGCTCGATGTTGTCGTGGGGCGACAAGCTTACAACCTTCGTTGCTTTCCATTTGGCTTGAATCTGGCACCTCGATTGTTCACACGCCTTACCGGGTTGTGGCGACCTGTTTGTTTCTGTTAGGGGTTCAGATTCTGGCTTACCTCAACAACTGGCTGGTGTGGGCTCCCAGCCAGTCCGCGTGTCTGCTCGCCAGGGAGATGGTTCTTTCCCAGCTCGCCAGATTCGTGTTCATGGAGCCGGTCGGCCGAGCGGACAGCACACTGGACTTGTGATCCTGTGGTCCTGGGTTTGATCCCAGGCGCCGGTGAGAAACAATGGGCAGAGTTTCTTTCACCCTATGCCCCTGTTACCTAGCAGTAAAATAGGTACCTGGGTGTTAGTCAGCTGTCACGGGCTGCTTCCTGGGGGTGGAGGCCTGGTCGAGGACCGGGCCGCGGGGACACTAAAGCCCCGAAATCATCTCAAGATAACCTCAAGATAGATCACTGATGGAAGCGTCTCAGGAAACTCTCCACTGGTATTGACAGTACAGTATTCAACACTGTGGTGGAAAATGTGGAAACATAGAGAAACGTAAAATAATTTAGTAAAATAGTCGTTGAAGACATAATTAAGAATAACTTTACGTATAATGTTAATAGCGGCACAAGTTAAGAGAAAGATGCGGTGTTTAAATGTTGGGAGGCAGTTTCTGAGGGAATTTTTCTTCTCAGTGAATTTGCTGAAAATGGTAAAGTTATAAGTTTGAAAACTTGTCAAGGAAGACATTATAGTGAGGATACAATCTTGGAAGGTTAACGGGTTGGAAAATAGAGCGGTGGATGTACACTATTATACTCTTAGAGAAAATATTGACATAATATCACTCCAGGAAACTGGGGATAGAGATGATAACATTCTGAGGTTAAATGGCCTAAAGAATTTAAACTACATGCTGGCATAGGAATTAAGGGAATATTGTGTTATGTTAACAATACCTTACAATACATTTAAGTTATCGATGTCCCGGATAAACCTTTGATTTCTGATATTTGCTAGATGCCTATTTTTCTGAAAATTCGATTATGACTGGGAATTTTAATGCCAGACATCCAACGTTAGGTTGAAGAGGTAAAAGAAATATTAATGGCTGCAGATGGTACAAATTGTTCAGGAACACACGAAGATGTTTAATTACCCAGAAACATGTCTCCTACTTACCTGCTGGAGGGAGGTTAGATTATATGTTTGCTAAATGATAAAGGGAATTGTTTCATTGTTGATGAATTGTTAAGTGGTCAATGAATCACAATAACGTGGCTGAAAAAAATTATGACCAAACGACAACTCAGAAGATGGAGGAGACGACGACGTTTCGGTCATTCCTGGACCATTATCAAGACCCGACTTGATGATGGTCCAGGACGGACCGAAACGTCGTCGCTTCTCCATCTTCTGAGTTGTGGTTTGGTCATCGTTAAGTGGTCGTTTTGCACTACAAATAAAGTTAGAATTACATAAAAGTATGCCTGCTTTTATAGCAAAAGTCTAGTATTTAGTGAGAAAGAACTAAGGAGTCTTGTTGGTCATATTAAGTCATTGTATTATATGCCTGTAACGATATAAGCAATTTACTTAGAATTAATTAAGGAAATTGACGCATTTAACACAACATTAAATAATAAAGCATCCAGTATAAGAGAGTATCCCACCAAAAAAAAAATTATACACAAGACAAGGATTGAATGGCTGGACATTAACAATAAGAAGAGCTCACAAGACGTGGAGTAGTTCAGGAAGAAGAGAGGAGGAGGAAATTGTTGGTAGTTGGTACCCTGCAGACACACGACCTGACGCTCCCTGCTGTTACCTTGTTACAACTTGTTACAAAGTTGTTACATCTTGTTATAAAGTTTTTATAACGTGTTAGAAAGTGGTTACAACTTGCTAGATAGTTGTTACAACTTCTAGATAGTTGTTACAACTTCTAGATAGTTGTTACAACTTGCTAGATAGTTGTTACAACTTGCTAGATAGTAGTTACAACTTGCCAGATGTTATAAACTGTTCGAACGTTGCAGCAACGTGGTGGTAAAGGGACAGTACATCACTTTTGAGACCCGATTTCATTTAAAACTCCGTCCATTTTTGGCCATAGCGCGCATACATGCAAAAAGCGACGTTATTTTTAAGAGGACGGGTTGATGTATGAGGCAGGTATAGGGTGTGTGCGGAGAAGATTAAGCATATTAACAGTCAGTATTGGCTGGAGTTAGCAGAGAATGTTGGGAACAAGAGAAACCTGAAAGAAATTTGTCAAAGACGTAAATAAAGGAGTAAAAACGTAATATTGTTGCGCATCTTGACCGTTGTAAGGAATTGCAAACGGTATTGCAGATAAATGGATACAAGTGGCCAAAGTCAGTTCATTGTCATCGACAACGACATAATCACAAGTTCCTTGGAAAGACTTAAGGAGGAACTTAATATTAACAGCAGGCAACAGTGGGGCTGTCACAGGCACAGACATTATGCAGGTAATTGTATTATTTTTTTTCAGTGAAATTCCTGCGCGGGCCCTAAGCCTCTGACTGGCCCACTAAGTGTTGCTTGTTTCTGTTTTCCTTGGGCGGAGTGTGAGTATTTATGACTCGTATGGTCGCTTCAGTAAGATCTTGCCACATGTGTTTAACAACTTTTTCTGCTCAGTTGAATCTAAGTTGGAGTCTTATTGTGTTTGTAACTGTGCACTGTGTTAGATAATGTTCCAGTGGTCTGTAGAACATTATAATTGTATTAATGACAAATAAAGTTTCAAAATCTACATCCCCTCCCCCCCCCACAACCCCTGGGGAGGATGGTATAACATGAAAAACTTAACGAAGTAGCGGTTGTGGAGAAAACCCCATTGTTAGACCTCTAATTTTATGAGAACTAAACCACACACCACAAGATGAGAAGCCGACAACGTGTAAGTCTATCCTAGACCATTATCACGTCGACTGTGATGAGAGCGAGACCGATGATTGATGAACATTAAGCAACTCAAAGAAGTGACACGGGCATGAATAGCCCGTAAATGGGAGCGAGGTGGTTGTTGTTGTTTTAAACTGAGCTACTCGGAACAAAATTTCCATGTAGCACGGGCTATAGTGAGCTCGTGATGGGAGCGAGGTTGTTGTTTAAGATTCGCTACTTGGAACAAAAAGTTCCAAGAAGCACGAGCTATGGTGAGCCCGTTGTGGACTTACCTGGCACAGGAGCGGGGCTGTAACTTTGGGAGCGAGGGAGGCGCAGGCATTAAGTAAGGCAAGAGATGGGTGAAGAGGGAGGGGGAGGGAAATATCAGAGGAAAGCGCCAAGCCATTACGCCTATATAGCACTTGGAAGGGATCAGGATAAGGATTTGGGATGGGACGGGAGGAAAGGAATGGTGCCCAACCACTTGGACGGTCGGGAACTGAAAGCCGACCTGCATGAAGCCAGACCGTCGCTCTACCGTCCAGCCCAAGTGGTTTGACAGAGATATGAGGAGCAGGAAGGAGGAAGTTCGTAGAGGAAGGTAAGAACAGGAATACGTACAGATGGAATGGATGTAATAATGGGGAGTAAGACGGGGGAAGTAATGGGGTTTAAGAATGGGAATATAAAAATAAGAGGAGAAAGAAACAATAAAAAGAAAGAAAAAGGGGGGAGTAGAATTATGTTAGGCCACGTATGTTAGAAAGTTTAGAATATTACTGTGTGTACTGTGAAGGGGAAGAGTCAACAGTAACACAGCCAGGACTCAGGTTCATGTTGGGCAGGTTGTGTATCACAGTCCAGTCAGGAAAGATTATTTTAGAGGAAGACCAATCAATAGGATGATTAGAATACCTAACATGAGAGAAGAGAGCATTCTTTGTGTCTGCAGACTTAACACTTCTTTTGTGTTCCTTAAGTCTGTTCTTAAGTGCACGGCCAGTTTCACCAAAGTATTGGAGAGGACAACACGAACAAGAAATATAGAGTAGACACCAGCAGCATTGGAAGCAGGAGGAGCAGTGTGAACAAGATTACTACGAAGAGTGTTAGTACGTCGAATGGCGAGCCTTTTGTCAAGATGACGAAAGGCTAAGGATTTGGAAGCAGGTTTAGTATGAAAGAAATTATGTTTAGCTTGAGAATAGGCACAGTTGTCGAGAGAAAGATTTGTAAATAAAGGAAATTTCAGAATCAAGAAACTGAGAGTCGGTGATGCGTAGAGCGCGGAGAAAGAGAGAGACGAGGACACTTTTCTTAACAGAAGGAGGATGGTAGGAAAAGAAGTGAATGTACATGCCACTATGCATGGGTTTACGGTAGACAGAGAAAGAGAACCCGGACACAGAGCTGTGAACATGAATGTCAAGAAAAGGAAGGAGGGAATTAGATTCCCATTCAACTTTGAAATGGATTCTCTAACAGAATTAAAGAATAACTTTAATAGAATTCTATCTTACAAATTTATTCCATTCTATGCTAAATCTGATTTATTTGTGATCACTGTTCCTTAGCGCACTCCTTACGTCCCTGTCTCACTCCCCTATTATAATCTGTTTGGTCAATGTGGGAAGAGATTGCACCTCTGAAGGCCTTGGTATGCTGTTGAAGGGGAATGGGAG
>WNGS01167403.1:25723-36716 GCA_020271785.1 Procambarus virginalis | reverse complement strand
AAAGGGCCAACACCCCAGTAGTCCACAAAGTGGGGCTGCACATTACCAGTCCAAGCCCAACACACCAGTGAGTCACCTACCAACCACAACGGCCCACACCCTATCACCTACAACACAGGCCCAACACCCACAGTAGTCACCTTACCAGTCACAAAGGCCCTACACCCACAGTAGTCACCTTACCAGTCACAAAGGTCCAACACCCACAGTAGTCATCTTACCAACCACAAAGGTCCAACACCCACAGTAGTCACCTTACCAGTCACAAAGGCCCTACACCCACAGTAGTCACCTTACCAGTCACAAAGGTCCTACACCCACAGTAGTCATCTTACCAGCCACAAAGGCCCAACACACACAGTAGTCACCTTACCAGTCACAAAGGTCCTACACCCACAGTAGTCACCTTACCAGTCACAAAGGCCCTACACCCACAGTAGTCACCTTACCAGCCACAAAGGCCCTACACCCACAGTAGTCACCTTACCAGCCACAAAGGGCCTACACCCACAGTAGTCACCTTACCAGTCACAAAGGCCCTACACCCACAGTAGTCACCTTACCAACCACAAAGTGTCCTACACCCACAGTAGTCACCTTACCAACCACAAAGTGTCCTACACCCACAGTAGTCACCTTACCAACCACAAAGTGTCCTACACCCACAGTAGTCATCTTACCAGTCACAAAGGTTCCTAACACCCCACCGTAGTCACCTTTACCAGTCACAAAGGTCCCCTACACCCACAGTAGGCATCCTTCCCAATGCACAAAGGGCCAACACACACAGTAGTCACCTTCCCAGCCACAAAGGTCCTACACCCACAGTAGTCACCTTACCAGCCACAAAGGCCCAACACCCACAGTAGTCACCTTACCAACCACAAAGTGTCCTACACCCACAGTAGTCACCTTACCAGTCACAAAGGTCCAACACCCACAGTAGTCACCTTACCAACCACAAAGTGTCCTACACCCACAGTAGTCACCTTCTCAGTCACAAGTCCAACACCCAGGTCACCTCACAACCAAGGTCCTACACCACAGTAGTCAACCTTACCATCACAGCCCCCCAGTATCCCGTACATCCACAAAGGGTCCTACACACAACAGTAGTCACCTACCAGCCACAAAGGCACCACCCCCCCACCAACAAGTAGTCACCTTACCAGCCACAAAGGTCCTACACCCACAGTAGTCACCTTACCAGCCACAAAGGCCCAACACACACAGTAGTCACCTTACCAGTCACAAAGGTCCTACACCCACAGTAGTCACCTTACCAGTCACAAAGGCCCTACACCCACAGTAGTCACCTTACCAACCACAAAGGTCCTACACCCACATTAGTCACCTTACCAGTCACAAAGGTCCTACACCCACAGTAGTCACCTTACCAGCCACAAAGGACCAACACCCACAGTAGTCACCGTACCAGCCACAAATGGTCCACACCCACAGTAGTCACCTTACCAGCCACAAAGGGCCTACACCCACAGTAGTCACCTTACCAGCCACACAGGCCCAACACCCACACAGTAGTCACCCTACCAGCCACAAAGGTCCAACACCCACAGTAGTCACCTTACCAACCACAAAGGACCAACACCCACAGTAGTCACCTACCAACCACAAAGGCCCAACACCACAGTAGGCACCTTACCAGCCACAAAGGTCCGACACCCACAGTAGTCACCTTACCAGTCACAAAGGTCCTACACCCCCAGTAGTCACCTTACCAGCCACAAAGGCCCTACACCCACAGTAGTCACCTTACCAACCACAAAGTGTCCTACACCCACAGTAGTCACCTTACCAACCACAAAGTGTCCTACACCCACAGTAGTCACCTTACCAACCACAAAGTGTCCTACACCCACAGTAGTCACCTTACCAACCACAAAGTGTCCTACACCCACAGTAGTCATCTTCCCAGTCACAAAGGTCCTACACCCACAGTAGTCACCTTACCAGTCACAAAGGTCCTACACCCACATTAGTCACCTTACCAGTCACAAAGGTCCTACACCCACATTAGTCACCTTACCAGTCACAAAGGTCCTACACCCACATTAGTCACCTTACCAGTCACAAAGGTCCTACACCCACAGTAGTCATCTTACCAGCCACAAAGGCCCTACACCCACAGTAGTCACCTTCCCAGCCACAAAGGTCCTACACCCACAGTAGTCATCTTACCAACCACAAAGGTCCAACACCCACAGTAGTCATCTTACCAGCCACAAAGGTCCTACACCCACAGTAGTCACCTTACCAACCACAAAGTGTCCTACACCCACAGTAGTCACCTTCCCAGTCACAAAGGTCCTACACCCACAGTAGTCATCTTCCCAGCCACAAAGGTCCTACACCCACAGTAGTCATCTTACCAGCCACAAAGGTCCAACACCCACAGTAGTCATCTTCCCAGTCACAAAGGTCCAACACCCACAGTAGTCATCTTACCAGCCACAAAGGCCCAACACACACAGTAGTCAACATGGCAGTCATTAAGTCGCATATTGTACAATCACAACCTTGGCAATTTACCAAGGAATATGTACAATGGACCTACGATTCAATGGACTTTCGTCGGTTGGGAACACACTTTCACATGCTAAATTGACTCATCAAATTCATAACAAACAAGAGTTCCGCTGAAGCAGGGGATGTGCCGGATTTTGCTTAGGATGTGAGGACCAAGTTTACACAGATGGCAGGCAACCATTACACTGGAAATAGTTGAGGGGGCCATAGGGAAGTACTGAAAAGTACTAGGACTTTTGTTCGCACGGTCGACCATGTGAAAACAAACTCTGCTTAAAGATGCCGGACATGACTGAAGTAGATAACAAACTTTTTTTAAATAGACTCAAAGTACAGTAAATGTGACATCAAATGATATGCAATTTAGCCCGCATGACCATTAAAACCAAATAAAATGAGTAAACCCTGAAACTCGGAATGCAATGTTACCAACTATACCAATCATTGTAACGGTATACAAAATCCATAAAAACAGGCATTACTGTTATTATTATCTTTCTTTATGTAAATGCTTTTGCATCATTATATTAAACCTACCACTGGCTTCTTGAAAGATTATTAAATTATTAATATCTAGAGCATAAAACATAGTATTACTAATAGTAGAAGCAGTGGATAGTGGTAGTAGTGGTGGTGGTATTAGTGGTACGTAGTTGTGGTAGTAGTAATGGTAGTAGGATTTGTAATATTATCACTAAATTGATTATTAATAAAGGCATCATTATTTGAAGGGACAAATGAGCAATACATATTAATTAAAACAAACAGCATTTCAGCAGAGGATGCATGCTAATTATTTATAGATAAACACGTAAATGCAACGATATGTTTAATGTTAATTATTGGATACGTTGAGCTTAATACTGGTAATGTATAGGATTATTGTAGTTTTTTGTCCTGCTTGCTATTCTGTCTTGGTAGCATATATCTGGATATTGTGTGTGTGTGTGTTGTGTGTACTCACCTAGTTGTACTCACTAGTTGTGCTTGCGGGGGTTGAGCTCTGGCTCTTTGGTCCCGCCTCTCAACCGTCAATCAACAGGTGTACAGTTTCCTGAGCCTAATGGGCTCTATCATATCTACATTTGAAACTGTGTATGGAGTCAGCCTCCACCACATCGCTTCCTAATGCATTCCATTTGTCAACCACTCTGACACTAAAAAAGTTCTTTCTAATATCTCTGTGGCTCATTTGGGCACTCAGCTTCCACCTGTGTCCCCTAGTGCGTGTGCCCCTTGTGTTAAACAGCCTGTCTTTATCAACCCTGTCGATTCCCCTGAGAATCTTGAATGTGGTGATCATGTCCCCCCTAACTCTTCTGTCTTCCAACGAAGTGAGGTTTAATTCCTGCAGTCGCTCCTCGTAGCTCATACCTCTCAGCTCGGTACTAGTCTGGTGGCAAACCTTTGAACCTTTTCCAGTTTAGTCTTATGCTTGACTAGATAGGGACTCCATGCTGGAGCCGCATACTCCAGGATTGGTCTGACATATGTGGTATATAATGTTCTGAAAGATTCCTTACACAATTTCTAAAGGCCGTTCTTATGTTAGCCAACCTGGCATATGCTGCTGATGTTATCCTCTTGATATGAGCTTCAGGGGACAGGTCTGGCGTGATATCAACCCCCAGGTCTTTCTCTCTCTCTGACTCTTGAAGTATTTCATCTCCCAAATGATACCTTGTATCTGGTCTCCTGCTTCCTACCCCTATCTTCATTACATTACATTTGCTTGGGTTAAACTCTAACAGCCATTTGTTCGACCATTCCTGCAGCTTGTCCAGGTCTTCTTGAAGTCTCAAGCTGTCCTCCTCTGTCTTAATCCTTCTCATAATTTTGGCGTCGTCAGCAAACATTGAGAGGAATGAGTCTATACCCTCTGGGAGATCATTTACGTATATCAGAAACAGGATAGGTCCAAGTACAGAGCCCTGTACTTGTGTGTGTGTGTGTGTGTGTGTGTGTGTGTGTGTGTGTGTGTGTGTGTGTGTGTGTGTGTGTGTGTGTGTGTGTGTGCAGGATGGAGTTTTAACTCATAATTAAACGGTTGTCTAATACCATTGTTACCTACCGATCACATCTATTATTAAAATTATTATTATTATACAAATGAACAGAGTTTCTTTCACCCTGATGTCCTGTTCACCTAGCAGTAAATAGGTACCTGGGGGTTAGACAGCTGCTACGGGCTGCTTCCTGGGGATGTGTAACAAAAAGGAGGCCTGGTCGAGGACCGGGCCGCGGGGACGCTAAGCCCCGAAATCATCTCAAGATAACCACAAGATAACCACAGGTAACCTCAAGATAACCACAACATAACCTCAAGGTGGTGGTGTTGGTGGTAGTTGGAGTGGTGGTGGTGGTGGTGTAGGGAGTGGTGTTGGTAGTGGTGGTGGTGGTGGGAAGATAATTGCACGTAGTTTGGAAGCTAAAGTGCCCCATATAGGGAGTGAG
The DNA here is from genome assembly GCA_020271785.1 of Procambarus virginalis. NCBI lineage: Eukaryota > Metazoa > Arthropoda > Malacostraca > Decapoda > Cambaridae > Procambarus > Procambarus virginalis. Next base: position 31,715 of record WNGS01167403.1, on the reverse strand, counting down.
TTTAGTGAAGTGTTAGAGGCTAATTGTCACTCCCTAGATTAGGAAAGACAGCCACCCAGCTGGTTGTTTGGTATCTTGCCAGTAATAATTATTAATTACAACAATTATTATAATAAAAATATAATTAATTACTAAATATTGCTCTTCCTTCTGCTAGGTCATGAAGAAGGCCGGCCTCGGGTGACAGGGGGCTGTGATGATCACTGTCAGGAACCCGTAGGTGCGGGACCGGGCCGTCCACCTCCTGTGACTCGGACGGCCCCCCAGGCTCTGCTTCAGGAGGCTGGGGTCGTTCATGCCCTTGATGGGGTGGTTCTTCTCCGGCCCCGACCACGGCGGTCTCCGGGTTTGGAGTCTCTGTGTCTTCTTGTACCAACTTCGAGGTCAACTCCGGAGCTGGAGCCGTCTAGGGTAGTTCGTTGTTGCCTTCAGCCGTCGCAAGACAGTTCCTGCGACGGCGCTGGAACCAATCATATTGGCGTTAGCTTTTCCATTGGAGACTTACGGCGCCGTGGAGAGGCAGGTCCCCCCCGCCCGAGGGAATGGGGGACCTGCTGCTTGGGTAACAGCTTCTCTTCCATATCAACCTACCCTGGCTTTGCGCTCTGGAGAGGGGGGACCTGCTGCATGGGTAACAGCTTCTACCCCCGTATCAACCTACCCTGGCTTTGCGCCCTAGAGAGGCCACTCCAGACCGACAACCAGAGCACAACTCCATAGTCTCCTGAGACTGATGGATGCCTGCTACTAGTCGTGTCCAAGCCCTTCAGTTTTCCATATTCTCAGGGGTTCACTTCATTAGTGTTCTGCGGTTATTCCAACTGTCTCACTTGAAGTACCCTTTGTAATGGCTGTATTCATTCTTCTTTCTGTCTGATTCTAGGACGCGAGTGTGTGTACTAGGCTAGTTGTGCTTGCGGGGGTTGAGCCTCGACTCTTTGGTCCTGCCTCTCAACTGACAATCAACTTATTTTTTTCCACACACACACACAAGAAGCAGCCTGAACGCGGCTGTCTAACTCCCAGGTACCTATTTACTGCTAGGTGAATAGGGGCTAAGGGGTGAAGGTGAGAGAAACTCTGCCCATCTGTTTCCGCCATCGCTGGGGATCGATCTCCGGACCCTTGGACTACGAACCCGGAGCGCTGACCACTCAGCTGTCAGCCCCCCCCTACACACACACTCATATATATATATATATATATATATATATATATATATATATATATATATATATATATATATATTCGCCTTTCCATTGGGGTCTTTCAACGCCGTGGGGAGGACCTGCTGCCTGGGTAACAGCTTCTCCATATCAACCTACCCTGGCTTTGCGCCCTGGTGAGGCCACTCCAGAGCACTACACCATAGTCTCCTGAGACTGATGGATGCCTACTATATATATATATATATATATATATATATATATATAATATATATTCAGAGTTAAATGGCAAGTTTTATCCTGAATGTTCTGGTGTTCCCTTCTCTGAGGCTGTGGGTCCCTATAATTGCACCAGAGGTGGTACCCCCTATATATATATATTATCTATAAATATATATATATATAAATATAGTTTTTGTATTTTTTGCTGATTTGTTATATATATATATATATATATATATATATATATATATATCCAAATCTTCTTAATGTTAGTATTGGTATGTACAATCTTGATCCGTTTTTAAGTTATAATATTATAACTCATAAGTTATAATCATTATAACTCAGTTATATATATATATATATATCTATATATATATATATATATAGCTATATACTATATATTAATATATATATATAGTCTAGATGTTCACCTGTAGCAGAATAGCTCAACATGAGAAAGGATGAGGGGTACATCGGTATGTATTCCGGTTCAATACGTTAACCGAACAGGGGTAGAAGCCGTCCAACCACAGTCGCTTTACACGATCCGGTTGTGGCGGGGCGGCCGGTTAAGCACCTCTTAGAATATTCAGCCAGTTCGGCTTGGCGCAGGATATGAAGAGACCAGAGATATACTGCATCAATTAGCGACAACTTCAATTGTTATTTGGTGTGGAGGTGGGTGGTGGGAGAAGGTATTGGTGTGTGTGGTGGTGCTGTGGTGTGTGTGGTTGTGTGTGTGGTGGTGTGGTGTGTGTGGTGGTGTGTGTGTGTGTGTGTGTGTGTGTGTGTGTGTGTGTGTGTGTGTGTGTGTTTGTGTGTGTTGTGTGTGGTGGTGTGTGTGTGTGTGGTGGTGGTGGTGGTGGGTGTGTGTGTGTGGCGGTGTAAGTGTGTGGTGTGAGTGTGAGTGTGTGTGTGTGTGTGGTGTGTGTGTGTGTGTGTGTGTGTGTGTGGCGGTGTAAAGGGTGTGTGTGTGTGTGTGTGTGTTGTGTGTGGTGTGTGTGTGTGTGTGTGTGTGTGTTGTGTGTGTGTGTGTGTGTGTGCATTCACTTAGTTGTATTCACTTAGTTGTATTTTACGGGGGTTGAGCTTTGCTCTTCGGCCCGCCTCTCAACTGTCAATCAACTGTTTACCTAACTACACTAACTACACTTTTTTTTTCCACACCACACACACACACACACACCCAGGAAGCAGCCCGTGACAGCTGACTAACTCCCAGGTACCTATTTACTGCTAGGTAATCAGGGGCATCAGGGTGAAAGAAACTTTGCCCATTTGTTTTCTGCCGGGTGCGGGAATCGAACCCGCGTATCAGAATTACGAATCCTGCTCGCTATCCACCAGGCTACCTGGCCCCCATTGTGTGTGTGTGGTGTGTGGGTGTGTGTGTGTGTGTGTGTGTGTGGTGTGTGTGTGTGTGTGTGTGTGTGTGTGTGCGTGCGCGCGCGAGCGTGTAAACAAACAAACAGCTTTAATACTAGAGTATCAAATGCAATCAACCTACACAAATATGGTGATGCTGTTGATTAAGAAATAGGCAGTCCATTTTTCAGTCAGTAAACCAATTAGTCAATCAGGCCACCAATCAATTAGCCAATCAGTCTGTCAATCAAAAAGTCAGCCAGTCATTCTATCAAATACTCGCTCAACTAACCAGCCCAATCAGTCAACCAATAATGTATAGCAAACATCCGCAGCTTGAAAGGATACTTAACAATTAAAGATAGTTAAGAACAATTAAGGATGCTAAGAATAATTAATGATAGTTAAGATTGCACTACGCTTCCGAATTTTAACCTTAATTGAGATTTAAACAACCTATTGTGGTATAATATTCACGTGAAAAAAAAAATTGATGGATATTCTCACTATTGGTGGCAGCAGTTTGCTTCTTGCTTATCGTAGAGTGATATTAATAGTACTACTGTTAAGCTTTATTTACACAGTAATGGTAATATCTTCCCACAGACATAATAGCATAGGGTAAAAAAACACTTGTGTGTTTGTAAAATTGATGTAAGGCGTTTATAGCAAGTCTTTCACACTCCCCTGAGTGCTTCGTCAAGGTTTAAGTGTGTGATTAGGACTTACTTGAGTGAGACTTATATATCAACGTCTAATCCGGTTGCTATCCTGGGTCCAATCTTATTATCCTTCTTGAACTGGATAACAGCCTCATTAGACGATGAGATGCAAGTCTCATCCTAATCACACACTCAGACCTTGAGAGAGCACTCACGAGAGTGCGAAATACTTGGTGTAAATTCCTTACATAAAAATCAGAAATAAACAAATGTGGGATTTGTATCGAACACTAATAATATTAATAATTTCTGCTGTACACCTCTTAGTCCTGTTGAACACGTGAAAATCCTGTTCAATACCTGTCAACACCTGTTGAACCCTATACGGCACACTAGTAATATTTAATTTCCCATAGTATTTTGATTATTCCTACCCCCCCTCCCACCCCTATATTCAATCCATACAACCACCTACCCCTCCCCCTATATAACAATCACCCCCCCCAGCTCCCCTATATAACAATCACCCCCCCCAGCTCCCCTATATAACAATCACCCCCCAGCTCCCCCTATATAACAATCACCCCCCAGCTCCCCCTATATAACAATCACCCCCCCCAGCTCCCCTATATAACAATCACCCTCCCAGCTCCCCCCTATATAACAATCACCCCTCCCAGCTCCCCCTATATAACAATCAACCCCCCCCCCAGCTCCCCTACCTTGATAAACTTAATCCCCAACCAAAACAGAGAGTAAACTCCCCCTCCCCCAACCCCCCCCCCCCCCACCCCCAGGATAAAAATTTGCGGAAAATAACATCCAAGAAACGCCAAGTCCCTCGACGGCAAAGGTCGAAAGTTGCGGCCTTTTAAGATATTCATTCCACCTTATCGCCCAAAGTATTATTTAGCTTTCACTTATTTTCTTTTTTCTCCTCCTCCTATCCACACTTTTCTCTCGTTGGAAAGCTACCAAAAGTTTATTGAAAACAGGAAACGTGGAGAGGTTGAGATAGCCACATCGCGTCCTGTTGCAGGCCCTCTTCAAATTTTTAAAACCCAATTTGTCGGGTGAATGAGCTGTATTCACTCCCTCGATATATGCTATGAATACGCCCCGTCACCGCCGCCGCCGCCGCCGCCGCCCCCTCTCTATATGGAACTACACGCCAAACTTATATACACGATTGGCTGAAACATTCTTGTGATCTGGAGACGACCAGACCTGATGACTTCGACGTACGTGTGTGTGTGTGTGTTAACTCCCTAGTTGTACTCACTAGTTGTGCTTGCGGGGGTTGAGCTCTGGATCTCTTGGTCCCGCCTCTCAACCGTCAATCAACAGGTGTACAGTTTCCTGAGCCTAATGGGCTCTATAGCATATCGTACATTTGAAAACTGTGTATGGAGGTCAGCCTCATCACACATCGCTTCCGAATGCATTCCATTTGTCAACCACCCTCTGACACTAACAAAGTTCTTTCTATATCTCTGTGGCTCATTTGGGCACTCGCTTCCACCTGTGTCCCCCTAGTGCGGTGCCCCTTGTGTTAAAACAGCCATGTCTCTTATCAACCCTGGTCGATTCCCTCGAGACTGTGAATGTGGTGATCATGTCCCCCCTAACTCCTTCGTCTTCCAACGAAGTGGAGGTTTAATTCCTGCAGTCGCTCCTCGTAGCTCATACCTCTCAGCTCGGGACATGAGCTGGTGGCAAACCTTTGAACCTTTTCCAGTTTAGTCTATGCTTGACTAAGATAGGGAGTCCAGGCTGGAGCCGCCATACTCCAGGTATTGGTCTGACATAGTGGTATATAATGTTCTGAAAGATTGCTGTGACTGGTGTTGTGTCGTGTCTTTGGGTAGTGGCTTGTCTGATGTTATCCTCTGTGTGATGTAGTGTTGCAGGGAAGCGGCTGTGTGAACATACTCGGGCCTCATGTCTGATATGTCTCTCTTGAACACTGTGAGGGGTCGGCCAGTTATGTGTAGTGGAAGCTGTTGAACAGTCCTCGGGCCTCTGATGTTGATAAGTTCTCTCTTGAACGCTGTGAGGGGTCGGCCAGGTTATGTCCCTTATGTGTAGCTGTAGCGTGTTGAACAGTCTCGGGCCCTCTGATGTTGATAATTCTCTCTTGAACACTGTGAGGGGTCGGCCAGTTATGTCCCTTATGTGTAGTGGAAGCGTGTTTGAACAGTCTCGGGCCCTTTATGTTGATAGTTCTCTCTCCAGAGTACCTGTTGCACCTCTGTACCTCAACGGTTGTATTCTGCACATCCTGCCATGCCTCCTGGTCTCATGTGATGGTTATTTCTGTGTGCAGGTTTTGGACCAGATTCGCTAGTATTTACACAATGAAACATTATTATTTCAATTTTAATTATTTCTGTTTCAACAGACTGTTGTTGTTGGCGTTTTTCGTGTTGTCATTCGATAGTCCGTCCTCCAAAAATGGGGAGGTAAATGTAACAGCACAAGCAAGTACAATTATGTACTATTCATAACAGTTAGGAATTGTACTTATTTTCACTTAGTATTAAACCGTACTGTCAATTTATTGTGAATATTTAG
>WNGS01167402.1:31759-44104 GCA_020271785.1 Procambarus virginalis | reverse complement strand
CTCATTATCTCTCCTTTAATTCCAGTTTAGGAAGGGGCAGTTCTCTCAGCCTTTCCCTCATCGCTCAATCACTTCAGCTCAGGAGCGAGTCTCGCTGCATATCTTTGGATCTTTTCTAGTTTCTCCTTGTTCTTTTTCAGGCAGGGATTCCATGCTTAAGATGCATGTTGAAGAGTGGGTCTCACCTTCGTTGTATATAGACCCCGGAAAGCCTCCCTGTCGAAGTTTCCGACGTGTGTATTCACCTAGTTGTGCTTGCGGGGTGTTGAACTCTGTTCTTTTGGCCCGCCCTCTCAACTCTCAACTTGTATCCGGAGTTTATTGTGGTCTGTGTCCCTTTTATCCGGGGTTATTGTGGTCTGTGTCCCTTGTATCCAGGGTTATTGTGGTCTGTGTCCCTTGTATCCGGGGTTTACTGTGGTCTGTGTCCCTTGTATCCGGGGTTTACTGTGGTCTGTGTCCCTTGTATACGGGGTTTATTGTGGTCTGTGTCCCTTGTATCCGGGGTTTATTGTGGTCTGTGTCCCTTGTATCCAGGTTATTGTGGTCTGTGTCCCTTGTATACGGGGTTTATTGTGGTCTGTGTCCCTTGTATCCGGGGTTTATTGTGGTCTGTGTCCCTTGTATCCGGGGTTTATTGTGGTCTGTGTCCCCTTGTATGCGGGTTTATTGTGGTCTGTGTCCCTTGTATCCGAGGGTTTATTGTGGGTCTGTGTCCCTTGTATCCGGGGTTTATTGTGGTCTGTGTCCCTTGTATCCGGGGTTTATTGTGGTCTGTCCCCTTGTATCCGGGGTGTAATATGGTCTGTGTCCCCTGTATCGGAGTGTATTATGGTCTGTGTCCCACGTGTCCAGGACATATCAACTCCGTCTTAGCCACAACAAACAGTCCACTGTCACTGTCCGGCACAAAATACACCTGGTGACCAGGCCATTGCCTGAGGTAACAGGACATAAACAGTCCTCTATGGTATTTATACAACTTTGTTTACATAAAGCTGTATATTGTATGTGATAGATCCGCATTATACAGCTGTAGTAGACTGTAGGAAGGTTTACGTAGTTTGCCTCGAGAGTTATCTATGCCATTCGTCCTCTCGAGTATTCACAACGTCATTAAACTGATGAACTAATATTGCACGGATATAACCTATCCTAACCGAGGACCCACAAATAGAAAACGGGACAATACGTCAATTTTGCAAGCTGCTATGATTCGTAGTACATCATTTTTTTTTACCATGGGGGGGCCAAATACGTAAAAAACGTGATGTACTATTCGAAAATATAAAACTCGAGGGGAAACTGAAATATTTCAGTGCTTCTCGTGAATAATTAATAATTAATGAATAACAAAGTGATGTTATTCTTGTGTGTAGCTAGGCCCTTGATACAATGTATAACGGTGAACAAACTATTTATTTCTGAGGGTTATTTGATTGATTAAGGTTTATTCGTAAGTGATTTATGCAAATCATTACAGATAACAGGTAACAGTTAAAGACCGAAACCTTTAACAATTAACAGGTAACAGTTAGAGACCGAAACCGTTAACAATTAACAGGTAACAGTTAGAGACCGAAACGTATAAATTAACACCGGAGGAAAAAAAATCAGAGGAGATATGATCAAGACACACAAAATATTTGAGAGACATAGACAATGTAGATAAAGGTAGACACTTTCAGAAATCATGAAGGTGAGCGAGATGCTATTGTTGAAAAAAATAACACGTTGTATCGCAGGGATGCTGGGATAGAAACATTATTATATGTTGTCAGGGATATATGAATATAAACAAAGTGTGAGTAGTGCACACGTGGACAAAAGAGGAAGTGACGGTAAACATAAATTATAATTCATGATATTACACACACACCACACACACACACACACACACACACACACACACACACACACACACACACACACACACACACACACACACAGTGATACAGGTGAGGGAGAGTAAGGAGTGTGTCTACCCCCCCCCCCTCCCTGTCTCATTCTTTCCCTACTCTCTTCTCCCCCCCTCCCTTCCCCCTTCTCGCATCTTTTCTATTTGCTTTACTGTCCCACCTTTCATCCTTCCCTATGTTTCTCTCTCTCTCTCTCTCTCTCTCTCTCTCCTCTCTCTCTCTCTCTCTCCTCTCTCTCTCTCTCTCTCTCTCCTCTCTCTCTCTCTAAACATTTAACAATCACCTCAAATCAGTGTCTTTATTACGAGGAGAGAGGAGAGGGGAATAGGTGTGGAAGAAAAGAGCGAGGTGCGGGAATAGTTGTGAAAGGAGCGGAATGACAGGGGAAAGAAAGGGGTTACAGAGAAGAGACAGGAAGAGAGAAGAGAGGCAGAAGAGGAGGTGGGGGAATACGAGGAGCAGACAATGAAAATAGACCAGAAGGGAAAGTAATAAAAGAGGAAGGGGCTAAAGGGAGATGAAAGAGAGAAAAAGATAAATGGAAGAGCGAAGAAAGACAATGAAAGATAATAGCGGGAAATGGGGGAGAAAGGAGGAAGGCGAGAGAGAGAGAGAGAGAGAGAGAGAGAGAGAGAGAGAAAGAGAGAGAATAGGGTTAACTGCCAGATTTAACTTTCACGTTAAATGTGAATATTTCATTTGTTTTCGTTGGCTATAAAATTGGTTGTTGTGGTTGTGGGAGTGGTTGTGGTGGTTGGTTGGAGCGGTTGTTGAAATAATTGTGGTGATTGTTGTTGTGCTTGTAGTGGTGGTGGTTCACAACCCCCGAAACTGTCCCTAAGAAGGAGGCCTGGTCGAGGACCGGGCCGCGGGGACACTAAGCCCCGAAATCATCTCAAGATAACCTCAAGATAACCTCCCCTACCAAACACTGAAGATATGTACTATAAGGAACATCACATGCAAATAAAACATAAGTCATGACCAAAGATAAATAAATAATATATATAAACTCCTCCTGTTCTTGCATAAACAAATGATTGTTTATGCATAAACAAATGATTGTTTATGTGTGTGTTTACTTTGTCATGAGTTAGGATTAAGCTTTTGATAGAGTGCATGTTAACTCCCTTGAGTGACAATCTGTGCCTCTGAGACAAGGGAGGGAGTTCCATTTGTCTCTGGGGGAGGCTCAGTACCTCCTTCCACGCTGAATGCCTTCACGAAGTTCATAATGTTGACAACTGAAGCCAACAAATGTAACTATACACATGGCCTAATATGTATATACATATATACTAACGTGCAAGGCGTTAGTGTTTATATATATATATATATATATATATATATATATATACATATATAATAATATATATATATATATATATATATATATATATATATATATATATATATATATATATATACAGGGCCGGACCTCATAGACCCTGAAGTTTCACCTGAAGTCTCATCAAGTTTCATCTAAAGTTTCACATGAAGTTTCACCTCAAGTTTCACCTCAAGTTTCACATGAAGTTTCACCTCAAGTTTCACCTCAAGTTTCACATGAAGTTTCACCTCAAGTTTCACCTCAAGTTTCACCTCAAGTTTCACATGAAGTTTCACCTCAAGTTTCACCTGAAGAAACACACGGGAAGCATCAGGCCTCAACTTACCACATCACTAGACGTGATGTAGACTTAACATAATGTCACCAGGAATGACTTGCACCATATTTGCCTTGGGTGAAGTGCTTCTTCCTGGAATGTATTGTGAAGAGAATGTTCACTTCGTGAAAGATCTTCGCTACACACAAGATCCCTGGTGAAGGCCGCGTGTAGTGAGGATCTTCATGTGTTGCCGACGTCCCCCTGCGTCCACCCAGACTCCAGGGGGCCAGATTCACGAAGTAGTTACGCAAGCACTTACGAACCTGTACATCTTTTATCAATATTTTGCGGCTTTGTTTACAATTATTTAACAGTTAATGAGCTCCGAAACACCAGGAGGCTGTTTATGACAATAACAACAGTTGATTGGCAAGTTTTCATGCATGTAAACTGTTTAATAAATGTAAACAAAGCCGTCAAAAATTGAGGAAAGATGTACACGTTCGTAAGTGCTTGCGTAACTGCTTCGTGAATCTGGCCCCTGACTTCGTGTGTTTTGAGAGTCTTAAGAATCATCGAGGGAAACGATTTCCTTATTAACTCTACTCATAGCAAAGTCGAGAGAGCTTCACCTTCCTGGATGCGCTCAACCGTCCTGCAAAATTGTATGTAATTGTATTAAATGTCATCCGAATACAATCCCGTCTACCAAACAAATTATTTGCATATAATATGCAATCTTGGCGCTTAGAGGCTCGAACCACCGACCCCATGAGCATAAGGCAGAAAGCTCTCTCGACTTTGCTATGAGTAGACTTAATAAGGAAAGATTCCAGAAGCAACTAATCGCTGCCCAACTGGAATTTTCGACTGTCTCTGCCTACTAGTTAAGCTCAGAGGAATTAGTGATTTACGCCGACGTCATACAAGTTGTCAATTCCAGTTGGGCAGCGGTTAGTTGCTTCTGGAATCTTTCCTTATTAAGATTACTCATAGCAAAGTCGATAGAGCTTCTACCTTTGGGGGTGAGGTACAAGTCCCACGGAATCTTCTAGAAACTGGTTCCTTATGTCTCTTCTAGAAACTGGTTCCTTATGTCTCTTCTAGAAACTGGTTCCTTATGTCTCTTCTAGAAACTGGTTCCTTATGTCTCTTCTAGAAACCAATCCGTCGGATCTCTCCTCGAAACCAGTCCCTCTGGGCTCTTGTGGAAACCAGTCCCTCTGGGCTCTTGTGGAAACCAGTCCCTCTGGGCTCTTGTGGAAACCAGTCCCTCTGGGCTCTTCTGGAAACCAGTCCCTCTGGGCTCATCTGGAAACCAGTCCCTCTGGGCTCTTCTGGAAACCAGTCCCTCTGGGCTCTTCTGGAAACCAGTCCCTCTGGGCTCTTCTGGAAACCAGTCCCTCTGGGCTCATCTGGAAACCAGTCCCTCTGGGCTCTTCTGGAAACCAGTCCCTCTGGGCTCTTGTAGAAACCAGCCCCTCTGGGCTCTTGTAGAAACCAGTCCCTCTGGGCTCTTGTGGAAACCAGTCCCTCTGGGCTCTTGTAGAAACCAGTCCCTCTCGGACAAATAGAATGAGAATGAAGGAGCGGAAAGAGACAAGAGAAAGTTTGAGGGTGATAGAGTGGTCACTCCAGCGGCCGGGTTTTTTGCTACTTACCTTACTCTCCGGCGCCCTAATGTGTTACCAGGCGGCCCTTAGGGGGGTAGCTGGCTGCTGTAACCAGCGCCCCCTTCCAGGTGGTCGCTAGGTGGGTGAGGGGTGTTACTGCACCTCCTTCTCTTCCCCCCCTCTTCCCTACTTCCTCTTGCTTCCTCCTCCGCCATCACCTCCTGTGTGAGTCCACTTTTCCCTTCTGGGATTCTCTCACAAGTTGGACAAGGGGGACATGGAGAGGGGGTAGGAAAAGTTGTTATTGAATTTGCAACACTGATCCTGCCATCAGAATACACCATGACACTTCTCCTCGCGTGTTACCAGGTCAGAGTGGTGACCTTCACCTGTGTGTTACCAGGTCAGAGGTGACCTTCCCTGTGTGTTACCAGGTCAGTGGTGACCTTTCCTGGGTGTTACCAGGTCAGTGGCGACCTTCACTGTGTGTTACCAGGTCAGTGGCGACCTTCACTGTGTGTTACCAGGTCAGTGGCGACCTTCACTGTGTGTTACCAGGTCAGTGGTGACCTTCCCTGTGTGTTACCAGGTCAGTGGTGACCTTCACTGTGTGTTACCAGGTCAGTGGTGACCTTCCCTGCATGTTACCAGGTCAGTGGTGACCTTCCCTGTGTGTTACCAGGTCAGAGTGGTGACCTTCCCTGTGTGTTACCAGGTCAGAGTGGTGACCTTCACTGTGTGTTACCAGGTCAGTGGTGACCTTCACTGTGTGTTACCAGGTCAGTGGTGACCTTCCCTGTGTGTTACCAGGTCAGAGTGGTGACCTTCACTGTGTGTTACCAGGTCAGAGTGGTGACCTTCCCTTTGTGTTACCAGGTCAGAGTGGTGACCTTCACTGTGTGTTACCAGGTCAGTGGTGACCTTCCCTGTGTGTTACCAGGTCAGTGGTGACCTTCACTGTGTGTTACCAGGTCAGTGGTGACCTTCATTGTGTGTTACCAGGTCAGTGGTGACCTTCATTGTGTGTTACCAGGTCAGAGTGGTGACCTTCCCTGGGTGTTACCAGGTCAGTGGTGACCTTCCCTGTGTGTTACCAGGTCAGAGTGGTGACGCCTTCACCTTGCGTCCAATGACATATTCTCAAGACTTCTGTCCTTGACATCTTGTTTCTAAAGTAATTTTTTGCAATGATCAACGATCTATTATATTATGTAAATGATGTTCTTAGTTTAATTTGGAGCCGAAAATATATTATAATAATTTCCCATGACTGTACAACGTCGTAATATTTAAAAGTAGAAATGACCAGCTTCGAAAATTCGTTGTGTGCCGAAATCTTCAAACTTCCCCCCCCCCCCCCCAGAGGATGTGTTGGTTGACACGAGTGCGCTTGGCTGACCCCATGGCTGACCTCCATGGCTGACCTCCATGGCTGACCTCCATGGCTGACCTCCATGGCTGACCTCCATGGCTGACCTCCATGGCTGACCTCCATGGCTGACCTCCATGGCTGACCTCAATGGCTGACCTCCATGGCTGACCTCCATGGCTGACCTCCATGGCTGACCTCCATGGCTGACCTCAATGGCTGACCTCCATGGCTGACCTCCATGGCTGACCTCAATGGGTGACCTCAATGGGTGACCTCCATGGCTGACCTCCATGGCTGACCCCCATGGCTGACCTCCATGGCTGACCTCCATGGCTGACCTCCATGGCTGACCTCAATGGGTGACCTCAATGGGTGACCTCCATGGCTGACCCCATGGCTGACCTCCATGGCTGACCTCCATGGCTGACCCCCATAGCTGACCTCCATGGCTGACCCCCATGGCTGACCTCCATGGCTGACCTCCATGGCTGACCTCAATGGGTGACCTCCATGGCTGACCTCCATGGCTGACCTCAATGGCTGACCTCAATGGGTGACCTCCATGGCTGACCCCATGGCTGACCTCCATATGGCTGACCTCCATGGCTGACCCCCATGGCTGACCTCCATGGCTGACCTCCATGGCTGACCCCCATGGCTGACCTCCATGGCTGACCCCATGGCTGACCCCCATGACTGACCTCCATGGCTGACCTCCATGGCTGACCTCAATGGTGACCTCCATGGCTGACCCCATGGCTGACCTCCATATGGCTGACCTCCATGGCTGACCTCCATGGCTGACCTCCATAGCTGACCTCAATGGGTGACCTCAATGGGTGACCTCCATGGCTGACCTCCATGGCTGACCCCATGGCTGACCTCCATGGCTGACCTCCATGGCTGACCCCATGGCTGACCTCCATAGCTGACCCCCATGGCTGACCTCCATGGCTGACCCCCATGGCTGACCCCCATGGCTGACCCCCATGGCTGACCTCCATGGCTGACCCCCATGGCTGACCCCCATGGCTGACCCCCATGGCTGACCTCCATGGCTGACCCCCATGGCTGACCTCCATGGCTGACCTCCATGGCTGACCCCCATGGCTGACCTCCATGGCTGACCCCCATGGCTGACCTCCATGGCTGACCTCCATGGCTGACCCCCATGGCTGACCTCCATGGCTGACCCCATGGCTGACCTCCATGGCTGACCCCCATGGCTGACCCCATGGCTGACCCCATGGCTGACCCCCATGGCTGACCTCCATGGCTGACCTCCATGGCTGACCTCCATGGCTGACCCCCATGGCTGACCCCATGGCTGACCCCATGGCTGACCTCCATGGCTGACCCCCATGGCTGACCTCCATGGCTGACCCCATGGCTGACCCCATGGCTGACCTCCATGACTGACCCCATGGCTGACCTCCATGGCTGACCCATGGCTGACCATGGCTGACCTCCATGGCTGACCCCCATGGCTGACCCCATGGCTGACCTCCATGGCTGACCCCATGGCTGACCTCCATGGCTGACCTCCATGGCTGACCCCCATGGCTGACCCCCATGGCTGACCCCATGGCTGACCCCATGGCTGACCTCCATGGCTGACCTCCATGGCTGACCCCCATGGCTGACCTCCATGGCTGACCCCATGGCTGACCCATGGCTGACCCCCATGGCTGACCCCATGGCTGACCCCATGGCTGACCTCCATGGCTGACCCCATGGCTGACCCCATGGGTAGGAAGCAGGGCTGGAACACCCCCCCCCCTGACCCCTCTACCTAATTATTGGGATCGTCTCAAAGCTCTCCAAATGTACTCTCTAGAAAGGAGACGAGAGAGATACCAAATAATATACACGTGGAAAATACTGGAGGGACAGGTCCCTAATCTACACAGTAAAATATACAATATACCTGGTTGATGGGGTTCTGGGAGTTCTTCTACTCCCCAAGCCCGGCCCGAGGCCAGGCTTGACTTGTGAGAGTTTGGTCCACCAGGCTGTTGCTTGGAGCGGCCCGCAGGCCCACATATACCTGGTTGATGGGGTTCTGGGAGTTCTTCTACTCCCCAAGCCCGGCCCGAGGCCAGGCTTGACTTGTGAGAGTTTGATCTTTATTTTAGTATTATTTATTTATTTTCAGCGAGTAGATCGAGGCTCTTGGGCTACGAGCTGTGGGAGCTATCTTATCTTGGGATAATGGGGAGCTATCTTATCTTGGGCGCTATCTTATCTTGTCTTATCTTGGGGTAATGTGTCTAGCCTCGGGTCCTCTAACATGACAATGGTGCTCTCCTTAATGGGACAGGAATACCCTTCCTTCCTGGGTAGGTGGGTGTCCTTTCCTACTTGGCGAGCTGGAGGTCCTCCTACCCACCTTGGGATAGGCGGTTAAGGGTGGACCTCCCCTTACCCCCTAGAGAAGGGAGCTCGCTGGCGGGACTGGGGCGAGGGGCAGGTGGGGAAGAGGGAACATAGTGTCAACTCTCATGACTAACTTCTATGTAAATTTGATTTGCTTTGATGGGGGGAGGATGAGCCGGCGACGGACACCAGGTCGGGGATGGAGGCGGATCTGGCTAGGCACGGATAGGCGACGGGCAACGAGGAGAAGGAGGTAGGAAACTAAAGGTTATCATTTATTTTTGCATCTTTATTGACAATAACTAATTACAATTTTGCCTAATCTGAGTCATTCTCAGATTATATATATATATATATATATATATATATATATATATATATATATATATATATATATATGTATATATATATATATATACATATATATATATATGTGTGTGTGTGTGTGAGAAAGCTGCATGAACGCGCAAGCCATATATATATATATATATATATATATATATATATATATAGGCCCGAAGGCGCTGTATACACTGGACACATGGTGTACATGTATACAATGTATATACAGTATACAATGGCTCATGGTATTCGAGAGCAAATCCTCCCGCATTAAATAAATCATACAATATTGATGTACAGGATTTGTTATGATAATATATGCATTTACATGTGAAAAAATTAACTCTTGTTAAGCTTCTTATTTCGTCTGGTTGATACATTGTCTCGTTAAACTATGATGGTTGGCAGGCACGCACGCACACATACTCTGTGGGGGCCTGGTGGCTGAGTGGACAGCGCTCGGGAATCATAATCCTAGGGACCAGGGATCTATCCCCGGCGATAGCGAAAACAAATGGGCAGAGTTTCTTTCACCCTGATGCCCTCTTCATCTAGAAGTAAATAGGTACCTGGGAGTTAGACAGCTGTTACGGGCTGCTTCCTGTGGGTGTGTATATGTGTGTGTTTGTGAGTGCTTGAAAAAAACCAGTTGATTGATTGACAGTTGAAAGGCGGGATACTACTACTACTGCTGCTGCTGCTACTATAACTTATACGTCTCTCGTCTCCTCTCTAGAGAATACATTTGGAGAGCTTCGAGGCAGTCGCAGTAATTTAGATGGTTTATCGTGTGCTATCGATGCTGGGTGCTATCGTGCTATGCTATCATGTGCTATTTATCGTATGCTATATATGTTCCGGGTATTCCCTCTAATTTCAGCAATCTTTCCTGCCCTAAAGGGAGAAGTTAGTATAGAGCAGTACTCAAGGCGGGAGAACACAGGTGACTTGAATAGTACGAGCATTTGGATTTGAAGGTGCTCGTAATCCGTCCTGTCATTTGTATAACTGATGCTATATTTGCTTGGTTATGCTACTACGGGCTCACCATAGCCCGTGCTACTTGGGACTTCTTGTTCCAGGTAGCGAATCTTTAACAACAACAACATTGGTTATGCTTCCTCAACGTTAGGTCGTCAGACATCATTATTTCCAAATCCTTTACATCTTGCTTTCCCACTATGAGTAGATTTGTATGTCTTGTTCCCTGTATTTTGGTCAATTGAAATAATTTTATTGAGGTAAAATACACACAAAGGGATGAGGCTATCTTGAGATGATTTCGGGGCTTTAGTGTCCCTGCGGCCCGGTCCTCGACTAGGCCTCCACCCCCAGGAAGCAGCCCGTGACAGCTGGCTAACACCCAGGTACCTATTTACTGCTAGGTAACAGGGGCATAGGGTGAAAGAAACTCTGCCCATTGTTTCTCGCCGGCGCCTGGGATCGAACCCAGGATCACAGGATCACAAGTCCAGCGTGCTGTCCGCTCGGCCGACCGGCTCTCAATGGTCACATTTATCAAATGCCTTTGCAAAGTCCGTGTATACCACATCTACATTGTGTTTTTCCTCTAATGCATCAAAGATTTTATCATAGTGTTCAAGTAGCTGTGAGAGGCATGATCTTCCCGCTCTAAATCTATGTTGATCTGCGTTGTAGAGGTCATTTGTCTCCATAACACTAGAGACCTGACTGCTGATCACTCTCTCAATAACTTTTTATATGGGACGTTAGTGCAACTGGACAGTAAATCTTAGGCAATGCTTTGCTCGCTCACTTGTGTAGAGGAGCTATATCTGCTGTTGTAAGTGCTTGTAGTATCTTTCTTCCCCCCCCCCCCTCCAACCACTTGGGCTGGACGGTTGAGCGACGGTCTCGCGTCATGCAGGTCGACGTTCAATCCCCGACCATCCAATTGGTTGTGCACCATTCCTTCCCCCCGTCCCATCCCAAATCCTTATCCTGACCCCTTCCCAGTGCTATATAGTCGTAATGGCTTGGTGCTTTCCCCTTAATAGTTCCCCAGTTCCCCCCCCCCCAGTGTCCAAGTGTTTTCTCCACATTACACTGAGTGCCTGTGCTACTGGCACTTTACATTACTTAATGAACATTGAGTTCCAGTAGTCTGGACCCTGGGTTGAGTGCCTGGGCAGGCTGTCGAATTCTCGTTGAAAATGTGTAGAGTTAGTGTTCGGCGCCGTGTATAGGGGGGGGGGGACCTGCTGCTTGGGCAACAGCTTCTCCATATCAATTTCGGTTATATTTTCATGAAGAAGTTGCTCGGATCTTCCCCTTTCATGCTGTTTATAGAGGTGCTAAACATGCCCTTTTACTGCCTTTTTTTTAGGATTTCACTCATTTCTTTGTCATCCTCTGTGTATGAACCTTCACTTGTAAGCACAGGTCTAAATACTGACCGAGGCTTTTTATTTCGATTTTGCTCGTGAAGAAATATTTTGGAGTTTTTATTTATTTGTATTGCTTTATGTTCTAATTAGATTACCTCAATCTGATATGATTGATTTAGTCTCTCTACCATTTCTTCAATCGCCCTGTTTAAATTATTCTGTCTTTATAGGGATTGTCGTGTCTGCTTAAGCATTTCCATTATTTTATGCCTTCTTCTGTAGTGCTGTTTGCGTTCTCTTTCTAAGATGCTTCTCTTTCTGGCTTTCCGCAAGGAGATATATTTCAGAAAGACTTGGGGCCAGATTCACGAAGGAATTACGCAAGCACTTACGAACGTGTACATCTTTCCTCAATCTTTGACGGCTTTGGTTACATTTATTAAACAGTTTACAAGCATGAAAACTTGCCAATCAACTGTTGTTATTGGTATAAACAGCCTCCTGGTGCTTCGGACTCATTAACTGTTTAATAATTGTAACAAAGCCGCCAAAGATTGAGAAAAGATGTACAGGTTCGTCAGTACTTGCGTAACTGCTTCGTGAATCTGGCCCCTGATATGCTTCGCCAGTCAGTCGTTCTACTTCTTGCGTGGGATTGTTATTACTTAGAACTGGACCCTCCTGTAGAGGCAGGCAGACGCCCCCGGACCTAATATCCACCTACTTGCAAATCGAGTGAATCGGAAACAATATAAACTTTAAATT
>WNGS01167402.1:9990-21846 GCA_020271785.1 Procambarus virginalis | reverse complement strand
GACCACCAGCCTCTCCAGGAGGGTCCGGGGGCGTCTGCCTGCCTCTACAGGAGGGTCCAGGATCACCACCTGCCTCTCCAGGAGGGTCCAAGACCACCACCTGCCTCTCCAGGAGGGTCCAGGACCACCACCTGCCTCTCCAGGAGGGTCCAGGACCACCACCAGCCTCTCCAGGAGGGTCCAGGACCACCACCAACCTCTCCAGGAGGGTCCAGGACCACCACCAACCTCTCCAGGAGGGTCCAGGACCACCACCAGCCTCTCCAGGAGGGTCCAGGACCACCACCAGCCTCTCCGGGAGAGTCCAGGACCACCACCAACCTCTCCAGGAGGGTCCAGGACCACCACCAGCCTCTCCAGGAGGGTCCAGGACCACCACCAGCCTCTCCAGGAGGGTCCAGGACCACCACCAACCTCTCCAGGAGGGTCCAGGACCACCACCAGCCTCTCCAGGAGGGTCCAGGACCACCACCAGCCTCTCCAGGAGGGTCCAGGACCACCACCAACCTCTCCAGGAGAGTCCAGGACCACCACCAACCTCTCCAGGAGGGTCCAGGACCACCACCAGCCTCTCCAGGAGGGCCCAGGACCACCACCAGCCTCTCCAGGAGGGTCCAGGACCACCACCAACCTCTCCAGGAGAGTCCAGGGGGCCACTTACCTCTCCCAACAAGGTAAATGGTTCACAGTTTAATGCCAAACAGGTTCCACTGTGTGCCAGAGCCTTCACGTGCTCGGTTCACTTCACGAGGATCCACATGTTGAGAGACAGGGTTCCAGGCGCGAGTCAGCCTAGGAATGAACGATCGTTAATGAAGTGATGATCTGCAGAAAGTCGTTACCAGCATGAGGCTGTTGATGGCTGAGCGCCTTGTGTTGTAGTTGCCAACATTTGGTTGTACACGACGTTTGGTTAAGGTCGGGGAGAAAGTTGAGAACATTGGCCATATACATATCTGTAAGTCTATACATATCTATCTGGTGTCGAAGGTTCAGATGTTCTGGCACACCCAGTCAGTTCAGGTCAAAAACTCTAATTGGGTCGTTAGTTGGGGTGGGGGGAGGGAAGGAAGTCATGACTGAAATATTCAAAAGATGTTATATATATCAACATAAAATTGAACACTAAACAAATGGATTCATTTGAATAAGGTTAGAAAAGCCCTGGGTAAATACTGGTTTGGAAACAGTTCTGTTGATTCATGGAACAACTTAACCCTGTATGATTATATATATAATGTTATGAGTAGTTGTGGTTGGATATAAATATGTCTGACGTGGAACAATGGGCGTTCCCTAAAGTCATGTGGCCTTATGTTGTTAAAGATTCGCTACCTGGAACAAGAAGTTCCAAGTAGCACGGGCTATGGCGAGCCCGTATACAGGGATTCTCTATGTGTGGCCTTATGCTCTTACTGCAAACATAATTACTGTTTATAATCTTGTGAGCACCGCTTGTCTCTCTAGTCGGCTCCCCCTCTCCCTCCCTCCCTCTGTAAAAATTCACCTGCCAAAAATACCTGTTGCCAGATTATTGGTTTCCTGCTTGTGCGTGTCTGTCCCTGGGATCTCCCTTGACGTGCCTACTGTATTTATGCTTGTATTTTCTTCTCCAAGTTGCAATGTTGCTTGATTGAGTGCTTACATCTGCCCAAACCTGTTACAGTCTATTTGTGGTTGTTGACCAGACCACACACTAAAAAGTGAAAGGACGACGACGTTTCCGTCCGTCCTGGACCATTCTCAAGTTACAATCTACTTGAGAATGGTCCAGGACGGACCGAAAAGTCGTCACATAAGGGTCCAGGACGGACCGAAACGTCGTCACAGAAGGGTCCAGGACGGACCGAAACGTCGTCACATAAGGGTCCAGGACGGACAGAAAAGTCGTCACATAATGGTCCAGGACGGACCGAAACGTCGTCGTCCCTTCATCTTCTAGTGTGTGGTCTGGTCAACATACTTCAGCCACGTTATTGTGACTCCTCGTCTGCTATTTGTGGTGGTTGGCTCTAGACTATGGTCACTCTGTTGGCTGGTGAAGGGCCTCACCTGGAGAGTGCTCTAGTGTGCTGTGGCAGACAACCAACTGGACACCACGTAGAGGTCACTTAGAGCGTGCTCTAATATGCTGTAGAGGACATTACGCTTGGAACACGTCCTTGTAAGCGATGGGGTGGGAGAACTTTGTCCTGTGTCGCGGCCTCCTGGCCATCCACCTCCTCCCATTTTCATTTTCCTAATGGATTCATTCTTATATATATATATATATATATATATATATATATATATATATATATATATATATATATATATATATATATATATATATTTCCCCCTTTAACAGTTTAAACAGATATCGATGGTTAGGTGATAACGACGTATTTCCATACACATAGAAATCATAATTGCGTGAAGCATCATATAAACAAATCCACAAATCCTCGTCACGGCCCTTGTGGATTTGTAGTTCCATACATTCCTGAGTTACATTATCGGGTTTCCAGGCGGCGCCTTAGACTCTCGGGGGCTCTAGTTTACCCGTAGGGGCTTTCGAGAGTGCTCGTTCTCAAATCAAGCCCGGGGCCAGGGTTGTTTGGGGTATAACTTGATCTGTGAGGTTGTTGCTTGAGGCGGCCGGCCAGCCCACACGGTCGTTATGACTGGGTTAATACGACACTTACTGGAGGAATTTGTCCATGTGGCTCTTTACAACTTCCTCTTGTGTTCTAGCATTATTTCCCAACCCATTACAAATCTCTCCCATCTCTATATCTATTTTCCCTATTCATTATCTCGATCACTGTAACCAAATATGGCTGTCCTTAGATCGTAAATCATGCAGGTCAGCGTTCAATCCCCGACTGCCCAACCATCACAACCTGGATGACGTAGTTAATAAATATTTAAGCTTTTATAAAGTATTTCCTCTATTATAATTATGTAACAAAGGTATTTAGAAGCGCTTGTTAGAGCTGATGATAATGGGTGATCTCTCCAGCTTTGCTTTCTCTTCTGTTTTCTCCAATTCTTATTTTTCTTTTCTCTTCTTTGATCTCCTTTTCACCTTTTCATTCTTCTATTTTTTTGTACGTCCTTTCAATTCTTTCTTCTCTATTCTGTCCCGTCTCTGCTCCTCCTGTTTATCCACTTGTCTTTTTCCCTCTCCGTCTTCTCTTTATTCTCATTCTTCTCTGTATCACCTTCTATTCTTCTCCTTCCATCTTAGACTCATCTTTCTCCTCAACCTTCCTTTTCACCTCTTCCTCCTTCTCCTCCTCCTCCCCCTCTTGCTCCTCCTCCTTCCTCTCCCACCTCCTTCTCCTCCCCCTCTTGGTTTTCCTCCCTCCTCTCCCTCCTCCCTCTCCTCCTCCTCCTTCTGCCCCTCTTCCTCCCAGGCTCGCAGCGACACTTACATCAATAGATTCTTGGCATTTTTCTCCTCTTTATTAAGTCGCGCTCAAAGTTCTCTGAATATTTATGTTTTATTTTTTTTTATCGTCAATTCTCGCGCTGGTGAAGACTCGCTTTATTCCCTGATTGGTCCGCTTGCAAATTGGCGCGCGCACCTGTGATTGGTCAGTTCGAAATATGGAGTGCACTTGTGATTGGTTAGTTCGAAATACGGAGTGCACTTGTGATTGGTTAGTTCCAAATACGGAGTGTACTTGTGATTGGTTAGATCGGACAGTACTTGTGCTTGTTTGATCTGAGGTGTGGGTTGCGATTGGATTACGGCTGAGACAGATTTCGAAATGGTCACAGAACGGACATATAGCTTGGTCGCGGTAAGCTTGGGTTTAATGGTTTAAGAAATATTAACAATTCTAAACTCCCTCCGGAGCATTTACATAGTCTCGTAGAGTATGAAATATGGCGTATACACCACACACACACACACACACACACACACACACACACACACACACACACACACACACACACACACACACACACACACACACACACACACGAGAGAGAGAGAGAGATATAATTTAATTCAGCTGGGCACTAGGGGCTTCGAACCACTGAACCCCAAGACGGGAGACGGCCGCTTTACCTACTAATCTACTGAACAAACAACAACAGAGAAGTCCAAAGGCACCTCTCTGTTGCCCAAACTGTAATTTTAACCCCCCCCCTCCTGGCTGGCACTCTAAACGTACCTGGTGTACACAGGTATGTCTAATAGTCTGGTGTACACAGGTACATCTAGTAATCTGGTGTACACAACTACGCTCATAGGGCAATGTATACCAGCTAATTCTTAAATCTGCCTCTAATGGCAAGTTGCCCATGTACGTGAAGCGAGTGATGGACACATGGGACAAGCGAATGACGTACACCTGTAGTTGGTGCGTACCTGTACACGGTAACCGTGACGAGTGACGTACGTGCGGACGGAGCATCCTGTAGCAGAACTGCTGTGCAAAATTGATCGGGTAAAAATCAAATTGGTGGAATGACTTGATAATTGAATTTAGTGAACGGACAGTGGATAGGATAGCAAGCGGGGCTCTGCCACCACCACAGTGGATAGGATAGCAAGCGGGGCTCTGCCACCACCACAGTGGATAGGATAGCAAGCGGGGCTCTGCCATCACCACAGTGGATAGGATAGCAAGCGGGCTCTGCCACCATCACAGTGGATAGGATAGCAAGCGGGCTCTGCCACCACCACAGTGGATAGGATAGCAAGCGGGCTCTGCCACCATCACAGTGGATAGGATAGCAAGCGGGCTCTGCCACCACCACCCCCCACAGTGGATAGGATAGCAAGCGGGGCTCTGCCACCACCACCCCCACAGTGGATAGGATAGCAAGCGGGCTCTGCCACCACCACAGTGGATAGGATAGCAAGCGGGCTCTGCCACCACCACAGTGGATAGGATAGCAAGCGGGCTCTACCACCACCACCCCCACAGTGGATAGGATAGCAAGCGGGCTCTGCCACCACCACTGTGGCTAGGATAGCAAGCGGGCTCTACAACCACCACCACCACAGTGGATAGGATATCAAGCGGGCTCTGCCACACCCCACCACCACAGTGGCTAGGATAGCAAGCGGGCTCTGCCACACCCCCACCACCACTGGCCAGGATAGCAAGCGGGCTCTGCCACACCCCCACCACCACTGGCCAGGATAGCAAGCGGGCTCTGCCACACCCCCACCACCACAGTGACCAGGATAGCAAGCAGGCTCTGCCACACCCCCACCACCACAGTGGCCAGGATAGCAAGCAGGCTTTGCCACACCCCCACCACCACTGGCCAGGATAGCAAGCAGGCTCTGCCACACCCCCACCACCACTGGCCAGGATAGCAAGCAGGCTCTGCCACACCCCCACCACAGTGGCCAGGATAGCAATCCGACCTCTGACGTTTATTCTGTTAAGTGTATTCACTAACAACAAATGTGTATTGTCGTTGGGACATTCATTCACATTCAAATGATTTATTCATAAATGTTTGTGCATTTATAGTTGGGTTAGTTTATACAAATTTACAGGAGGTTATTTACTCATAAGAAAGTCACAATAATACAATAACATATATCTAGAATTGTATATTGTATACTCAAGATTTTGATTTTGAAGCGACAATTATCCGTGATATAACAATCATTAGTTGTCCAATGCAGAATCAGAAACTACGTATCAGCTTATACAAATCATTACAGTAAGGGTGGAGGCCTGGTCGACGACCGGGCCGCGGGGACTCTAAGCCCCGGAACCACCTAAAGTAACCTCAAGGTAGGGCTGGACTAACAGGTGAACATAAGTCCAAATCGAACCGCCATTTTTGGCAATTTGATAGATAACATAAATCACAACAGTATAGTTTAACATTAGGGCAGCGAGACAGATGTTAGCTCATTTTATATCACTAAATTAAGGTGATGAATTCACATTCTAAAGAATTAATATATATATTTCATTTAGCGCTACAAAAGATCAGAGAGTAAAGAGTTTCTTGTTCCAGCGTCTCAGTGTTGCGATTCAGAGGGGGAATGCCTGTTGCGTCTTGGACACTAGTCCAACTTCTGAGGAATTCGAAGAAGTGTTTGACTTGCAACTATGATCGAACCTGTCTGTGACATTCATCAATGTTTCCCATTGTCGTGTTTTCCACGAGTTTCATTAAGTTATTTAATATTTCTCAAACGCTCGGTATGAATTCTTGAACCTCAAGGAATTCTTGGGCTCAAGTGGATGAAAATCATTCAAAACAAACAGATCATTCGACGTCGGCCGAGCGGACAGCACGCTGGACTTGTGATCCTGTGGTCTTGGGTTCAATCTATGGCGCCGGCGAGAAACAATGGGCAGAGTTTCTTTCACCCTATGCTCCTGTTCCCAAGCAGTAAAATAGGTACCTGGGTGTTAGTCAGCTGTCACGGGCTGCTTCCAGGGGTGGAGGCCTGGTCGAGGACCGGGCCGCGGGGACACTAAAAGCCCCGAAATCATCTCAAGATAACCTCAAGATAGATCACCCACCCATCTGGTAAACTTAATTCTTGTTTTGTTAGTTTTTTCTCCCTCGTCAATGGCAACTTACACACTTTTCCAGAAATATTAACCTAATTGTTAGGTCATACAACTTATGATTGAGTGATGTATATATGTATAATGGTGAAGCAGGTATATAGGATATACAACTGCTGGATATTTGGAATTATATAGGAATTACCGTTACAAACAAGTGGCTCACTAACAGGTGTTTTGAGTCCTGTTGAAATTTTACATATATCTTGAGATGATTTCGGGGCTTTAGTGTCCCCGCGGCCCGGTCCTCGACCAGGCCTCCACCCGCAGGAAGCAGCCCGTGACAGCTGACTAACACCCAGGTACCTATTTTACTTGTAGGTAACAGGGGCCTCTGAAGAAACTCTGCCCATTGTTTCTCGCCGGCGCCTGGGATCGAACCCAGGACCACAGGATCACAAGTCCAGCGTACTGTCCACTCGGCCGACCGGCTCCCCGTGATTGAGTCTAAAGAATATATATAACTCGTTTGTGAATTATTTCATCAAGTGTAGAAGTGAACATTGGAGGATGAACCAAGATGAACGCCCAAGATTAACCGTGAACATATTCTCCATTACAA
Source organism: Procambarus virginalis (assembly GCA_020271785.1). NCBI lineage: Eukaryota > Metazoa > Arthropoda > Malacostraca > Decapoda > Cambaridae > Procambarus > Procambarus virginalis. Next base: position 14,739 of record WNGS01167402.1, on the reverse strand, counting down.
TAATGAAGAATATGTTCTCCATTAATAAAAAAATATTAAGATTAATTCTTGGTAAGATTAGTTCACCATTAATCTTACCAAGATCAGCATTTTGAGAGTTCAGTAGCACTAGGCTACACTCATTGTCAATAGGTAAATTTAAATTGATTTGTGTTATAATCATTAATTATATATATATATATATATATATATATATATATATATATATATATATATATATATATATATATATATATATATATATATGTCTCATTGAATATGACCGCATATTCTGTATTTACTATCTTCTGATTTAGGGCTTCTATCCCTCTATTTTCTTAGCATCAGGGCTTAGCTGAAATAGCTCCTATTTCAGCTAAGCCCTGATGCTAAGAAAATAGTTAGAGGGATAGAAGCCCTAAATCAGAAGATAGTAAATACAGAATATGCGGTCATATTCAATGAGACATGTTTAAAAGAAAACCTGCTGCCAGTATACACCAATATATATATATATATATATATATATATATATATATATATATATATATATATATATATATATATATATATATATATCGACGCTCTCTACACTGCATGCGCAATAATAAATTACGATACATCTATCACCAAAGACTCACAAAAGAATTAATTTGATGAATAATACACAATGCTAATTCAATTTGAGCCATAAAATATCAAATCATGATATTAATTGCCGTTATTCATAAAAAAAATTGCAAATATGCTGTCGTGTGTTGGCCGTGGCGGGGAACCCTTGGTTCGAAACCCACGGACCGCAGGTCGCGATATAACCCCCGATCGCAGAGTATATTGTGGTATATTTACAACAATATACCCCGAGCGAAATATTGTAAGGTTTATAATGCAATACCATTGTCGCGGGGTTGAGAGGCGGGATCCGGGAGCTGAAGATTACCCCAAAACTGGATGGCTGCTCCTTGGAAGAAAAAGTTCCAAGTAGCACGGGCTATGGTGAGCCCGTAGTGGACTTTCTGGATGGGTTTGGGAAGAGCAAGTGAGACCTGGTCTCTTTCTCTCTCCTTCAATTGGAGAAAAGGAAGTGGAAGCACGGGAATAAGTGGAAGAAAAACAGGAATAACTGGAATATGAAGAGGTAGAATGGTATGGATTAAAGGAAGAGGCAAAATAATGATAACCAGTAAGACACGCAAGCAGAAGAAAGCAAGCATTAACTGGCCAGATACAGACACACAGCAGACGATAGCAAGCATTAACGTCACCAGATAAGAGACACACAAGCAGCGATAGCAAGCATTAACGTCACCAGAGAACAGACACACAAGCAGACGATAGCAAGCATTAACCTGGCCAGATAACAGACACACAAGCAGACGATAGCAAGCATTAACGTCACCAGATAACAGACACACAAGCAGACGATAGCAAGCATTAACGTCACCAGAGAACAGACACACAAGCAGACGATAGCAAGCATTAACGTCACCAGATAACAGACACACAAACACGATAGCAAACATTAACTTCACCAGATAACAGACACAAGCAGAAGATAGCAGCATTAACCTCACCAGGTAACAGACACACAAGCAGAAGATAGCAGAAGATAGCAAGCATTAACCTCACCAGAGAACAGACACACAAGCAGAAGATAGCAAGCATTAACGTCACCAGGTAACAGACACACAAGCAGAAGATAGCAAGCATTAACCTCACCAGAGAACAGACACACAAACAGACGATAGCAAGCATTAACCTCACCAGGTACAGACACACAAGCAGAAGATAGCAGAAGATAGCAAGCATTAACCTCACCAGACAACAATTAAACTAAGACAATCATTATATTTTCTCTTGACGCGTTCACTTCCGTTCTAACAATTCATTTGATACTCTATTTTTAAACAACTTTTAGAGGCGACGGTATAAACAATGTGTTTTTGAAATAGAATTTAGATCTAAATTCACACATCCCGACAGTTAAACATCCGACAATCTAATGCAATAAAACTTAATCCAAGTTTTCCGTGTTTAGAACTGGTTCCTGGATACGAATTTCCATACCAGTTGGGCACGGGCTCTTTGGGAAATTCTTTGGGGGTTTATTCCCAGGGGTGATATCTTGGGGGGAGTTTATTCCCAGGGGTGATATCATTGGGTTTTCCCCCTGGGGGTTCATTCCTACGGTGCTAAATCCCCAAAGCGGTTTAATATATCACTCACTTCTAAACAAATTTAAGATAACAAGATTTAATAGAGGTCAAACGCAAATAAAATAATGTCGTATTTTTGCTTTCAATGTCCGAGTGCGTTATTTACATAGCTGTTGTTGTAAATACCGGTGTTACGAGCTTTGTCCTTGTTGCTGGTCGTTCAAACAAATAAAATGGTAGAAATATGGGTGGTATAGTTGGGTAACAAAGAAATAGTTTGTATATGTTTGGGAGAGTGGGAGGGGGGGGGAGACGGGGGGATGTGTACTAAACTTAATGTGCTTGCTTGGTTGATCGTCAGCTCTCAAGCCCCGCCTTTCCTGTCGTTGGTGTACTGAAATTTCTCCCTTTCCTCATTTTTCTTGTTTGCGGAATACGAGAAATATTAAAATAAAAATTCAATACATACAATATAGGAATACAATACAAATATTTTTTTAAATTATTATTGAATTCGCCTCTACAATTTGTGTGTGTGTGTACTCACCTAGATGTGCTTGCAGGATCGAGCTAGGTTCCTGGGCCCCGCCTTCCGAGACTAATACAGTGACTCACTTCTCACACTTTTATCATATTTACGTTTAAAACTTTGAATCGAATTAGCTTCAGCGTTGCGTCTAACCTGTTCCACTTATCGACAGCTGTCACCGAAAAAAAGTTATTTTTGACGCCTCTTTGACTCATTTGCGTCTCGAGTTTCCATCTATGACCCTTCGCTCTGCCGCTCCTAGCTTTAAACAATGTCGCTTTGTCTGCTTTATCAATTCCCCTTAGGATCTGTTACGTTGTTATCATGTCCCTCATTATCTCTCCTTTAATCCAGTTTGGAAGGGGCAGTTCTCTCAGCCTTTCCCTCATCGCTCAATCACTTCAGCTCAGGAGCCAGTCTCGCTGCATATCTTTGGATCTTTTGTAGTTTCTCCTTGTTCTTTTTCAGGCAGGGGTTCTATGCTTAAGATGCATGTTGAAGAGTGGGTCTCACCTTCGTTGTATATAGACCCCGGAAAGCCTTCTGTCGAAGTTTCCGACGTGTGTATTCACCTAGTTGTGCTTGCGGGGGTTGAACTCTGTTCTTTTGGCCCGCCTCTCAATTCTCAACTTGTATCCGGAGTTTATTGTGGTCTGTGTCCGTTGTATCCGGGGTTTATTGTGGTCTGTGTCCCTTGTATCCGGGGTTTATTGTGGTCTGTGTCCCTTGTATACGGGGTTTATTGTGGTCTGTGTCCCTTGTATCCGGGTTTATTGTGGTCTGTGTCCCTTGTATACGGGGTTTATTGTGGTCTGTGTCCCTTGTATCCGGGGTTTATTGTGGTCTGTGTCCCTTGTATCCAAGGTTTATTGTGGTCTGTGTCCCTTGTATACGGGGTTTATTGTGGTCTGTGTCCCTTGTATCCGGGGTTTATTGTGGTCTGTGTCCCTTGTATCCAAGGTTTGTTGTGGTCTGTGTCCCTTGTATCCGGGGTTTATTGTGGTCTGTGTCCCTTGTGTCCGGGGTTTATTGTGGTCTGTGTCCCCTTGTATCCGGGGTGTAATATGGTCTGTGTCCCCTGTATCCGGAGTGTATTATGGTCTGTGTCCCACGTGTCCAGGACATATCAAACTCCGTCGTAGCCACAACAAACAGTCCACTGTCACTGTCCGGACAAAATACACCAGGTGACCAGGCCATTGCCTGAGGTAACAGGACATAAACAGTCTCTATGGTATTTATACAACTTTGTTTACATAAAGCGGTATATTGTATGTGATAGATCCGCATTATACAGCTGTAGTAGACTGTAGGAAGGTTTACGTAGTTTGCCTCGAGAGTTATCTATGCCATTCGTCCTCTCGAGTATTCACAACGTCATTAAACTGATGTACTAAATTGCACGATTATAACCTAACCTAACCGAGGACCCACAAATAGAAAACGGGACAATACGTCAATTTTGCAAGCTGCTATGATTCGTAGTACATCATTTTTTTACCATGGGGGGCCAAATACGTAAAAATGTGATGTACTATTCGAAAATATAAAACTCGAGGGGAAACTGAAATATTTCAGTGCTTCTCGTGAATAATTAATAAATTAATGAATAACAAAGTGATGTTATTCTTGTGTGTAGCTAGGCCCTTGATACAATGTATAACGGTGAACAAACTATTTATTTCTGAGGGTTATTTGATTGATTAAGGTTTATTCGTAAGTGATTTATGCAAATCATTACAGATAACAGGTAACAGTTAAAGACCGAAACCTTTAACAATTAACAGGTAACAGTTAGAGACCGAAACCGTTAACAATAACAGGTAACAGTAGAGCCCGAAACGTATAAATTAACACCGGAGGAAAAAAAATCAGAGGAGATATGATCAAGACACACAAATATTTGAGAGACATAGACAATGTAGATAAAGGTAGACACTTTCAGAATCATGAAGGTGAGCGAGATGCTATTGTTGAAAAAATAACACGTGTATCGCAGGGATGCTGGGATAGAAACATTATTATATGTTGTCAGGGATATATGAATATAAAACAAAGTGTGAGTAGTGCACACGTGGACAAAAG